>JXCR01139727.1:0-26229 GCA_002079205.1 Phalaenopsis hybrid cultivar | reverse complement strand
GTGTCTTAGTCATTGCAAATGAAATTGACTTATAAGTGATGGTGATGATTCATGTTTTTGTTCTTTTTTTGTTCATCAAATAGGAGTATTAAATTAATTTGTTATTAACACCCAAAATCATACCCTAAATCTAGAATCATTTAGTTGGCTAGACTCCTAAATTTATGTAATTTAAGGAAATTGCAAATTTATCCTTTTTAATTAGGAAAAGTGAGGTTGGTTTCTATAGTTAACCCCTTGTGTTTCAAACATCCAAATATTTTAATTAGAATTAAAGATTTCCCATTTCACTTTCTGAAATTAGGCCTAAATTTTATTTGAGGATAAATTTCCAAAATTACACATTTTCCCCTAAGGCTTTATCACTTCATAATTCATCAAATTTAATCCAAATGACTTTAGAATCTTTATCCTACTTCACTCATGGGACAAATGAGAAATCAGAGGAGAAAATGTGATTTTTAAAAATTTAATTTATCTATACAATTATTTTTTATGCAAAAATAGGATTTTTCAAAGAAAATTCCTAACTTGATCATGGTAAGGCCTAATCCCTTGAAATTTTTACTGGAAGTAGGCTTGGACCAGAGAAGCCTTTGGATCAAATTTCATGATTTTTTTTAATTTTATTTAAATTTTAAGAATTATTTTAAGTTCTAGGGTGTTTATTAATTAAAAAATATTTTAAATGTGGAAAATTAAGTTTAATATTTTATTAGATCTCTCTGATGTCAAGGGACATAGAGAAATAAATTTCTGATTTTTCTTTGAACTATTGGAATTATTTTAGTAAAAATCCATTTTTAGCCTTTAAAAATTATTTTAAGCTTCAAAATTCAATATCTTTATTTAGAAAATCAGGAAAAATATCCCAATTATTCCTAAGTACTTAGAAAATAATTTAAAACATTTCCATGAATTTTATTATCTTTGTGATTTTTATGGATTTTTAATTATTTAAATATTTAAAAATGGGCTAAAAATAATTTTTTTATTTTTACTTCAAATTTATTTTTATAAAATTCCGCTAATCACAGAGAACTCCAAAAACCAAGTTTTATAATTTTTCAAGTTATATTTTAATTTTTAAAAAAAATTTAATGCCAAAAATGTAAATTAACTTGAAAAATTAAGTGAGATATTAAATGAACGCCAAATATTTTGAAATTTTTATGGTGAGTTCTTTGGAGTTTATGTTTTGGTGGAGACCAAAAATTTAGTCATTTAGATGTCTATATTACCCAAAATTAATTTTCTTTGTGTTTTAGGGTTGGAGAAGATTAAGTGTATCCTTAATGACTTAACTCATGAAATTATTTCGAATGGATCCTCTGGTCATGGTGAACCTTCCAAATTTTTCTTAATAAACATGCTATTTATTATGATTAATTTATGCAAATAATAGACATAAATTTGAAAAATATGTATCTCTGTCTAGGGACCTCCTCTGACTTTAGAAAAATTAGAGGATGTTCTTTAAGATAAAGGCAACAACATGCTAAAATTTCAAGCCATGGTGATATTCCTACATGAGTGGAGAATCAAAAGACTCAAAACAGTGTTTAATTAATTAAAAATAAAACATGCATCAAATGACCTTCAAATTATTTCCACATTATTTTCCTCTGTTCACTGAGCAAGATGTTATTTTTATTTTCTTTTTGTGATTTTTCTATACAAAGATATGAATTTTTAAAGTTAGGGATCATTTTTTAATTTTTTAAATTCCCTATTTATCTATTTAAACGCGTGGCGCTGACTGTATCCTTGGCAGCTCCGAATGCGCACGTGGCACGCTCTGGTTGGATGATGTCATCCATGTAGTTGCTGACTCGGCCCGCTGTTCATGTAAGGAAGAGTTGTTTGGCTCGATCTCCTCCGCCCATCCGATACACTCACGATCGGATGTCTCCCCTTTATCGTCCCCGATAGAGTGATCTCATGACCGTTCACACTAATACCCTAAGATCTCAACCTAGACTCAACCAAATCACTTTCTCTTTGATCCTATTGACTCGTCTAAGTGAGACAAACATATCCGTAAGGTAATCATGCAAATAAATTCAGCCTAATTAAATGAAGAATCAAAATAGGCTAGGGAGGAGGAGAGGTTCAATACCTTGGCTTTGAGAAGGGAAGCTTTGATCAGAGATGCTCGACACATTTTTTGGGCTCCAAGGAGGCTAGGGATTAAGCCTCTGACCGTGGTGTAAGGTATAAATATGAATTCGGCCAAGCTTGATTTCATGTGTTGGTCTAAAGCTATGTTAGGGTCTCTGTGGAATGGAAATTTGATCGGGCTTCTCCTTCTTTCACTGTGGTGAAGCTGTGGGTGAGTTTAATTTGATTTTTGTGTAGTGTAGAAGTGTAGAGAGCTCTATCCAGATTTTAGGCAGAGATTCGAGCTCAAAATTGGGCTCCGACAAGGGGATTCAGGGCCATGTGGTGGTTAGATTGCACTGAGGAGGTCTCAAAGAGGCTTTTGGATCAATTTGAGGAAGTCTCTTAGAGGAAATTTCAGCTCTCCTCCCATGGCCATGGAGGGGAGCTTTTATAAAAAAAATGGCTTAAGGCTTGCTGCCATGGCCAATTTGGTGGGGGGGGGTGAAATGTGCTGCCTAGGTGGAGGGCATCGAGGCTCCAACATTTAATTTAGATTATGTGGCCTCTAGGTTTGATTTTGGTTTAATTCCATGGATCTAGGTTTGGCCATTTTTCGACCACCAGGCCGGCGGACAGGTTAGCCAGGGGAGGTGGCCAGGGAGGTCAGGGACCTCAAAAGAATAGATCACAGCAAATTAATGTGTTTAGGCTTTGTTTTTGCAAAAATATCCTAAGCTTAAGAAAATATGGAATGAAATCCTTTAATTTAGGGGAGCTTTAGTACATGGCTTAGTTTAAGTAGTTTTAAGAGGTTTAGGCTGGCCACTAGGGTCCAACAAATGGCTGTGGAGTCATTAATTTGGTTACTTCGGCATAGTTAGGCCATCTTTAGTGCATGGGTTCAATGTGGGTTCAAGTGATCAAAGCTTGGGTTTGGGCTAGGCTAGCCATGTCAATTGGCCAAATTGATTGATAAAGATTATGTAGATGATTGTTATGAAGATTTTTGGTGAAGAATTGAAATGATTTTGAGTTCAATTGAAGGGTCAATTTGGAGGATTTTTTAAGTTTGGTCAATTTGGGCAAGTTGGGCTAGAATTGGGTCTAAAATGGGTTAGCATTGGGCTAAGTCCAAATTGAATAGTCGAAATGATCAAGGGAGATGTTTTGAAGATTTTTCATGAAGGATTCAAGTGGAAATTTTGGGGCTAAGGCCATCAATTTGGTGAGATTTTGAGACATGGCCATTTTGGGGCAAATTTGGGGCTTTTTGGACTTAGGTTGAAATCAAATGAATTAATGGACTCACCAAGGCCAATTTAAGGTCAAGTTTGATGTATGGGAATATTATGAAGGTTTTTCAACACAAATTGTGGCAAATTGAGTAGGCCATGGGTTCAATTTGGTGGAACGAAGTCGTGGGGCCAAAATTGGGGTTTTAATCTAAATCAAAACTGTGTTCAAATCATGGACCAATTAGACTTGGATTTGGTTTATTTTGGTCACATTGAGGATTAATTTGAGTTTGGGCTTGAAATTTGGGGAAAAAATGGGTCTCTAAAAGGAAATTTAGTGGTTTTGGTCAAAGATGGTAAAATTGGCTAAATTGGGTCATGTGGTAGTTGAGGAAAATGAAATTGGGAATATTTGGGAGGTTTTGGCAATTTTTGGGATTTTTTTAGAATTTTTGGAATTTTGGGTTAAGGAGGGGTATTTTGGTAATTTGGCAAATTTTGGAGATTTTGGGTAGTTTGGGTGTTCTCAAGGTGTTTGAAATGATTTTTGAACCAATTTTGGTATTTTGGGTAAATTTGGGAATTTTGGCCAAATTTGGGGTCCTAAGGGTATCTAGGTAATTTGGGGGAGTTTAGGGGCAAAAGGCTAGGTTGGGTATCTTGATAGAGTTGGAGTGCCAACCACCATCAATAAGACATGGACCAATGGAAACCTCATTTTGGGTCCTCTATGTATTGGTCTTAGCTAAACCTCAGCATAGGGCTAATGGGTTTAGGGGACCACTTACATGAGTCTCCTAAAAATATCAAGGGACCAAAGCCTAGAAGTTTAAGTTTAAGATTGTGAGTGATTATGAGTGCAAGTATGTAACTTAAGCCCTAGTCCGACACCAAGGGTCAATCCTTAAGGTCCAGGTGTCTTATGGGTGACTCATCTTGAGTTTCCCCATAATTACCCCACCTACTAAGTGCTGGAGGTTAGGACCAATATGTGGAATTTCAAGTTGAGTAGAGAACAGTTTGGAATTTCTAATGGTGAGGGTTCCTTTTCTAGTTTCTTAAGAATAGTCAATAGGAAAGTCCTATGGCTAGACCTTAAGCTATTAAAGTGGAAAAACTAAACCTCAACCAAAAGTGAGGTCAACAAATGGACCCCCAATAGGTGTGTTGTGTTGGGCAAGCACACCACGCTTATTGGCGTTGACCTACAAGATCAACAAAACCAATATAAATTCTTAAGTCAATAGACTTGGAAGTAGTGTAGAATAGAGTAACAATTGTTTCCATCAGGGAGCAACAAATGCTCTCTACTGGGGAAAAGCAAAGAGACTCCGCAAACGACCGTCGGGAAAATTGACGATTGAGGCGGGGACTCAATTCCAAATTCAGTGTTTAATTTTTATTTTAACATTGATAATTTCAGAGAATAGGATTGAGTGGTAGGACCGAATCAAGATGGAAGGAACAGAGGCTCACATCCGACTAAAAAAGGTAACGAAAGTGTAGAAAATGGCAACTATTAAGGATATTACGCCAGAAAGAAAGGGCGATACTAGTTCGAATTACCACTGGGGAGTTATATTCAAACTGACATATGACAGGGAGAATATATATGTCACGTTAGGAAGGAAAGCACTAGGACTCACTTCCAACCAAAGAGGTGACGAAGAAAATATATGCTACGTTGAGGAAGAAAGCTTCGGGACTCACATCCAACTCAAGACGTAGCGGGGAAATATATCGATCCTGATAGGAAGGAAAGCACTGGGACTCACATCCAACTTAAGTGGTGATGAAGAAAATATCAGCTACATTGAGGAGGAAAGTGCTGTGACTCACATCCAACTCAAGCGGTAGTGGAAAAATATATCGATCACATTAGGAAGGAAAGCACTGGGACTCACATTCAACTCAAGAGGTGATGAGGAAAATATCAACTACATTGAGGAGGAAAGCACTGTGACTCACATCCAACTCAAGTGGAAGCGGGAAAATATAACAATCACGTTAGGAAGGAAAACACTGGGACTCACATCCAACCCAAGATGTGATGAAGAAAATATCTGCTACGTTGAGGAGGAAAGCTCTGGGACTCACATCCAACTCAAGTGGTAGTGGGGAAATATATCGATCACGTTAGGAATGAAAGCACTGGGACTCACATCCAACTCAAGTGGTGACGAATAAAATATCTACTACATAGAGGAGGAAAGCGCTGTGACTCACATCCAACTCAAGTGGTAGCAGAAAAAGATATCGATCACGTTAAGAAGGAAAGCACTGGGACTCACATCCAAGCTAAGAGGTGACGAGGAAAATATCAGCAACATTTAGGAGGAAAGCACTGTGACTCACATTTAACTCAAGAGGTAGCGGGAAAATATATCAATCACGTTAGGAAGGAAAGCACTGGGACTCACATCCAACCTAAGAGGTGATGAGGAAAATATCAGCTACATTGAGGAGGAAAACACTGTGACTCACATCCAACTCAAGAGGTAGCGAGAAAATATCTCAATCACGTTAGAAAGGAAAGTGCTGGGACTCACATCCAACCTAATAGGTGATGAGGAAAATATATCACACTATGCAGAAAATATGCAGATTCAAACATGTA
Organism: Phalaenopsis hybrid cultivar; assembly: GCA_002079205.1. Lineage (NCBI taxonomy): Eukaryota > Viridiplantae > Streptophyta > Magnoliopsida > Asparagales > Orchidaceae > Phalaenopsis > Phalaenopsis hybrid cultivar. The sequence continues at coordinate 20,274 of JXCR01139727.1, read as the reverse complement.
AATTTGTGGTGAATTGTGAATAGAATATGAAAATATGTGAAGAAAGCAGAATTTAGGTGCCAATTCAGAAATGAGAATTGAAATTTAGGTATCAATCTCAAAAATAGAATCGAAAGTTAGGGACCGACCTTGAATATAGCGAAGCAGAAACATAGGACTTATTTGAATATGTGAGAATTGAAATACAGGGACAATTCTCAGAAGAGAGTGTCATAATTTAGGCACCAACCTCAAATATGGTGAATCAAAAACATATGACTGGTTCAAATATGTGAGAATTGAAATATAGGGACAATTTTTAGAAAAGAGTGTCGAAATTTAGGTTCTGACCCCGAATATGGTGAATCAGAGACATAAGACTGATTCAAATATGCGAGAATTGAAATATAGGTACAATTCTCAGAAGTGAGTGACGGAATTTTGGTACCGACCTGGAATATGGTGAATCAAAAACATAGGACTGATTTGAATATGTGAGAGTTGAAATATAGGGACAATTCTCAGAAAAGAGTGTCAGAATTTAGGTACCGACCTCGAAGGTAGTGAATCAAAATTTAGGTACTGATTTGAAAATGTGAGAATTGAAATATAGGGACAATTCTCAGAAGAAAGTGTCGGAATTTAGGTACCAACCTTGAATACGGTGAATCAGAAATATAGGACTGATTCGAAAATGTGAGAATTGAAATATAGGGACAATTCTCAAAAAGAGTTTGTTGTGTTGAATTTGCAGAAATGTGTTATGTGAAAAGGTTAATTTTGTTGAAGAAGGTTTGTAGAGTTTTGTGGGGCTTTGTGCAGAATGCAAAATTTCGCGACGATGTGAAGAGAGTTAATGCAGATAAAGATGGTTATGCTATGTGCATAATGAGTAAGAAACTCCAAAAATGATAGAATCCACTCAATAGATTCATTTTTTTTCTTGTTGTTTTGATCACATTTAATTTTTCAAAATATGTCTTTAAAATTTTTATTTTAGTTGGTTGATTTTTAAAAGAAATTTGTTTTGTTGTTTATTCATTTGTGATTATTTTTATTTGAGTTTTATTTTATTGTTAAAGATTCGTTGTTTCATTCTTTGTTCATTGAAATTCTGAACCAACTCATGGTTCGTGGCTTTCATCCATCGTGCAAAAAGGCAATTGACAAAAAGGCACATTTTTTAGAGAAATATTCATTAATATACTCCAATCAAGATGTCACAGATCAAACATAGGCTAACGCCTCAAAAAGGTACAATATATAGTCCATATCAAAGTACATTCAAAACATCTCATGCCATGTATACATCGTAGGCTGAGTATGTTTGATACAAATCATGTTGCTATAAAAAAAGTGAACCCTCTGATCATGTGTATCAGGTATGATGAGCTCCTGATCGAGCAGACCTTCAAAGCCATGCTCAAGGACAAGAGGACCTTCGCATGTACTTAGAGGTACAACCCTCTCATAGCTCATACGATAGAAGTTCTTGTAGTTCTAAATCTGGATGAAATCCATATGGTGCTTTGTTGTCGTCCATCCTACGGAAGGTTGCGAACATCCCACTGTGTTGCACCCCTGGGATGCAGTGCTTGGAGACATTTGCCCTTTTTCCTTTCAAAACCAAAACTGAACCAACTAGCAAGGGAATCTTATAGCTCCTCTGAACTTGTCAGGGCTAATAATTTCAATTTCTTTTTCAAATAATATATTGTTTTTGCTCATGAATGAGACTGTGCAGAAGGGCCTCACAAAATCATTGTGGTCTATATGGGGAGGGATGCAATCACCCTCATCATAGATGTTGATGATGCAACTATTCGGATGCAGGTAGTTGGCAGTATGTTCCATCTGACCATCCTCTTGATCATCCACTTATTATAAGAGGTAGTGGATCTACCTGGTCATGTTTGAGGATCCCCGACAGATTTTCTTGTCTATCATTTGTAAAATTATAACAGTAGCCGCACTGAATGGTGATTCTTTCTTTTCCTCTCATCCATTTCTTCAACTCACAGTATGTTCTTTCCATGAGAAGGTCTGCTCGGCCTTTATCCCTAAAGTTAAAGATGCAGTTAAGAATGCTTCTTTCGTCACTTTCAGAGAAGACCCTGGTATACATCTCCAGGCCTTCCAGTATGTTGATGAATCTTCCTTGGACTTCCTCATAGAATTCAAATTCTCTTTTATTTACCTTGCTTATTTTATAGTACTCCATCGTGCTAGGAGTCGGCATCTATTATGGGCATTCCTCCATCTCGACATTGGCAGGAACCCAAATTAGCACAGGCTCATTTGAAACATGTGATTCAGCATCTAAAAGGATGTATGACTCTGGACTCCATGGAATATGCTCGTCTGTCCCTAGTGGGACGTATGTCTCGTCATCAAAAAATCTGCTGTCTGAGACCCGTCGGTGGTGGAGGTATACTCCTTCAATGTACTGTAGTGTTGTAGATGTAGGACATTGCTGTCCGGGCATTCTATAAATGCTCTTTTGGCTGATTTCCCTGCAGGTATCTCAGCGTTGCACGTCGGGCAACACGTGCATAAGGCATCTGAAGCTGAAGGTGTTTCTGGCTCTGTGATGAACCCCGGTTCTTCATCTATGGTGGGTAGGCTAGAAGAAGTCTCTTTCATGTCTGGATCATAAATATTCCCCTCAGGAATAGGGGTGAGTAAGTTGTTTGCTTCCTTCTGACGTCTGCGTTCTTCCCGTAGAAAAGCCTTCTATTTTCTGCGACTGGCATTTCTGCGCTGAGTCCTGCAAAGTGAAGCATCTGGCAGTCGTTCGTTGTTGGCGACTACTAGGCCTCCTGCTGGTGTAGCTATCATGGATGGTAGATGGTTGGGACCCTCCCTCGGGTCTTGCTCTATCATCACGTTCTTTCCTTTATGTGATGTATTGTTTTTAGCAGCCACCCTCAGTAGTGAAGGCAATCCCTCCTTTTCTCTGCAACTGACTACATTCATCAAAGGACCTTCGTATTTCATATCAACTTGGTTAAAGTCCATGTTGAAGCCTATGGTGCCACCCTGCAACGCCATTTCCACATTCAGTGTGAGGCTCCAGCCATCCTTGAAAGCGAAGATCAACCTCTATCCCGACATTTTTCTGAAGACGATAGAAAAAATGTCAGTGGGCTTAAACTTGGCATGAACAAGAACAAAACAAAGTATTTATTAAAATAAATTTTAGTTTATTTTAGTGAAGATAATTTTTTATTTTATGTATGAATTTTGTTTAATTTAGTGGAATATTACGTTGAAAAGTAGAAAGGAGAAAGTTTGAAGTTGAAATTTTTCTCAAAATTTTCATTATAATTAGGTTAATTACAAATTTTGGATCCAGTCATAGAAATTTGGTAACATAGATAACCCCAAAATAATCAAAGTTTCAAAGAAAGCGAAGGCAAGCAGTATTAGGTTGTATAATAGGTTTTCAGGTATCGCCCATTTATTGGTAACATGGGTCTTTCGCCCTGGAAGTCCACTAACTAGCACACTCCTCCTATGTAGACCTTTTCAAGGACAAATGGTCCCTCCCAATTTTGCTCAAATTTTCCACCTATTTTACGGCGTACAAGAATAGGTCTTTTGAGCACAAGTACGAGGTCACCAACTTTGAATGTCCTTGGGCGGACCAATTTATCATGGGCTTGTACCATTTTTGCTTGGTAAAGCTCCAAGTGTTGTTGCGCTTCTAGTCATTATCCCTCAAGACTTTCCACTTCTTCAAGTCTGAGTTTTGTACTTTCTCTTGTTGTGAGTTGGTTGTCAACAACAACTCTAAGAGACGATGTTTGGATTTCTAACGGTAGCACGACCTCGGACCCGTACACAAGCATATAGGGTGTACACTTAGTGGGAGTCCTGAAAGTCGTTCGGTATGCCCACAAGGCTTTTAATAGTTTGTTGTGCCAATCCCTTTTGTTTTCATCCAGTGTTTTCTTCAAAATTTGTACCATTGTTTTGTTGAAGGCTTCAGCCAGACCATTTTCTCTGGAATAGTAAATCGTAGAGTATCTCTAATCTATCCCATGTCTTTTGATGAAATTATTGAGTTTTATGCTTTTGAAAGCTGTCTCATTACCAAAAATTATTCTTTGCGGTACTCTAAAATGGTAGACAATTTGGCTTTTGAAGAATTGAAGGATGTGTTGTGTCGTAACCTCACGCAATGGTACTACCTCTGCCCATTTGGAGAAGTAATCAAAAGTGGCAAGTATAAACCTATGTCCTTTGGAGGATGGAGGGTCTATCAGACCTACTATGTCCGTGCCCCAACACTCGATTGGCCATGAGGCAACAGTTTGGTGTAGCACATTCGAAGGCTCGTGTAAGACCACCTCATGCACTTGGCATTAGTGACATTTTCTGGCTGTATTAATGCAATCAGACATCATTGTTGACCAATAATATCCGAGTCTCTTGATCTTCATTTCATTTTCGGCCCTGACTGATGAGTGCCACTCAATCCGACATGTACTTCTTTGACATTATTTAGTGCTTTGACTTTATTCAAACATCGTAGCCACATATAGTTGAATGATCTTATGTAGAGAACGTTTCCCACCAGGGCGTAAGACATGGCCCTTCTTGTGATATGATGTGCTTCAGACTTATCTTCTGGCAGCTTTCTAGTATGCAAATATTATATTATTGGCTTGCGCCAATCTTCATTGATGTTTGCAACTATATTTATTGCTTCTTCTTTTCCGAGCTTGTGTAAAGTATTGAGATCGATTTGAGACAAGACATATCTTCCTTGTAATGTGATTTCAATGGAATCCTCCAGGGGACATGCCATTTCCTTAGCAAGTTTTACTAGAGCGTCGGTATGGGCATTATCTCCCCTAGGAATTTGGTAGAAAGTCACATCAGGGATCTGCTCTTGCAGCTTCATTGTGTACTGATGGTATTTTACTAATCTTGGTTTCAAAATTTTATATTGTTCAGCGACTTGCTGGATGACGAGTTGAGAGTCGTCATAAATGGCAATGTTCATTTTATCCATTGAGATTGCCACTTCCAACCCGGTGATTAAAGCTTCATATTCTGCTTTATTGTTGGTGCACTGCTCTGTTAGGTGGTATGAGAACCTCAACATACCCTTATCTGGCGTGTTAATGATCAAACTGATTCCTGCTTTGCCTGGTATAATTGTGCCCGATCCTTTGTCCTTTTTGGCTGACGAAGCACCATCGAAGTACATTTCCCAGTATTGCGCATCAGAGAATTTCTTTTGTAGTATTTTCTCGTCTGGTAACTCGTCGTTAAGAGAGGACCCAGCTGGCAGTGGGTGTGCAACAAGAAAGTCTGCTATTATCTGTCCCTTGATAGCACAGAAGGGAACAAAAGTTATATCAAATTGCAATAAGATCATTGACCATCTTGCTAAACATCTAGAGTGTGTTGGTCGGGTCATCAAATATTGTAACGGATTAACTTTTGAGATTAGGATAATCTTATGAGAAAGCATGTAATATCTAAGCTTTTGAGTGGTGAAAATTAATGTCAGACAATGCTTCTCAATAGGTGGATACTTATCTCCATCGGTATTAGACGACGACTCAAGTAGTAGAGTGCATTTTTTTTACCCTCATCATTGACTTGGGCTAAGAGGGGCTCCAAGAGAGTCGTCTAAGGCTACGGTATAAAGTATCAACGGTTTCTCTGGAATAGGAGCTGTCAAAATAGGAGGTGTCATAGATATTGTTTAACATCCTCAAAGGCCCGCTGGCATTTCTCTTCCCAAACAAATTTGGCATCCTTTTTAATTAATGCAGAGAAAGGTTGACACCTACCTGAGAGATTACAAATAAAGCGTCTCATATATGCCAACTTCCTCTAAACGGAATTTTAGGAGCATGAATTTCTAAAAAAGCTTTAATTTTAACCGGGTCGATCTCGATTCCCCGATGACAGACAACGAATCCCAGAAATTTCCTAGAAGTAACACCGAAGGTGCACTTTAAGGGATTCATTTTAAGGTCATATCATCGTAACCGTTTGAACATGATCCTCAACTCATACAAATGGTCTATTTTTAGTTTACTTTTGATGACCAAATCATCCACGTAGCATTCTACTTGGTTATGGATGAGGTCCTCAAAAATCTTTGTCATTGCATGCTGATATGTTGCTCTGGCATTCTTTAGGCCGAACGACATCACTGTGTTGCAGAAAATTCCAATCGGTGTTCTGAAGGCTGTAAGTGCCGCATTCTCGGGAGACATCTTGATTTGGTTGTTTCCCGATGATCCGTCCATGAAGGAGAAAATTTCATGTGTTGAAGTGATATCCACCATCATTTCTGGAATTGGTTATGCAAACTCGTCCTTTGGACATGCTTTGTTCAAATCCCTAAAGTCGACACAAACATGGATCTATCTGTTTTTCCTCTTAGCAGGTACAATGTTAGCTAACCACGTGGGGTATTGTTCTTCTTTTACAAAGTTGGCTTCTATTAATTTCTTCACCTCAGCAATGACTTGTTATTTTATTTCAAGGCACATTCTCTTGGGAGCTTATTTTACTGGGGTTATATTCTTGTCCACCCCGACTTTATGAACTGCAACCTCCACTGATAGTCCTGGCATTTCATCGTAGCTCCATGCGAAGCAATCTTTGAATTTTGTTAATAGTTTGGTCAATTCTAAAGATTCTTCGTCATTGAGTAGAGAACTTATAAAGGTAGGTCGGGGTTGTTTGTCCCGAGGTTAATCTCTTTCAATTCATCAATGGTAGATTTAATTTCCTCCTCAAATTCTGGCGGAGCATATTCTATTAGTTGATCAATATAGTCATCCTCTATATCAAGGCAATCCTCTTCTGACTCATCGACTGGTCATTGCATGCCAAATCTAAGACCCTTTTTTGAGTTGGGAGTTCGACTTTTAACATTCCATAATTTTTCAAAAAGTTGAAATTTATCTTTTTGTATTTGTTTTGGTAAGTTTCCCTGTTGAATTAATTTTTCAACACAAGGAAAAAAGTAACCAAAAGGTAATTCCATTAATTCATTAATATCATCATCCATATTTACATGTTTTTCAAGCTCAGTAGAGGTAGAAGCACGATAAATTTTGATCGGCTTTGAACTAACACTCCGGACTTCCTTGACCTCTAAACTCTCGACCTTTTGAGGGAGAATCAAAGTAAGGGTCATAACATTCACATAGTTGTTTATCTGATCATACATTATTTCATATTCATTCTTTTCTGTATCTTCTAGGGATATCTCGTACTGAAGTCTTTTCCATCTTGTCATCATTATCTCATCTTCAAAACTGTCTTCATCCCCAACATTGATGGTTGGTCTAGTCCGTTCAACATTTAAATTGATCCTTCCTCGTCCATGTCCCCGGCCTCGATCTCGGGTGCGCGAATTAAAAGAACTTTCATCAACTTGTTGTAAAGGAGCAGTGGAAGATTGTTGAAGCGGAGTTGAATGGACTCCTCTTTGTAACTCTTCTGAATCTTCATCTTTGTTTGTGATAACTTCACAAGAGAAGACAGTCTTCTTTGGAGGCGCGTAGTAGGTAGCATTTTCGTGGATACCAACTTCATGCACTGAAAATGGTTGTAGGTCTCCTTTAATGCAATTTTCTTGACCATCTTGGCAGTATTTGATGTAGTGGTGTAGAGATGATGGAACCATATTGTGTTCATGAATCCATGGTCGACCCAGCAGAGTGTTTAAAGAGGTCTCAGCTTCGATGATATGAAATTTAGCGGTTGTCACGAGTTATCTAACCTTCATAAGTAATGTAATTGATTCAATGACTCTTTCTCCCTTTTGGTTGAATCCTCTTAACATCATTTTATTGGTCGTAAGATCTTGAGCTTCAATATCTAAACAAGTTAATGTCCTTAGGCTCAACATATTAAGAGAAGCTCCAAGATCTACTAAAAATCTGGACAACACAAATCCGCTGATGTTGACGGAGATGTAGAGTGGACGATTGTGGTCAGCGGTACTGAGCAGTAAGTCTTCATCTGTGAAGGTTACCCCAGGCCATTTTTTTAACAAAAAAACTTCATCTGAGGATGTGCTGGCCAACTGGGCCAAGCAAATCTTTGGGTCAAGCAAAGTTGTAACCAGAGATTCTCTCATCTCGAGTGATAGGATCAAAGCGTTGTAGATGCTTAATCGGGCCAGAAACTTCCTAAAATGAGGTAGCACGTTGTAATCTACTTTATATGATCCTCCAATTTTATCTTGATTATGTAGTTCTTCCACTGGTGGAGGTGGAGGTATCTCTACTCCGGTCATTATCTGCTTTCTTTTATCTGTTGGAGCTGTTCTTGGTGGTAACAGTTTTCCTCTCCTTAAGTTAACTTCCGTGATTTCTTCTTCTTGAGATACCATTATTGAATCTTCAAGTGTCTCCTTTTTGTCAGAAAGATCTAGGTTGATGGTAAGCGGTGTACCATGGTGCTCGAGAATTGGCTCCTCGCTCCCGGTGTTGTCGTAAGCAGTGTCATTGATGTGTTCTTTGGACATGACAACAAGTTCATCAGACTCAAGTATGATTTAAGGATCATTTTGGGGATTAAGATCGAAGTTAGATTGGTCATAATTAGTTACGTTATCACTAGAAACAGTTAAAACGTTGCTGAAATCACAATCATTATATTCATAAGTCCCCAGAGGAACAAATAGATAAACATACAAAGTTGGGGGTTTGAGGTTTTTCTTCCCCGAATTTGAGACAACTAATCTGGTAGAGGCGGCTCCTATTCTACCCCCCTTGCTATCAATCTTTTTTATGACACTTTTCTTCTTCTTCTTTGTCCTTGATGATGACGGATCTCCTGGCGAAACCTTCATCTCGGGATTGGTATGTTGCAGACTTTGAATGGAGGCTTGTCTTGATGCAGACTGGATCTTGTTCAGTATTTTCTTGGATGATCTACTCCATACCTCATTCCATCCTTCTTCTCTGGTATATGCAAAAGATTGTTTTGATGAATCCTGTATTTAATTAAGGACCCTTTTGAGTTCGTCCCAAGTTTTACTCAATCTATCTGTTCCAGTATACAAATTAGTTAGGAAAATTAGCTCAGCCAAAATCATGTTTATGGAACCTTTTTCAGGTTCTCTTAAATATTCTTTCAAGATTGTTACGTTCCCTTCTTTAAGGTTCCTCTCGAGCCAATCCTAAAAGATGAAGCATCCCTCTATAGTGTCTCCGAGCAATCGGTGGTATGGGTAATAATTTTGTTCATTTTTCCTACCCACCTCTTCGGGCTTCTTCAGGTCTGGTAGTCTGAATTCCGGCTTCTTCATCAGACTTCTGAATATTTTAGGTATATCTTTATCATTGAAAGAATACACCGTTTTACATCATTCCGATAGGGACACTTTCTTGTCCCCTGTTCGAGGTCTTCCTTCTCGAGGCGGTCGCTGATTGGATTGACTACTCTGTTTCTCAGCATACTGTAATGAAGACTGGCGAGGACCTTCTGCATATATCTTCATCAGCTGCTTTCCTTTGTTGATGGTTGCTACTACTCCTGATTTCTTTTCGAACACTCTGGTCACCTTGGCCATTTTGTGTGGCTCCATGTGCTTGATTTCCTCCTGAAGACTGCTGGCTTTACTGAGTAGCTTCTTGAGTCCCTTGAGCATGAAAGCTACTGGTCCATGAATTCTCTTGAGTAGAATTTCAATCGCATGATGTTCCTGTAGCTAAGGTTCACATTTTATGCTACGATTTCTCCACCTCAAAATATAGTCCACCAAAGTTTTGCTAGGCTTTTGTTTTTCCATCATGAGCTCTCTAATAGACACATGATGTTGTGCCCCAATGAATCTTTTCACAAATAGCTGTTCCAACTTGAAAAATATTTTAACTGCCCCGTTGGGTAAGTCAGCGTACCAGTCAAAAGCAATTCCTGACAAGCTGCTGACTAACTGCTGGAAGAATAGAGCTTCACTACTCCTCGTGTTGCCACAACTGGCTTGGAAATGTGCTATATGTTGTCTGGAATTCCCAGTCTCATCAAATATTTTGAAGTTTGGGGCTAGAAAACCCTTGGGGAAAGAAACGACATCGAATTCCTCTGGGTAAGGTCTACCCTTTAAAATTAATGCACCACCCTTAGATTGGGTTAAGGCGTCCCACACTTGTTTAACCATTTGCTTGAACTCCTTTTCTGGTATAGCACCTGATGGAGAATCCTTTCGATGTTGCTCGTCTCTGTTTGCTGAAGCAACCTCTCTTCTTTCATCTGTGATGTGTATGATTTCCAGCTGATTGATCTCTGAAGAAGCCAATTACGGCGCTTGTGATTGCCTTTGAATAGTGGCCATGGTGGTCATGGCTACAGCCATTTCTTCTATTCTTTCCTCCAGTAGGCTAACTTGTTCATCCCTTAAGAGGATAGCCCTACACAGTTCATCTACGGTGTTCTCTTCAGTGAGAGGTTGAGCCTCATGCGCAGATGTGGCGGCTATGGTTTTAATTATAGGGAATTCCATGAAATCTTCCTCCATGTAATAATTATAGTGAAAATATTCATCATCATCATCGATGGAAACTCCATGTTTCTGAGCCAACTCAGAAATTTTGACTCTGAGCTTTTCAACTTTTTCTTCGATTATCGATTCTTGAATCATCTTAAGATCTAGAGGACCCTGCTGGACATCCTCTACTTGTTCCTCCATCTCACTGGCTCTTATTAAGATGATGGAAGATATTCCAGACTCTGACTTCATTCCATGTTCTTGTCCCGCGGGCTTACCGGACTGTATCGGTGCAGCGACCTTTGGTACCCATACCTTTTTCTTTTTCGACGATGATGTCTCAGGATGGAGTTTCTTAGTAGAAACATTGGTATGTCAAGGGAAAATATGCTCCCCGTGGTGTAGATCGGCTATAGTGTCAGGCAATCATCTTGTCTTTGCCTTTGTGATTGTAGGAATATCTCCATAATGAGTGACGGGTAAGATTTTTAGACCCAGTCTTGACTCAACCGGTCGACGGTCTGCGGTCCTGGTGGTGGTATAATCAGTAGTAATCACTGCGGTATTAACTTTATTCCTTAAACGAAATCAAATGGGGATGCGAGTAGGTGGCACTCCAGTTGTCTTGTGAGACTGCCCGACGGACTTGACGCCCTTCAAAATTTCCTTCTTCATGGGAGGAAAAATTGCATGTCCCACTCGTTTAAGTAACTTGCTATCTGAACATCCTTCTTTGGCAGATATCCTTTTGAAAACTGCACTAACTCGGGCGATAGGAGTGAACATCTTTCTCTCCTCACCAAGTCCATGAAGTGGTGGTAATGCAGGGGCAATTTTCCGGATACTCTAGTATCCATCGGTATCCGTCAAAAGATGGAATCTATGCCCTCGTAGGAGTGGATAAATTTTTGGTAATCCTTCTTCATCTTAATGAGGCTCCTCCTCAACAAGTGTCTTCTCAGGAGCCTGGGCTTTGATGGCCCTCCGAACCCTTCTGTTACAGTTCCTTTTTTTGGGTTCGGATTAGTGTTACAGTCCTTGAGCTTGATCTGATTTCAAACACGGGTGGTGGGACAGTTAATCCCTCAATTAGATCCTCAATAATAATTACTTCTTTCCCCTTAACAGCAGCAGAGATAGCAGGTTTAGCGGGTGTCGTGAAGGTAGTAGTTTTGGCCTTCTTGCAGGCAGGGAAGTCTTGAAGGCAGTTCAAGTTGAATTCTGAAAATGGTTCCTGTATTTCTGGAGCGGCAATCTTCATGACTACAAACTGGGCTTTCCCGAGGTTGACCTCGAGATCTTCAAATCTGGCTCCAAATTTGATGGTAGAAGCAAGGTTACGGGCTTTGTGGCTCATTGGCAGGTTGTAGGAAAAGGTCAGCGTTGGGTAGGTCATTACAGCAGGCTTTAAAATAGAAAGTTTCAGGGTTAGCTATATGGCCAAAACCTCAGAATTTTTAGTGCAAACACTGAAAGTAGAGGTTGATCTATAGACCGGGTGGGTCTTAATTTATGGGTATTTTAAATTTTTTTTTAAGAAAAATTAAGAGATGGAAAAAATTAATTAATATAAAGAAATTTTAAAGTGCGCTTAATTTGAAGAATGGAAAATCAAATATTGAAGGGAGATGTGAAGTATTTTACGACCCAGTGCGGGGCTCATTTAGTGGCAGAAAATGCCCTGGTGAAATTAGTCCACCGACACACCTATTGGGGATCCAACCGTACATGAAAATTTAAAGAGTACTTAATGGCCTCCTGAACCCCTCTACTCAAAGATAGTTGAACAGATAGTCCTAAAGTCCAAGGAGTTAGTCATACTTTCCCAATATAGAAATGGGTAAAGTATGCCAACGGAAGAAGGGTAATTTAGTCCAAGAGGGACATGGACACATTACTGATGTGTGAAGATAATATTTCCTTATTTGTATGGAGAGAAAAGCTTATCCGCAGCGGAGTACCCGGAAGCTATCGACACTATTTTTTTGGTTGGAGGAGTTGCCCGTAAGAAGCTGTCGGTTACCGGAATCCAAATACCGTTGCCCGCTTCAGAAGGACCTTTTAATTTACATATATATATATATTTACTTTTAGAAAAATATGAAATCAAACTGACCTCATATTTTTTATAGTTTAAATGAAAGAGCATTGTACCTCAAATCCTGTATCTATGTCAAAGGATAAACACAAGACTTAAGGATGAGGCTCGATCAAATAAACTAAGGAATATATGACATTTGTTTGGTCTGTAAAACCTTTACATTTGCCGAGAAATTCCCATATTTAAAATAAAGCATTAAATAGGGTTTATATTAAGTTGGGTTCGTACATGCTTCCTATAAGGGCAAGCCCTTATAGTTAATTACATCTTAATTGACCAAAGTCACCTAAGAAAACTCTCGATAAAAGTCAAGAAATATTATCTTCAAGGAGTTTTAAATGGTAGGACTTTTCAATGAGATCGGACATAGAGGTGTGAAAGGGGATGGATTCAAGTTTGGAACATTTTGTTGTAGAGTCCAAAAGAGGAAGAACTAGGGGATGTCATAGATCCATAGGAGAACCTCAGTGACTTCCAAAGCTACACTAATTTTTGGCTTCATTTCTTAGGAGAAATATTTAGGTGTTTAATCCTGTCAATTTTATTAGTTAGGGCTTACATTCGTGGAAAAGATCACACAAATAGTTTTGAAGATGTGAGGATTTAGGTCGTGACAAACGACAATCTCGGAATCCCAAGATGAGTTAGGGCTTACATTGTATAGCAGGGCTATGCAAAGGCTTAAAGATAAGGCGAGGATTTATGTTGCATAAGAAAGCAACCTTGAAGTCCTATGACATTGTTGTTTAAGTCTAAGGAAGGAAGATTGGTTTAGCTGGAGAGGACTGGTTTTGCTGTTGAAGGTGGTCGTGCTGCCCACCATGCTAGCTCCAAGCTCCTTGCTGAGACGAGTTTGAGTTTTCTAGTGTGTCAAGTTATGATGCCAAATCAGGTGGCCCTATGGTTGTACTTCATTAAATTTTATGGGGGCATGTTAAAGTTGATTAGAGCAACTCCGGTTAGGATCCTATGGTTCCCTCGTTCCGGCACCACTATTTTCTATGGGATTCATTTAGTCCAAATGAACTTACTAAACTCAACTTAGTGAGTTCCATAATTTCATTTAGACTGTGGGAAGCCTTGTTAGCACTCGTAGGTTACCTCCTTCAAGGAATTCTCGATCATCTGATAGAGATGTCTTAATTTAGTTGAAGTTGTTGTTTTGTGTGATGTTTGTGATCAAATTTTGAGTTATTTTATATTTTGAATGTTGTGGTGGTGAATTTTATCTTGGCTGATTTTAGTTTTAGTTTTAGTTTCGGTTTTGTGGCTATTCTGATAGTTTTAGTTTTCATACAGGGTGACATCGTTGTTTAGCATGCAAATTTGTGTAAACATAAAAGTACAAGAAAGACGATGCTGAAAAATGTAAAAGCGTACCTGGCGAGTCTTCTTGTTCCACCACCTAAAACTCAAAATGCATGTTAAGGAAGTTTATATGAAAAAGAGAAGTAAAATTTTGGCGACCTACCTAATCCTAGGTCATATCTTGGTGGTCCTTAAGAGTTTAATTAAGGATAATTTTGTCAAGCAAAACATATTAAGTTTAGTAGATCTCCGAGGTATCCAACATTTTTAATTAAGGATGATTTTGTCAAGCAAAACATATTAAGTTTAGTAGATCTCCGAGGTATCCAACAAATCTAGAGAAATAAGCAGGTCCGTGCTACTCTCTCATTGCCTGGTGGAAAATCGCGAGTTCTCTTAAACTTAATATGTTGCTTAATAATTCATCATGTAAATACCCTTAGTCCTCAGTGAGCATTGATGCCTCAATTATCCCTAAGAATAGGGTAATTATCACTCGTAATTCATATTAAGAATAATGCGGGTGAAGACCCTTAAAGAGGCAAGTTTAAGAGACTTAGCCAAATTTTGACTTGGGCTTGTAGTTTTTGAAAGATGTTTTAATTTTCAATGAAGTTTACTTTTCTAATCCTTATTTAAATGAAAGTTTATTTATCCTAAGTCACTACTAAGCCCTTAAGATTTTGGTGAGTGTCTTAGTCATTGCAAATGAAATTGACTTATAAGTGACGATGATGATCCATGTTTTTTTTTGTTTTTTTTTTGTTCATCAAATAGGGGTATTAAATTAGTTAGTTATTAACATCCAAAATCATACCCCTAAATCTAGAATCATTTAATCGGCTAGACTCCCAAATTTACGTAATTTAAGGAAATTGCAAATTTATCCTTTTTAATTAGGACATGTGAGGTTGGTTTCTACCAGTTAACCCCTTGTGTTTTAAACATCCAAATATGTTAATTAGAAACAAAGATTTCCCATTTCCCTTTATGAAATTAGGTCTAAATGTTAATTAAGGCTAAATTTCCAAAATTACACATTTGTATCTAAGGCTCTATCACTTCATAATTCATCAAATTTAATCCAAATGACTTTAGAATTTTGATCCTACCCCACTCATGGATCAATTGAGACATGAGAGGAGAAAGTGTGATTTTCTAAAATTTAATTTATCTATTTAATTATTTTTAATGCAAAAATAGGTTTTTTCAAAGAAAATTCCTAACTTGATCAAGGTAAGGCCTAATCTCTTGAAATTTTTACTGGAAGTAGACTTAGACCAGAGAAGCCTTTAGATTAAATTTTATGATTTTTTTTAATTTTATTTGAATTTTAAGAATTATTTTAAGTTCCGGGGTGTTTATTAATTATAAAATATTTTAAATGTGGAAAATTAAGTTCTATATTTTTATTAGATGTCTTTGATGTTAAGGGACACAGAGAAACAAATTTCTGATTTTTCTTTGAATTATTAGAATTATTTTAATCAAAATCCATTTTTAGCCTTTAAAAATTATTTTAAGCTTCAAAATAAATATCATTTTTAGAAAATCAGGAAAAATATCCCATTCATTCTTAAGTGCTTAAGAAGTAATTTAGAACATTTCCATGTATTTTATTATTTTTGTAATTTTTATGGATTTTTAATTATTTAAATATTTAAAATTGGGCTAAAAATGAATTTTTTATTTTTACTTCAAATTTATTTTTATAAAATTCCTCTGATCACAAAGAACTCTAAAAACAAAGTTTTATAATTTTTCAAGTTATATTTTAGTTATTTAAAATCATTTTAGTGCTAAAAATGTTAATTAACTTGAAAAATCAAGTTGAGATATTAAATGAACTCCAAATGTTTTGAAATTTTTATGGGGAGTTCCTTGGAGTTTATATTTTGGTGGAGACCAAAAATTAAGTCATTTATATGTCAATATTACCCAAAATTAATTCTCTTTGTGTTTTAGGGTTGGTAAAGATTAAGTGTATTCTTAATGACAACTCATGAAATTATTTTCAAAGGATCCTCTGGTCATTGTGAACCTTCCAAATTTTTTTTGGAATTTCTTAATCAAAATGGTAATTATCATGATTAATTTATGCAAATAATAGACATAAACTTGAAAAATATGGATCTCTGTCTTGGGACCTCCTCTAACTTTAGAAAAATCAGAAGATGTTCCCTAGGATAGAGGCAACAACATGCTAAAATTTCAAGCCATGGTGATATTCCTACATGCATGGAGAATCAAAAGACTCAAAATAGTGTTCAATTAATTAAAAATAAAACATGCATCAAATGGCCTTCAAATTATTTCCACATTATTTTTCTCTATTCACTGAGCAAGAGAGTATTTTTATTTTATTTCTGTGATTTTTCTACACCAAGATAAGAATTATTAAAGTTAGGGATTATTTTTCTAATTTTTTAAATTCCCTATTTATGTATTTAAATGTGCTGTGTTGAATGTATCCTCGATTGCTACGAAGGCGCGTGTGGCATGCTCTAGTTCGATGCTGCCATCCACGTAGCCACTGACTCAGCCCGCTGTTCATGTATGGAAGCGTTGTCTAGCTCGATCTCCTCTGTCCATCTGATACACGCGCGATCGGACAACTCCCCGTCATCATCCCCGATAGAGTGATCTCGTGACCATCCACACTAAAACCCTAACATCTCAACCTAGACTCAACCAAATCACTTTGGGTTTGATCCTATGGACTCATCTAAGTGAGATGAACATATCCATACGGTAATCATGCAATTAAATTTAGCCTAACCAAATGGAGAATCAATATAGGCTTGGGAGGAGGAGAGGTTTAATACCTTGGCTCTGAGAAGGGAATCTTTGATTAGATATGCTCGGTACATTCATTGGGGTTCAAGGATGCTAGCGATTAAACCTCTAGCCGTGCTGTAAGGTCTAAGTATGAATTCGGCCAAGCTCGATTTCAAGTGTTGGTTTAGAGGTATGTTAGGGTCTCTGTGGAAGGGGAATTTGAAGGGGGTTCTCCTTCTTTCATTTTGGTGAAGGTGTGGGTGAGTTTAATTTGAGTTTTGTGGAGTGTAGAAGTGTGGAGAGCTCTGTCCTAGTTTTAGGTAGAGATTCAAGCTCAAAATTGGGCTCCGACAAGGGGATTTAGGACAATGTGGTGGTTGGATTGCACTGAGGAGGTCTCAAAGAGGCTTTTGGATCAATTTGGTGAAGTCTCTCAGAGGAAACTTTAGCTCTCCTCCCATGGCCGTGGAGGGGAGCTTTTACAAAAAAAAAAGCTTATGGCTTGCTGCAATGGCTAATTGGGGGGTGAAATGTGCTGCCTAGGTGGAAGGCAGAGAGGCTCCAACATTTAATTCGGATGAGGTGTCCTCTAGGTTTGAATTGGGTTTAATTGCATGGGGGTGGCTCTTGTTTGGCCATTTTCTGGCCACTAGGCCGGCTGGCCAGCCATGAAAGGTGGCCAGGGAGGTCAGGGACCTCAGGGGAATATGTCACAACAATTTAATGTGTTTAGGATTTGTTTTGACAAAAATATCTTAAGCTTAAGCAAATATGGAATGAAATCCCTTAATTTAGTGGACCTTTGGTCCATGAATTAGTTTAGGTGGTTTTAAGAGGTTTAGGTTGGCCACTAGGGTCCAACTAATGGCTGTGGAGTTCTCCCTGATGTTGGTCTTTATCAGTGATGGTAGTCTTTATTTTTCTTAACGACTAACTACATCCATTAGGGGACCCTCATAGTCCATGTTAACTTGACTGAAGTCCATGTCGAAGTCTATGGTGCCACCCTGTGGTGCCCTTTCTTCATCAAGTGCAAGGTTCCAGCCATTTTTTAAAGAAAAAATCAACCTATGTCCTGACATTCTCTCTGCAGACGACAGAAAAAATATCAGTGCACTAAAATTTAGCTGGAACAAGAACAAAATAAAGTGTTTGTTAAACAAAATCTTGTGTTATATTGGTGAGAAGATCATTTATTTATGTATGTATACTTTTGTTTAACTTAGTAAAATATCAAAATTTTAAGGGTAGAGAAGAGAAAATTAAAGCATGTAATTTAAAAAATTTTCTTTTTATTGAGGTTAAATTTATTACAAACTTTTGGACCCAGTCACAGACGTTTGGTCAAATAAATAACCCCAGAATGATCAAAATTTCAAAATTTCAATTCAAGTATTGTCAAATTGCGTAGTATGTCTTCAAGTATCATTTGTTGATTGACAACATGGGTATTTAGCCTTGGAAATGCACTAGCTGGTAGGCTCCTCCTGTGTAGACATTTTTTTATGACAAATGGTCCTTCCCAAGTTGGCTCAAATTTTCCACCTATCTTGAAGCGTGCAAGAATAGGCCTTTTGAGCACAAGTATGAGATTATCAATTTTGAATGTTCTTGGGTGGACCAAATTGTCATGAGCTTGTATCATCTTTGCTTAGTAAAGCTCCAGATGTTGTTGTGCTTCTAGCCATTTGCCTTCAAGACTTTCCGATTCTTCAAGTCTGAGTTTTGCACTTTCTTCTATTGTAGATTGATTGGCGACAGTGAATCAGAGAGATGACGTTTAGAACTTCTAGTGGTAGTACGACCTTGGACCAGTACACGATCATGTAGGGTGTATACTGAGTGGGATTCCTGAACGTTGTCAGATAGGCCCACATGGTTTCTAACAGTTTGTTATGCCAATCTCTTTTTTTTTGTCTAGTGTCTTTTTCAAAATCTGGACCAGTGTCTTGTTGAAGGCTTTGGTTAAGCTATTTTCCCTAGGATAGTAAAATGTAGAGTACCTCTAATCTATCCCGTGTCATTTGTCAAAGTTGTTTATTTTTTTACTTTTAAAGGTTGTCCCATTGTCAGAGATTATTCTGCACGGAACTCCAAAATGGTAGACGACTTGGCTTTTAAAAAATTGAAGGACGTGCTGTGTTGTAACCTCTTGTAACGACACTGCCTCTGCCTATTTAAAAAAGTAATCTATAGTTGCAAGGATAAATCTGTGTCCTTTGGAAGATGGAGGGTATATCGAACCTATGATGTCCGTGCCCCAACACTCAAAGGGCCACGAGGCAACTGTTTGGTGTAACACATTTAGAGGTTGGTATAAGATCACCCCATGCACTTGGCACTGGTGACATTTTCTAGTTGTATCCATGTAGTAGGACATCATTCTTAGCCAATAATATTCGAGTTGCTTGATCTTCATTTTCACCTTTGGCCCTGACTGGTGAGCACCACACAATCCGACATGTACTTCTTTGACAACATTCTATGCTTCTGCTTTGCTCTAGCATTGTAGCCACATCTGATCGAATGATCTTTTATAGAGGACATCACCAATTAAAGCATATGACATAGCCCTCCTTGTGATGTGGTGTGCTACTGACTTGTCCTCTGGCATCTTTCCAGACTGCAAATATTCTAGTAATGAATTACACCAATCTTCATTTACATCAGCAACCACAATCATCATTTCTTCTTCATTTTCGAGCTTGTGTAGATTTTTGAGGTCGATTCAAGACAAAACCTATCTTCTTTGTACTGTGATATCACTGGAATCCTCCTGAGGACATGCTAATTCTTTTGCAAGTTTTGCTAGAGTGACAGCATGGGCATTATCTCCCAAAAGAATCCTGGAAAGTTACATTAGGAATTTGCTCGAGCAGCTTCATTGTGTACTGGTGGTATTCTGCTAACCTTGGCTTCAAAATCTTATACTATCTGGCTAATTGCTGGATGACGAGTTGTGAGTCACCATAACTAACAATATCTGTTACATCCATTGAGATTGCTAATTCCAATCCGGTAATTAAGGCTTCATACTTTTCTTTGTTGTTTGTGCATGGCTCTGTCAGGTTCTATGACAACCTTAGCATACCCTTATCTGCCATGATAAATATCAAATCAATCCCTGCTTTGACTGGTATAATTGTGTCTGATCCTTTATCTTTTATGGCCGACGAACCTCTGTCTAAGTACATCTCCCAGCGTTGCTGAGTAGAGAATTCCATTTATAATACTTATTCATCTGAAAATTTGTCATTATGAGGGGACCCAGCTGGCAGTGGGTGTACAGCGAAAAAATCAGCTAAAATTTGTACCTTGATAGCATGAAGGGGAACAAAAGTTATATCAAATTGCAAAAAAATCATCGACCATCTGACTAGACATACAGAGAGTGTTGGTCGGGTCAACAAATATTGCAACAGATTAACTATCAAAGTGAGGGTAATATTATGAAAAAACATGTAATGTCTAAGCTTTTGGGTGGCAAAAATTAAAGCTAAGAAATGCTTCTCAATCGGCGGATACCTTATCTCTGTTGGTATTAGGCAGTAACTTAAGTAATAGAGTGTGTGTTCTTTACCCTTGTCATTGATTTGGGCTAAGAGGGCTCTAAGAGAGTAATCTAAGGCTG
>JXCR01139726.1:294719-348099 GCA_002079205.1 Phalaenopsis hybrid cultivar | reverse complement strand
GATGAGAATGATTAGGTAGATGAGTGGCTTTACACTTAGAGACAAAATGCGGAATGAATATACTCGTGATAGCTCCTGTGACAGACAAAATTAGAGAAAGTCGTCTTAGATGGTTTGGTCACATTAAACGTCGACCATTTTATGACGGACAAAATTAGAGAAAGTCATCTTAGATGGTTTGGTCACATTAAACGTCGACCATCTTGAACAGACAAAATTAGAGAAAGTCGTCTTAGATGGTTTGGTCATATTAAACGTCGACCATTAGATGATCCGATTAGGAGAGTAGATGTTTTAGATTCGACTTGTGTTAAGAAAGGCAGAGGTAGACCTAGGAAGACTTGGGCTTATTGTATTAAAAATGATCTTAATTTATTAGAACTAAATGAAAATATGACACTAAATAGGACGCAATGGAGAAAAAGGATTCATGTGGCCGACCCCACGTAGTGGGATTAAGACTTTGTTGTTGTTGTTGTTTGTTGTTGTTGTTCTTTGGACAACTGCGCAATGTCAGCTTTTAGTCTCTCCAATGTGGCCTCGATCAACTTTCCATGAGCTCCCACAAAATGAGCTCAATCACTTGGCAAAGTTTTGAGATTTTGGGTGCTTTCACAAACCACAAGATCGGATAAGCTACATGGCAATCTTACCTAAGCATATAGTTATAATGGGGATCTTTTAGCNTCTAAATATGATATGCGGTGCTCTTTTTAAGGACTGTCCTTTGCAACCTGAATAGCTCCTTCCAGAAGTGGCCGAGAAACACCTTGTCCCTATCAGAAACAATCGATTCTGGTACTCCGTGCAAACCGACCACTTCTCAAATAAACACCATTGTGACTGAGACTGTCATATAGGGATGCCGTAAGGAAATGAAATGTGCATAGTTACTCCGACGATCCATAACCATCATGATCACCGTGAACCCTTCTGACCGTGGCAATCTCTCGATGAAATCTATCATCACTTCTTCCCAAACCTTCCCCAGCAATGCTAATGGTTATAGTAACACTCTCGGTGTCGTGGTCAAGTACTTGTGTCTCTGACATATGTTGCATTGTGTCACCATATCCCTGACAACTCTGCGCGTCCCTGTCGGTCAACTTTTTGATTTGGAAAATAATTTATGCAAATTTAATTTAATATAAGTTATATAATTTATGTTTTGAAAGTAGTATGTTTTAATTTTTAAAAAAAGAGATCCAATGGATCTCATTAGTCTAATAGTTTGCATAATCGTGTCCGATAATGTAGATTCTACACCTTCCCGAAAGATAAGTATATACCTCGGCGATGAGTCCAATCCTGCAAACTAAGAGATTTGTGACATCCGTTTGGTCTGCGAACCTTTTATGTGCGACCGATAAGTTCCCCTATCTAATATAAAGATTAAACAGGGTTTATTTTACCTAGATTCCAAATTCCCTATAGAGACAAGTTCCTATGGTTAATTACATCCCAAATGACAGGAGTCACTTGAGAAAACTCTCGATGATGATCAGAGATACTAGTCTTCAAGAATCTATGTTTTCACGGTAGAACATGAAAAATCAAGTGGGAGGACAAAATGAGAGCAGTTCTTTCAGGAATCCAAATGAAGAAAAAAGTAGGGGATGTCATAGATCCTAAGGAGAAACCTTAGTGACTTCCAAAACTATTCTACTCTGTGGCTGCGTTTTGGAGATGATGTTATTCGAGTGTTCAATCCTGTCAATTTTATTATTTGAGACTTACATTTGTATAATATCCGATTAGGCAAATAACCTGCAGAGATAAGAGGGTTGACGTCGTACCAGACGACAACCTCAGGAACCTAAGGTGAGTTAGGACTTAAGTTGCACAACATGGTTGCACAGGAGCCTAAAAAGAGTAAGGATTTATGTCACGCTAGACGAGCTATCTCGAAATCCTATAGGCTGCTATTTAGACTAAAGAAAGAAATTGCTGAAGAAGATCCTCTTGTTGTTCTATCCAATCTCCTTGTCGTGCTGCTCACAAAGTTGGCTTCAAAATCTTTGTTAAAGTAACAGTCCTAAAGTTTAAGGTTTAAAAGATTTTACTAGGTATGTTTCAATGTTTTGGTGTCAGGTTTGGTTTTGTTGTTGTTGTTGTTCAAATGTCATATTTGAGAGAGTTTTAAATTAATTAGAGCGACACCGGTTAGAATCCACGATTCCTTCATTCCGACACCACTATTTTTCTATTGAATTTGCTTAGTCTAAATGAGTTATTAAGCTCATTTAGATAGAAGAATTCCCATTAGCAACCGTAGGTTACCTCATCTGAGAGATTCTCGTAATCCAAAATAAGTGAATTAAGGACGTTCACTAAGTTTAAAATTGTATAAATTTTCGAAAATGTTATTTTTTTATTTTTTTACGGATAATGTAAAACATGCGTAGTAAAGTAAAGAGACAGTAAAACAGTAAAAAAATGCATAATAAAGTACAGTGACAGTAAAGTAGTAAAATCGCGATAAATAAACTGTAAATGCCTACATGACATGTCTGCTGCTGCAGAGGTGTTAGCATCATCTGTGAAAATAAGCAGGTATAACTAAAGATTTACTGAACACCTCAAATATGAGCTTAACTATGTGAAAGAACACGAGGCATGTGAAAGCTCGAAGGAGACTGTAGGAATTCAGGTCAACATGGGCTTAGAGCTGAGTTGTGTGCTTTACAATCCAACTTTGGATAGAAGCTACCAACCCAAACCATCGAAGGAAGGCAGTTCTCGACCATAATCAATGCGATTAACAAGTCGACCTTTGTAGAATTTTGTCAAAAGTTTATTTAATTTTCAGTCAAAAGTAATGTTGTTGCAAAGTGAATTTGTTCGAAGTGTGTGTGGATGTCTGAAGAAGTGTAGTATCTATGTAAGTGTAATATCTGTATAAGTGTTTGGTGAAGTAAAATTGTCCATAAGTCGCTCAATTTGATCGGACCAGAACCTTCGACAACCTACGAAAGCAAGGGGGTAACTTCGCACGAAAGAGCTGGAGAATAGTCTCATCGATCGTACCCTTAGCTTTTTAGAGGGTCATCGAGGCGAGAGATACTATTATATCGTCCCACATTTGCACACATAAGCACTGACATCATTGCCCTAAAAAGAAAAAAATAAAACGGGGAAGGAAGAGGAGAGACTGACCCAACTCCCAAAATCGGCAGGACAAGAGAGCAAAACAACGAGTAAGTTAGCTCAAAAAGGTGTTAAAATCATCATAAGATCACAATCCAGAGAAATCCAAAACTATAGACAAAGGTGCCCAAGAAACATCTCAAAACCGTATGTAAAACGAAATTTAAAGGCTACACAAACCTTCTCCAAAACAACAATTTACAGTGCCCCAAACAACTCTTTTAAATACCCCAAACAATCATTTAAAATGCTCCAAACAACATTTCTAAAGCCTCTTACAGCTCCAAACAACTGTTAGCAAGCCTAGACAACGATTACATGAGTCCAAATGGCAATTAAATGAGTCCAAAATCAGCTAGGAAACTCAGCCCAAGCAGTGTCGAAAACAATCAAATCAGTGCCAAAAACCACTTCAAAATCAATTTTCAAAACACCCCAAAACAGAGGATATGTATAGCTAGGGTTCAAAATCTCCCGAAGAAGGTGAACATTGATAGCTAAAGCATCATGTAAGTCGCTCCAAAACAGTGAGTAAAGCAGTCCCAAAACGATGGCTTTAATGCCTCCAAAATGGTGAATACAACAACCTCGAAACAATGAGTTCAATGCCCCCAAAATAGTGGAAGGTGCAGCCCTAACTTTTCCCAAAAGGAATTTAAGACTTAATTAAAGTAAGAGCCTCTTTTAATAGAAGATCGTTTAAGCCCAACATGAAAACAGTAAAGCTTCTTCCATCATTTATCTCCAATGCCAACAAGAAATTAAAAGTATAGCATGAAATGAAATTATAAACATATACCCATTTAAGAAAGTAGAAGTGATAGTTGACATCCTTCATGAAATAAAATTATACATAGATACCCATTTGCTGGTAAGGAATCGTGGCAGGCAAAGGCAACGATCGAATTTGTTTCTTTTAAAAAAAATTATACCTTCAGGAAGGATGCTCTGGTGAGACATCGGATTTCTGTGATATGAGGAAGGAGGCCAGACGAGCGGGTTTCTGTCGAGAGAAGGGTAGTTCGAGCGAGGGAGGCAAGGCCGAGCGCTGTTCGACGCAAAGAGGAGAGGAGACGAGCGGGGCTTTGGTGCAGCGACGGGGTCGAATCGGAGGAGGTTTCGGTGCCGAGAGGGAGCGGCGAAGCAAGCGTGCGGCTTGCTTGGTTGTGCGAGAGAGAGGAGCAGGTGAGGGCTTCGGTTCGCAGAGTTGCCTCTTGAGAGGGATCGAGCGGAGGAAGAAAGGGGAGAGGGATCGAGGGGCGCAACCTTCGGTTCATAGAGTAGAGGAGGTGAGCATTTTCTCGGTCGTGAAAGGGGAAACTGAGCGAGGGTTTTCCGTGGAGAGGGAGAGGTGAGCAAGGGGCTTCAGTGCAGGAGAGGCGAACAAGATTTCTGTCGAGAGAGGGAGGCAAGATCGAGTGTGAGAGGGAGAAGTCTGGAATCTGCCTGTGAGGAAGGGGAAGGTCGAATCCTATAGTCACACTTTCAAAATGTCCGTTAAAGGGAATTAGGTGGGGAATTTATGAATTTAAATTTATTGAGGAGTTTTATTTGGTTGGTAATAAATTCTAAATGAATTTAATTAAGGTGAAATTAAATGACATTTGAAATTTGAAAATTTAAAATTCAAAATTGTTTAGCCCTTGTTCAGTCCGAGTCTAGCCCGAATTGAATATGGGTTAAGCCTAAACCCGCGCCCCACTAATTAAAAAAAAGTGCATCGATTTTCATGTTGATTGCTCGCGTTCGGAACCATAGTGATATGGGTGTTTTTCTAGTTAAAGTCGACGTACTAAACACACCCGCTTGGTTCGTTTCGTCATCCGGTATCGTTCGAAAGAGTTCGCCGATGGTCAAGTCAATTCAAGTCAACATTGTGCGTAAATTACGACGTTTGCGAGTGTTCGAGTCAATAAGAGTTTCCCTATGGCTGCTCCTATTCATGTAGGAACTCGACTTGAGCTTTAATATGACAGTTCTAATCGACTTAACAAAATGCCAAGAATTCAGTACCACTCATATGGGGCTCAAAGGAGTAAAGAGGTGACTCAAATTTTCTGAGTGGGGTGGGTCCCGTTACTAGTCTCTAGAATGGTCAAACAAGGAAACATAAGGCTAGACCTTAGACTCTAAGGAGAGAAGTAAAAAAAAATCTCATCCAAAAAATGAGGTCAATAAATGGACCCCCAATAGGTGTGGTGTGTGGGACAAGCATACCGTNCAGTTCTAATCGACTTAACAAAATGCCAAGAATTCAGTACCACTCATATGGGGCTCAAAGGAGTAAAGAGGTAGCTCAAATTTTCTAAGCGGGGTGGGTCCCATTACTAGTCCTCTAGAATGGTCAAACAAGGAAACCTAAGGCTAGACCTTAGACTCTAAGGAGAGAAGTAAAAAAAAATCTCATCCAAAAAATGAGGTCAATAAATGGATCCCCAATAAGTGTGGTGTGCGGGACAAGCATACCGCGCGTGGTGTTGACCGAATCAATCAACAAAACCAAAGAGCCTGCTTAAGTAGATATACATAGAACAGACTAGATGTCGAACTCAGATTTGACAATCAAACTAGAGGTGGGGTTCCTCCTCGGGAAATCCCAGCTCAAGAAAGGCTTTGAGTACCGAGAGTTCCTGCTAGGGATTAGCAGGTGTATTTTCAAATTGTAATTGTGAGTTTGAGCTTTAAAATTTGAATGTCGATTTGATTTGTTTTATTTTGATTTGATTTGGTGTTGTGTGGAGATATGTGGAAATGTGAGAGCAGAAATCTGCGACATTGAGTGTTGGATTTCACCGATATTGTTNAACAAAACCAAAGAGTCTGCTTAAGTAGATATACATAGAACAAACTAGATGTCGAACTCAGATTTGACAATCAAACTAGATGTGGGGTTCCTCCTCGGGAAATCCCAGCTCAAGAAAGGCTTTGAGTACCAAGGGTTCCTGCCGGGGATTAGCAGGTGTATTTTCAAATTGTAATTGTGAGTTTGAGCTTTAAAATTTGAATGTCGATTTGATTTGTTTTATTTTGATTTGATTTGGTGTTGTGTGGAGACCTGTGGAAATGTGAGAGTAGAAATCTGTGGCATTGAGTGTTGGATTTCACCGATATTATTGTGGACATCATGGAACTACGAGCGCAAATGTTTATGAAAATTTATGAAGCGAGAAGTTTTATGGAAGGAATCGAAATCCATGCACCAACCCCGAGAAGTCATAAATGTAGAATTGGAATCCTCGCATCGGCTCTGGAAGGTAGTGAATGTAGAGTCAGAATCCTTGCACCGACTCCGGAAGACTGTGAATATAGAATCGAAATCCATGCACCGATCTGGATATGTAGTGAATGAAGAGTCAGAATCGTCTCACTGACTCTGAAAGATTGTGAATGTAGAATCAGAATCCTTGCACCGNTGTGAATATAGAATCGAAATCCATGCACCGATCTGGATATGTAGTGAATGAAGAGTCAGAATCGTCTCACTGGCTCTGAAAGATTGCGAATGTAGAATCAAAATCCTTACACTATCCTGAAATGTTGTGAATATAAAATCAGAATCCATGCACCGATCCTGGAAGGTTGTGAATGTAGAATCAAAATCCTTGTACCGATCCTGGAATGTAGTGGAATGCAGTGAATGTAAAATCAGAATTCATGCACCGATCCTAGAAAGTTGTGATAGTAGAATCAGAATCCTTGCACTGATCCTGGAATGTTGTGAATGTAGAATCAGAATCCATGTATCGATCCTAGAAGTTTGTGAATGTAGAATCAAAATCCTTGCATCGATCCTGAAAGATTATGAATGTCGAATCAGAATCCATGCACCGATCCTAAAATATCATGTGCAGGAAATTTATGAATGGAATGTGGAAAATATGTGGAAGAAAATGGAATCCTTGTACTACAACTGAAATGTAGAAGCAAAATCTTTGCACTGACCCTAAAATGTCATGAATGCGAGAAACTTATAAATGGAATGTGAAAAATATGTGGAAGGAAACAAAATCCATGTATTTCCCCTTAAATGCAGAATCATAATCCTTGCATCGACTCTAAAATGTCATGAATGCGAGAAATTTATACATGGAATGTGGAAAATATGTGAAAGGGAATAGAATCCTTGTACCGCCCCTGAAATGTAAAATCGGAATCCTTGCACCGACCCTAAAATGTTATGAATGTAGAATCAAAATTCATGCACCGATCCTGGAATGTCAATGTGTAAGAATCGAAATCCTTACATCGACCCCGAAATGTGTGTTCGTAGAAAATTGTGAGAATTGTTGTACTAATTGTGCGAATGCTGAATTTTGTCNAAATGTTATGAATGTAGAATCAAAATTCATGCACCGATCCTGGAATGTCAATGTGTAAGAATCGAAATCCTTGCATCGACCCCGAAATGTGTGTTCGTAGAAAATTGTGAGAATTGTTGCACTAATTGTGTGAATGCTGAGTTTTGTCATGTTGATGTTGAGTTTATTGCAAAGTTTGTGAGGACTGTGGAAAATTCAAATAAAAAGGAATCAAATGGAGGAG
This sequence comes from Phalaenopsis hybrid cultivar, assembly GCA_002079205.1. Taxonomy (NCBI): domain Eukaryota; kingdom Viridiplantae; phylum Streptophyta; class Magnoliopsida; order Asparagales; family Orchidaceae; genus Phalaenopsis; species Phalaenopsis hybrid cultivar. The sequence goes on along the minus strand of JXCR01139726.1, from coordinate 340,410 downwards.
GAATGTCGAGGGATTCACATTCAACCCAAGAGCTTATAAAAAAAGTGTGTGCGGGAAGAGATGCGGTTCCATATCTATAGAACCAGTCAAACCTCATCCACCCGGGACAAACGATTGCGAATGGTGCAGTTCCATGTAGGTAGAACTAGCTAAACCCTTGCATGCAGAAAAGAGGACCAAGAGTTCATGTGGAAGGAAACCTCGGGCCGGGAGAAGTGACGCTGATGATAGGTCGAGAGGCTCAACCGACCAGGTCAAAATTTGAAGTTTAAAATTTTGATTGTTTTGATTANAACCCTTGCATGCAGAAAAGAGGACCAAGAGTTCATGTGGAAGGAAACCTCGGGCCGGGAGAAGTGACGCTGGTGATAGGTCGAGAGGGCTCAACCTGACCAGGTCAAAATTTGAAGTTTAAAATTTTGATTGTTTTGATTTTATTTAATTTGATGTTGAGTTTATTTTTATTTTTGCCGTGTTTTGGTGTGATCTTTGTTTATGTTTTGTGAGTTTTCTTTTTGTTGAGTTATCTCTTTTTTGGTTAAGATTTAGACCCAGTTTCAGACAAGTGTGACATCAGTGCTTTGAAGGATGAGGCCTTGTTTTTAAACATCACAATGTGCAATACTTCTTGAAGTACCATCAATTGATCAGAGGTGCGTGTAAAAATAGCTCATTCTTCAAGGTATTATCGGAATTGTATTCTTTCAAGTACACATAAAGATGTGCTATTTGTAAGAATATCACAACGCAAGAGGCTGTAACTTTGTAGTTCTGTTGTGGCAATCGTCATTAGCTTATCATTGGTTTTGTAAAGAATGTCCACATTTTCTTTGAGAAATCATCTCGACGTTCTTCAGATTGAGGTTGGAGTTGAATCTTCCGGGTGTTGAAAGATATTACTTCAGAGTAGAATTTCTATTAATTTGCTAATAACATAGCCATTTTCTTAAGTTCCTTATTCCTGCATAAGCAGTTCTCAGAATATTTACTCATTTGATTAGAATATTTTTTATCTTCCAAAGATATTTCTGAGCCAATTAATTGCCGACCAAGAGACCCAAGATAGTTGAACTTTCTTGAATATAATATCGGAAGAATTTTCTTAAGAAAACATTTCAAGTCTTATTTATTAAAGGAGAATTTAGACACCAATTATTGATTATATCTTAGGGAGACTTTCACATAATTTATCTTTTATTTACTCTTTTTTTTTCTTAAAATTACTATATCTTGTGGAGCACGATTAATAATTTTGAATGTCTAAGCTCAGATAACAATTTTTGATTTTATGCTCACCTCAAGCTTCTTCTAAGGGAGACTTTCCCGTAATTTTATTTTTTATCTTTCCTTGCTCCACATTTTTGTGAGAATTACTATATCTGGTAGATGATACTTCTTTTAAGAATTTTGAATGTCCAAACTCCCTACTCAATAATCCTCAAATATTTCTTAAGAAGAATTCTGGGATATTACAGCTCGTTCAAAAGTCAGGACCCAGTTACTTGGCAGAAGATTAAAAGATTTATGATATCCTTAATCGATTACTCGTATTTTAATCACACTCTTTTATTCTAAAATTTACATAGGACCCAGTCTAAATTCTTTAAAANTGATCTTTGTTTATGTTTTGTGAGTTTTCTTTTTGTTGAGTTATCTCTTTTTTGGTTAAGATTTAGACCCAGCTTCAGACAAGTGTGACATCAGTGCTTTGGAGGATGGGGCCTTGTTTTTAAACATCACAATGTGCAATACTTCTTGAAGTACCATCCATTGATCAGAGGCGCGTGTAAAAATAGCTCATTCTTCAAGGTATTATCGGAATTGTATTCTTTCAAGTACACATGAAGATGTGCTATTTGTAAGAACATCACAACTCAAGAGACTGTAACTTTGTAGTTCTGTTGTCGCAGTCGTCATTTGCTTATCACTGGTTTTGTAAGGAATGTCCACATTTTCTTTGAGAAATCGTCTCGACGTTCTTCAGATTGAGGTTGGAGTTGAATCTTCCGGGTGTTGAAAGATATTACTTCAGAGTAGAATTTCTATTAATTTGCTAATAACATAACCATTTTCTTAAGTTTCTTATTCCTGGGCCTAAGCAGTTCTCAGAATATTTACTCATTTGATTAGAATATTTTTTATCTTCCAAAGATATTTCTGAGCCAATTAATAGCCGACCAAGAGACCTAAGATAGTTGAACTTTCTTGAATATAATATCGGAAGAATTTTTTTAAGAAAACATTTCAAGTCTTATTTATTAAAGAAGGATTCAGACACCAATTATTGATTATATCTCAGGGAAACTTTCACATAATTTATCTTTTATTTACTCTTTTTTTTGCTTAGAATTACTATATCTGGTGGAGCACGGTTAATGATTTTGAATGTCTAAGCTCAGATACCAATTTTTGATTTTATGCTCACCTCAAGCTTCTTCTAAGGGAGACTTTCCCGTAATTTTATTTTTTATCTTTCATTGCTCCACATTTTTGTGAGAATTACTATATCTGGTAGATGATAGTTCTTTTAAGAATTTTGAATGTCCAAACTCCCTACTCAATAATCCTCAAATATTTCTTAAGAAGAATTCTGGGATATTACAGCTCATTCAAAAGTCAGGACCCAGTCATTTGGCAGAAGATTAAAAGATTTGTGATATCCTTAATCGATTACTCGTATTTTAATCACACTCTTTTATTCTAAAATTTATATAGGACCCAGTCTAAATTCTTTAAAGTGAGGACATGGTCATTAAAGCATTAATTTCAATCTTCCCTCAAGTCATGATCTTGTCAATGCATCGAAATATTCATTTTGAGCTACCCATTTTTCGATTGAACTTTGAACTTCTGAGCTAACCCTTTTTCATTCGATGTAAAATTATCTGCAAAAAATGTACAACAAAGCATTTCTCATTTTGAATGATGTTTCAAATACTAATGAACTCTGAATAATGATAACTCTTCTTTTCTTGTTTAATTGTGGTGGGGAGGGTTGGGGCCAACTGACAGTGACCTTACATGATAACATCTTTTTTTATACCAATAGTAAAAATCAAAAGACAGAATCTACTATCCCTTAACAGGGAAAATACTTCGAACTTTGTATGGTAGCTTGTACCTAAGCAGTTTGAATCTGACTTGATATTGTCTTCTAAGGCTTCACCCGAATTGTACTCGCTCCTTCGTCAGTTGTGTAGGGGTCAATTGGGACAACTGGATCAGCCGAAATCATATTGACGAAACCTCTTTCAGGTTCTCTCAAATATTCTTTCGGAATTGTTATGTCCCCACACTTAAAGTTTCTCTCAAGCCAATCCTTGAAGACAAAATAGTTTTCTATGATGTGGTCGAGCAACCTGTGATACAGGTAGTACTGAAGATGATCCTTCTTGCCGGTCTCTTCTGGCTTTGTCGACGTCGACAATTTAAATTCTTGTTTTTTTAGTAAGTTGCGGAACATCTTCCCCACTGACCATTCTTGAATGGATATATCTTATTCATCTATTCTGTCGTTGTCAAGGGCGGCCCTTTGTTTGTACGGTAAGGCCTCTGCTGAGACGACTTTTAACCATGTTGCTGAGGCTTTTCGGCTTGTATGTGCATTGGCTGCTTGTCTTTATCAACTGCTGCCACTGTTCCTAACTTCTTTTCAAATGTCTTCAGCGACCTTGACTTCTCGGTTCTTTCCATAAATCCCAACTGCTTGGCCTCTTCTTGCAGATTTCCGGCCTTGGCAAATGGCTTTTCAAATATCTTAATTGTGAACCCCTTGAGCATAAAGGCCACTGGACCTTCGATGCTCTTTAGAAGAATCTCGATCGCGTGCTGCTCCTAAGTGGCGGCTCACACTTCATGCTCAAGTTTCTCCATCGCATAATATAGTCCACCAAAGTTTCCTCCGAGTTCTGTTTCTCTACCACAAGGTCACTTACGGTGATGTGGTGTTGAGCCCCGACATACCGTTTAATGAACAGTTCTTCCAAGTCTGCGAATGTTTTAATCGAGCCGTTAGGTAATTCTGCGTATCGGTCAAAGGCAACTCCGGAAAGACAGCTCACAAACTGTTGGAAGAGTGGTGCATCGCTACCCCGGCGTTGTAGCAACTTGCTCAAAAGTGTGCAACAAGCTGCCGAGGGTTTATGGTCCCATAAAAAATCTTGAACAACGATGGTACGAAACCCTTTGGGTATTGCATAACATCAAACTCTTCTGAATAAGGTTCACCCTTCAGAATCGATGCTCATCCCTTTGATTGAGTTAGAGGTTCTCTCACTTGTTGTTCCACCATTTGTTTAATGTCTTTCTCTGATATTCTTTTCATCTGCAATGTGAATGATTTTTGGCTGGTTCACCTCTGGAGATGCTATCGGTGGTGATTGTGACTGCCCCTGAATAGTGGTCATAGCGATCATCATTTTCTCAACTTTCTTTTCGAAGTGTTCAATATGTTCGTCACGTTGCTGACTAGCCCTTTGAAATTCATCCGCAGCGTTCTCCTTAGTGGGTAGAGGAGCATCGGTGAGGATGATGTGGCACTAGTCTCAACAACGTTGATTTCTGCAAACTTTTCCTCCATGTAATGTGGCAAATCATAGTCTTAATCTTCTGTATATTTTCTTTATTCTTTGGAGAACACTGTCGTTGCCGGTCCCAAGCCCNAGATTATCATTGATACTAAGATTTTTAATATTATAAGTGTTTATGCTCCTCAAGTAGGTTTAGATACAAGGTTTAAAGATAAATTTTGGAATGACTTAGAAGATTTAATACAAATGATTCCTCTTGAAGAAAGAATTTTTATTGGAGGAGATTTAAATGAAAATGTCAGTAGAGTGGTAGAAGATTTCAGAAATATTCATGATGGCTACAGTTTTGGAGTAACTAATGAAGAAGGTAGAGCTATTTTAGATTTTGCTTTAGCGTATGATTTTGTTATTACTAATACTTTATTTAAGAAAAGGGATGAACATCTTATTACTTATAAGAGTGGATCTAATAAAACACAAATTGATTATTTTCTTATGAGAAGAAGAGATCGTCGTGATTGTAAAGATTGCAAAGTCATTCCAAGTGATAATTTAAATACCCAACATCGTTTATTAGTTTTAGATTTTAAAATTAAGAGTTATAAAATAAAAAATACTAGGACTCATCATTGCAGAATTCGATGGAGAAACTTAAAAGACACAAATAAAATTATTTTTATGAGTAAAATTCAAGATTTCAAAATTTGGGATATTCATGAAGAAGCAAATGTGATGTGGGATAAAGTAACAAACACTATTAAACAAGTAGCAAAAAATGTTCTTGGAGAATCAAAAGAAAAAATATTTACAAATAAAAATAGTTGGTGGTGGAATAATAATGTGCAAGAAAAGATAAAATATAAGAAGTTATGTTATAAAAATTGGTTTAAATGTAAAAACTTAGAAAATTAGAAAAAATATCAAACGGTCTCAGTGTTATAAAAATTGGTTTAAATGTAAAAGCTTAGAGAACTGGAAAAAATATCAAACGGCCCATAGAGAGACTAAAGAACAATCTGTGACGCTAAAAATTCTGCTTTTAATGATCTTTATAATAGATTAGATACTAAAAAAATACTGCTTTTAATGATCTTTATAATAAATTAGATACTAAGGAGGGTGAAAAATATATGCATGTCCAAACAAAGAGAAAAGAAAAGTAAATATTTAACTCAAGTAAAGTGTATTAAAGATGAAAATTAAAAAAGAAAGAGAAAAGAAAAGTAAAGATTTAACTCAAGTAAAGTGTATTAAAGATGAAAACCAAAAAGTACATTTCTTAGAAAAAGATATTCAACATAAGTGGCGGAGTTACTTTGATAAACTTTTTAATGAAGTTTCTGAAAATACGATCGAACTTAGTGATTTTAATATCGCAGTTTATAAAGATACAATCGACCTTAGTGATCTTAATATCGTGAATAATAATAAAACGTTTCATTTTTACCGTCGCATTAGCTATGCAACATAGGTGGGTGAGTTACTTTGATAAACTTTTTAATGAAGTTTCCGAAAATACGATCGAACTTAGTGATTTTAATATGCGCATAATAATAAAACGTATCATTTCTACCGTCGCATTAGCAAAAAAGAAGTTGATGAGGCTTTAAACNCATTTTTCGATTGAACTTTGAACTTCTGAGCTAACCCTTTTTCATTCGATGTAAAATTATCTGCAAAAAATGGACAACAAAGCATTTCTCATTTTGAATGATGTTTCAAATACTAATGAACTCTGAATAATGACAACTCTTCTTTTCTTGTTTAATTGTGGTGGGGAGGGTTGGGGCCAACTGACAGTGACCTTACATGATAACATTTTTTTTATACCAATAGCAACAGAATCTACTATCCCTTAACAGGGAAAATACTTTGAACTTTGTATGGTAGCTTGTACCTAAGCAGTTTGAATCTGACTTGATATTTTCTTCTAAGGCTTCACCCGAATTGTACTCGCTCCTTCGTCAGTTGTGTAGGGGTCAATTGGGACAACTTGATCAGCCGAAATCATATTGATAAAACCTCTTTCAGGTTCTCTCAAATATTCTTTCGGAATTGTTATGTCCCCACCCTTAAAGTTTCTCTCAAGCCAATCCTTGAAGACAAAATAGTTTACTATGATGTGGTCGAGCAACCTGTGATACAGGTAGTACTGAGGATGATCCGTCTTGCCGGTCTCTTCTGGCTTTGTCGGCGTCGGCAATCTAAATTCTTGTTTTTTTTAGTAAGTTGCGGAACATCTTCTCCACTGACCATTCTTGAATGGATATATCTTATTCATCTATTCTGTCGTTGTCAAGGGCGGCCCTTTGTTTGTACGGTAAGGCCTCTGCTGAGACGACTTTTGACCATGTTGCTGAGGCTTTTCGGCTTGTATGTGCATTGGCTGCTTGTCTTTATCAGCTGCTGCAACTGTTTCTAACTTCTTTTCAAATGTCTACACCGACCTTGACTTCTCGGTTCTTTCCATAAATCCCAACTGCTTGGCCTCTTCTTGCAGATTTTCGGCCTGGGCAAGTAGCTTTTCAAATATCTTAATTGTAAACCCCTTAAGCATAAAGGCCATTGGACCTTCGATGCTCTTTAGAAGAATCTCGATCGCGTGCTGCTCCTAAGAGGCGGCTCACACTACATGCTCAAGTTTCTCCATCGCATATGTAGTCCGCCAAAGTTTCCTCCGAGCTCTGTTTCTCTACCACAAGATCACTTACGGTGATGTGGTGTTGAGCCCCGACATACCGTTTAATGAACAGTTCTTCCAAGTCTGCGAATGTTTTAATCGAGCCGTTAGGTAATTCTGCGTATCGGTCAAAGGCAACTCCGTAAAGAATGCTCACAAACTGTTGGAAGAGTGGTGCATCGCTACCCCCGCGTTGTAGCAACTTGCTAAAAAGTGTGCAACAAGCTGCCGAGGGTTTATGGTCCCATAAAAAATCTTGAACAACGATGGTACGAAACCCTTTGGGTATTGCATAACATCAAACTCTTCTGGATAAGGTTCACCCTTCAGAATCGATGCTCATCCCTTTGATTGAGTCAGAGCTTCTCTCACTTGTTGTTCCACCATTTGTTTAATGTCTTTCTCTGATATTCTTTTCATCTGCAATGTGAATGATTTTTGGCTGGTTCACCTCTGGAGATGCTATCGGTGGTGATTGTGACTGCCCCTGAATAGTGGTCATAGCGATCATCATTTTCTCAACTTTCTTTTCGAAGTGTTCAATATGTTCGTCACGTTGCTGACTAGCCCTTTGAAATTCATCCGCGGCGTTCTCCTTAGTGGGTAGAGGAGCATCGGTGAGGATGATGTGGCACTAGTCTCAACGACATTGATTTCTGCAAACTTTTCCTCCATGTAATGTGGCAAATCATAGTCTTAATCTTCTGTATATTTTCTTTGTTCTTTGGACAACTGCGCAATGTCAGCTCTAAGTCTCTCCAATGTGGCCTCGATCAACTTTCCATGAGCTCCCACAAAATGAGCTCAATCACTTGGCAGAGTTTTGAGATTTGGGGTGCTTTCACAAACCACAAGATCGGATAAGCTACATAGCAATCTTACCTAAGCATAAAGTTATAATGGAGATCTTTTAGGCCACCTTTTGGGATTGTGGATAATCTCATGACACACAAGATAAAAATTTTAAATTCAAATAAAATTCTGTCATAATGCAAGTCAATGCAAATGTTAATGATAATGGAAATAGACATCTATGAGGACCAAAATTTATAGTGAGGTCCAAATTGTGTATCAAATAGGTTCTAGTGAATTGAATGAAGGTTTCTAATACAGTGAAACCTAACATGACACCCAAAGGACTAATATATTAAAAAGAAAGAAAAATACAAATATTTTCTATGAGATGACCCAAACATGACACCCTACCCACATAGTAAACACTACATGCAAGTGATTCCAGAAAAAAAAAGGAAATACAGAAAAATATATGAGAGCCCAAAAACCAAAAGTGTCAAAACACGTAGTATCAGATAGCTATAGAGCAACCCAATTTTATCTTGCCTCTGCCTCTAATTCTAGGAAAGGAGTCAGCTAACAAATTAGTAAGATAAGTGTCATTGTCAGTAGTAACCAATGTATCATCCAATAAGTTCTTAAGCTCGAGTCAGCCTCCATTCTTCTTCTTCCTCCTAGATAAACTTTGTCATTCCTCATCCGAAGACTGACTCATCTGATCGATGGATTGGTCTAAAGTGTGTCCGATATGTGTAGGTTCTTGAATATTGGAAGCATCGATTTGTTGTACCGGCTGATCTTTTATTGAATATAAGTGAGTCTTCTTCAATAACAATAAGTGATATATAAACGTTTGAATAAGTACTAGTAGTATGAGGAGATGTTTCTTGAGAATCCAAAGTACCATGCTCTAATCCAACAACTGAAATAGAGTGTTCAAAAGCAGGAGCATCCAGGGTATAATGTTCTTCATCTGAGACGACAAAGGTTTGAATGGGAAGGTCATCACAAAATTTCCCATCAGGAACAGTGTCAGTCAGATGAGCAGAGGTAGTTGCGGTGTTGGAAAGAGGGTCGGTTTGCATCTCCTCAGCAGAGATGTAAGGTGGCAAGACATCCACCACCAATTCGGTACGAATAGATTTTTGAACAGGTTGCTGATCTTTAGCAATATCTAGCCTTAAATGAGGATGCAAGCGATAACAAATATTAGATCTGTGAGCAAACATACTATAATGAGCAATAAGAAGGGTGTGGTTGTATTTCAACATTTTGCCAATACCCGTTGTGAGTGGATAAAATTCATACCTCATTCGGAGCTGGTTGGGTGATATCTCTCTCAATTAACTCATAAGCCACAGAGGGTCTTGTGACATCAAACGTAGGACTATCAACCTTGAGAGACTTACCGTAAGCAGTTGTTAAGGAGTAGAGAATTTCAAAGTTGAACATGTGTAGTTTTAACCCCGAAAACTTTATACAAATATAAATGATAGAGAGATTTGCTTTTGGATAAAATCAAGAGTTCACTTCAGGATTTTCATAAAACAGTTGTCAATCTTGATTACCTTTCGAGGAAAAATACAAGTGTAATCCTCATCGTGAGATAACTGAATGAGTATGTCGGTTGTCAAGTAAGCCAATATTTCATCTACTCGATAGCTTCATAACATCAAAGTTTTTTTAAATGATCTCGAGTTTAAGGTGACCATAAATGAATTTTCCTACTAGAGCAAAACACCAAAAAGACGCAAGATTACTGGTTTCAACTTCAGAGAGAAAAAGAGCAGGTTTCTCATCTTTTTTACCAAGCTTTTTAATGAAAGTGTGATCACCACCACCTTCAAGAAGCCTCGGCGAAGGATTGTGGAACAATGCATGATTTACTGATACCAAAACCAGACTTTGAACTCGCAGACACAGCAGCGGCATAACTCCGCACCATCCGAGTGCCAGAGAAGGACAACAAGGATCGGGGTAGTGGAACGCAGAAAGGAAGGGACAANAATCAAGAGTTCACTTCAGGATTTTCATAAAACAGTTGTCAATCTTGATTACCTTTCGAGGAAAAATACAAGCGTAATCCTCATCGTGAGATAACTTAATGAGTATATGTCGGTTGTCAAGTAAGCCAATATTTCATCTACCCGATAGCTTCATAACATCAAAGTTTTTCTAAATGATCTCGAGTTTAAGGTGACCATAAATGAATTTTCCTACTAGAGCAAAACACCAAAAAGACGCAAGATTACTGGTTTCAACTTCAGAGAGAAAAAGAGCAGGTTTCTCATCTTTTTTACCAAGCTTTTTAATGAAAGTGTGATCACCACCACCTTCAAGAAGCCTCGGGGAAGGATTGTGGAACAATGCAGGATTTACTGATACCAAAAACAGACTCTGAACCCACAGACACAGCAGCGGCATAACTCTGCTCCATCCGAGTGCCAGAGAAGGGCAACAAGGATCGGGGTAGTGGAACGCAGAAAGGAAGGGACGGGGTCGAGTGGAGAAGAAGTAACTAACATCCGAACACAGTCAATGTGAGGAAGAAGGACGAAGTGCGAGAAGCCGCACCACAAGAACGAGGAAAAACAGAGTTGAGGCACGGGCGAGACAAACGAACGAAGTCAAAGCAATCGTGAAGTCGAGCGGACAAATTCGAAACAGATNGGGACAAGGTCGAGTGGAGAAGAAGTAACCGACATCCGAACACAGTCAATGTGAGGAAGAAGGACGAAGTGCAAGAAGCTGCACCGCAAGAATGAGGAAAAACAGAGTTGAGGCACGGGCGAGACAAACGAACGAAGTCGAAGCAATCGTGAAGTCGAACGAACAAATTCGAAACAGACGAAGTCACGAAATCGAAGCAGACGAAGTACGAAGTCGTATCAGTGCGAGAGCCTTACTACAATAGGGAGAGGAGGAAGACGACGAAACCAAAGGAGCCCTACGTCGTTAGGTTGGAATGGAACTGAAGGAATCAAGGCTGGGTTTCGCCATCGGGTCGATTGCGAAACCCTAGCAAAGCTACCCGCCTTAAACATCATATATATATATATCTAATGTGTGTGAGGGAGAAAGAGAATAGCGCGCACACACACACACATATATAATTTTTATTTTATTTTATTTNCCTTAAACATCATATATATATATATCTAATGTGTGTGAGGGAGAAAGAGAATAGCGCGCACACACACACACACATATATAATTTTTATTTTTATTTTTATTTTTTGCCCAAGGGCTAATATATTAAAGAAGAAAATGTACAGATATGTTGTATGAGATGATCTAAAAGAAAACCCAAAAAAGCAAAGAGATATAAAGATAAAAAAGCAAAAAATCCACCAACAGGTGCAAATGTGTTAGAGACGTCCCACTTTAGTTCTTCCTCTGCCTCTAGTTCTCGGAAGGTAGCCAGTTAACAAATTAGTAAGGTGCGTACCATTACCCGAAGTAACCAAAGTATCATTCATCAGATTTCTAAGCTCAAGTATGTCTCCATTCTTCTTCTTCCTCCTGGATGTGTAGACTTGTCATTCCTCATCTGAGGATTGACTCGACTGATCAATGGATTGGTCCAAAGGTGACCGAACAGGTGTAGAACGTTGCACATCATGATCCCCATGAGTCTAAGTAGCATTGACATCTTTCTGGACCTGATGAGGCGGTAGTGAAACAACAAAGATATTTTCACCTGTAATATCAGTGATAATTTGAAGGACGAACGGAGTCTGAAGAATTTCCCTCGCCTCCACCATAGGAGGTTCCAAAGACGGGGGAGCTACAACAATGCGTGGAGATTGAATGGTTGATATATTGCCTGCGGGAATAGTGATGTCTTCAAGTGTATCCTTTTGATGATCGATAGTGTCAATAACTTGGAGCTGATCGGAAGGAATTGGAATCACTGCCTCTAGCAGAGTACTTTTCTTTTTTGGTCTGAGGTGGGGATGTAAATGATGCAATTGAGAACTGGAGTTACCGAACATACGACAAGTCGAATAATACAAAGGAAAAGACTCAAATCTCTACCTTCTGCCAATATCTATGATGTTGTGTGCCTAACCAAATTTCCTTAGAAGCAGAAGTCACGTCTTTTTCAACAAGTACTCTGACTTCAGATGAACGAGAAAGATTAAAAGTAGGAATGTTCGTCTTGAGTGGCTTAACATAAGTTGAGACAATAAAATACAATACTTTTTGAGAGAAGTAATGAAATTTCAGACTAAGAAAGCGAATCCAAACTGGAATGATTGGATATTCCGTCTGTGGGACAAAATTCACGGACCATTTCAAAATCTTCATTGCTCTGTTATCAATCCAGATTATCCTTCTAGCAAATAAGCGTGTGCAATCATCTTCATTATTAATTTGAATAAAAAATGTGTCTCACGTCTAATAGTCCAATTTTTAACTCTCCAACAAGGTGCATAAGTTTGAATTTCTTGCGAATAAGCTCTATTTTGGGATGACCATATAGAAATTGCCCAACCAAATTCAGACGATAGGAGGAAATAATTTGAATACCTTCAACTTCTATAAAAAAGATGACAAACTTCTCATTCTTCCTACCAGGTTTCTTGATGTTCTCTTCCCACTCAAACGAAGGAGCAGAAAAGCATGATTTAGGTGTAGCTGAGGCACGGACATATTAAAGCAGAGAAGATACAGAAAAGTTGTACGAGAGAACCTAAAAGAAAGCCCAACTCACACAATACAACACACACAAATCCCAAATAAAACAAAGATACATAAAAGTAAAAAATCAAAAAGCCACCAAATCGCGCAAAAGTGTTTGAGACGTCCCATTTTAGTCTTCCATCTGCCTCTAGTTCTTGGAAGTGAACCAGCTAACAAATTGGTAAGGTGAGTACCATTGTCCGAAGTAACCAAAGTATCATCCATCAAATTCTTGAGCTCAAGTAGGTGTAGACCTGTCATTCCNGCCCAAGGGCTAATATATTAAAGAAGAAAATGTACAGATATGTTGTATGAGATGATCTAAAAGAAAACCCAACCCGCACAATACAACACACACAAAAACCCAAAGAAGCAAAGAGATATAAAGATAAAAAAGCCAAAAATCCACCAACAGGTGCAAATGTGTTAGAGACGTCCCACTTTAATTCTTCCTCTGCCTCTAATTCTCGGAAGGTAGCCAATTAACAAATTAGTAAGGTGCGTACCATTACCCGAAGTAACCAAAGTATCATTCATCAGATTTCTGAGCTCAAGTATGTCTCCATTCTTCTTCTTCCTCCTGGATGTGTAGACCTGTCATTCCTCATCTGAGGATTGACTCATCTGATCAATGGATTGGTCCAAAGGTGACCGAACAGGTGTAGAACATTGCACATCATGATCCCCCTGAGTCTAAGTAGCATTGACATCTTTATGGACCTGATGAGGCGGTACTGAAACAACATATATATTTTTACCTGTAATATCAGTGATAATTTGAAGGACGAACGGAGTCCGAAGAATTTCCCTCGCCTCCACCATAGGAGGTTCCAAAGACGGGGGAGCTACAACAATGCGTGGAGACTGAATGGTTGATATATTGTCTGCGGGAATAGTGATGTCTTTAAGTGTATCATTTTAATGATCGATAGTGTCAATAACTTGGAGCTGATTGGGAGGAATTGGAATCACTGCCTGTAGCAGAGTACTTTTCTTTTTTGGTCTGAGGTGGGGATGTAGATGATGCAATTGAGAACTGGAGTGGCCGAACATACGACAGTTCGAATAATACAAAGGAAAAGACTCAATCTCTACCTTCTGCCAATATCTATGATGTTGTGTGTCTAACCAAATTTCCTTAGAAGCGGAAGTAATATCTTTTTCAACAAGTACTCTGACTTCAGATGAACGAGAAAGATTAAAAGTAGGAATGTTCGTCTTGAGTGGCTTAACATAAGCTGAGACAATAAAATACAATACTTTTTGAGAGAAGTAATGAAATCTCAGACCAAGAAAGCGAATCCAAACTGGAATGATTGGAGGTTCCGTCTGTGGGTCAAAATTCACGGACCATTTCAGAATCTTCATTGCTCTGTTATCAATCCAGATTATCCTTCTAGCAAATAAGCGTGTGCAATCTTCTTCATTATTAATTTGAATAAAAATGTGTCTCCCGTATAATAGTCCAATTTTTAACTCTCCAACAAGGTGCATAAGTTTGAATTCCTTGCGAATAAGCTCTATTTTGGGATGACCATATAGAAATTTCTCAACCAAATTCAGATGACAGGAGGAAATAATTTGAATACCTTCAACTTCTATAAAAAAGATGACAAACTTCTCATTCTTCCTACCAGGTTTCTTGATGTTCTCTTCTCACTCAAACGAAGGAGCAAAAAAGCATGATTTAGGTGTAGCTGAGGCATAAACATATTAAAGCAGAGAAGATACAGAAAGGTTGTACGAGAGAACCTAAAAGAAAGCCCAACTCACACAATACAACACACAAATCCCAAATAAAACAAAGATACATAAAAGTAAAAAATCAAAAACCCACCAAATGACGCAAAAGTGCTTGGGACGCCCCATTTTAGTCTTCCCTCTGCCTCTAGTTCTTGGAAGTGAACCGGCTAACAAATTGGTAAGGTGAGTACCATTGTCTAAACTAACCAAAGTATCATCCATCAAATTCTTGAGCTCAAGTAGGTGTAGACTTGTCATTCCTCATCTGATGATTGAATCATCTGATCAGTAATTCTAAAGTTGGTCGGACAGGTGTAGGCTGTTGCACATCATGATCCCCATAAGTTTGAGTAACATTAACAGCTTGTTCGACCAGATGCCGCGGTAGTGAAGCAGTAGAAGTATTGCCACCTGTAATAACGGTGATAGGTTCTAGGGCATGTGGGGTCTAAAAAATTTCACTCTCACCCACTATAGGAGGTTCTAAAGACGGGGGGCTACAACTAGGAACTGAATGATTGTCATATTGTCTGATAGAATAGTGACTTCTTCAGGGGGATCCTTTTGATGATCAATAGAGTCAATAACTTGGAGCTAATCAGGAGGAGATGAAATCACTGCCTCTGGCGGAGCACTGTGTTTTTTCGGTCCGAGTTGAGGGTGTAGATAACATTGAGAACTGAATCATATCCATTATGTTTTTTGCCCAACCAAATTTGCTCAATGCTCAATGACTATCTTTTGCCCATATCCATTATGTTTTTTGCCCAACCAAATTTCCTTAGAAATGGATGAAGTGATGTCTCTTCAAACAAGTACTCTAGCTTCAGATGAGCGTGAAAGATTAAAAGTAGGAATATCCGTTTTGAGTGACTTATCATAAGTTGAGGCAATAGAGCACAACACTTTTTGCGTAAAATAATAAAATTTCAGACCAGGGAAGTGAATCCAAACCAGAATGATTGGCAATTCCGTCAGTGGGTTAAAATCCACAGACAATTTCAGAATTTTCATTGTCGTGATATCAATCAAGATTATCCTTCTAGCAAACAAACACATATAATCCTTTTCATTATTTAGTTGTATAATAATGTGTCTTCCATCTAACAGTCCAATTTTCTACTCACCAACAAGGTGCATAAACTCAAATTTCTTATAAATCAGCTCCATTTTGGGATGGTTATACATAAATTTTCCGAATAAATTCAGTCGTTAGGAGGAAACAAGTTGAATACCTTCAGGTTCTGTAAAAAAGATGACAGACCTCCCATTCTTCCAACCTGTTTTTTTTATGTTCTCCGCCCACTAAAACAAAGGAGGGAAAAAGCACGATTTAGGTGTACCTGAAGCATGGAAACCCGCAAGGGCAGCAGCATACGATCTGCCTGAAGCCATCCTCAATAGATGGAGGCGTTGTGTTAAGAACAGTGAAGAAAGCAAAATAGAGAGAAAACTCACATAATACAACACACACAAAATCTCAAATAAAACAAGATTCATAAAAATAAAAAACTAAAAACTATCAACGATCGCAAAAGTGCTAGGTACACCTCACTTTAGCTCCCTCAGCCTCTAGTTCTCGGAAGGGAGCCGACTAACAAGTTGGTAAGGTGCGTAACATTACCCGAAGTAACCAAAATATCATCCATCAGATTTCTGAGCTCAAGTAAGTCTCCATTCTTCTTGTTCCTCCTGGATGTGTAAACCTGTCATTCTTCATCCGAGAATTGACTCATCTGATTAATGAATTGATCAAAAAGTGGTCAGACATGTGTAGATTGTTGCACGTCATGATCCTCATGAGCCTGAGTAACATTAACATCTTGCTCAAGTTGATGAGGTGGTAGAAAAACAATAGAAGTATTGCCACCTGTAATAGCAGTGATAGGTTCTAGGGCAGGTGAGGTTTAAAAAATCTCCCTCGCCCCCACGATAGGAGGTTTCAAAGACGGGGGAACTACAACATTGTGTGGATCCTGAATGGTTGACATATTACCTGTGAGGATAATGACATCTTCAGGAGTATCCTTTTGAGGATCAATATTGTCAATAACTTGGAGCTGATCAGGAGGAGAGGGATTCACTGCTTATGGCGGAACACTTTTCTTTTTTGGTATGAGGTGGGAGTGTAGATGGTGGAATTGAGAACGAGTGGTCGAACAAACGACAGTTCGAACAATACAAAGAAAAAATGCTCAATCACTATCTTTTGCCAATATACATGGTGCTGTCTGCCCAACCAAATTTCGTCACAAGCAAATGAAGTGATCTCTTTCAACGAGTAATGAAAATATTAAAAGTAGGAATGTCCATTTTGAGTAGTTTACTAAAACCTGAGGCAATATAGTACAACACTTTTTGAGTAAAGTAATGAAATTTCAGACCAGAGAGGCGAATCCAAACCGAAATGATTGGTGGTTCCGTTTGTGGGTCAAAATCCACAGACCATTTCAAAATCTTCAATGCACTGTTATCAATCCAGATTATCCTTCTAACAAACAATCACGTGTAATCCTCTTCATTATTAAGTTGAATGAGAATGTGTCTTCCATCTAAATGTCTAATTTTTCACTCTCCAACAAGGTGCATAAACTCAAATTCCTTACGAATAGCTCCATTTTGGGATGGTCATACAAAAATTTCTCGACTAAATTCAGACGATAGGAGGAAGCAAGTTGTATACCTTCAATTTCTGTAAAAAAGATGACAAAATTCTCATTCTTCCTACCAAGGTTCTTGATGTTCTTCGCCAACTCAAGCGAAAGAGGGAACTAACACGATTTAGGAGTATCTGAGGCGTGGACACTCGCAAGGGCAGCAACATACGATCTGTCTGAAGCCATCCCTAATAGATGGATGTGCGACATTAAGAACAATGAATAAAGCAGAGAGCAAATTACGAATCCAGAACAGGGAGCAAGGAGCGGTACAGAGGAAAACCCCTCTGTGATTTGTAGACGGATCGAGCAGTCGCCGCAGCAGCTAACAGAGAGGGCGACGAAGACCTACACCGCAACAGCAGACAAATTGCAGCTGCAAACGAACGACGAAGACAGTCGAAGGTGAAAGGTGAAATAGACGGAATGAAAAGAAAAGGCGAAATCGATGAAGAGAGTGAAACCCTTCTTCCTCGATTGCGAACGAAGCGAACGAAGTGAGAATCAAGNGGAGAAAAAGGATTCATGTAGCCGACCCCACGTAGTGGGATTAAGGCTTTGTTGTTGTTGTTGTTGTATAGTTCTTTTCACATTTTAACACTGTATGCTATATTGTTTTATTTTTATTTTCACTTTGAAGGTAAAAAAAAGTACATAAATTGAAATATTGAAGTTTAGAAATCCTACATTTAAAGATATTTTATTTTAATCATAAATCTAAGCTGTTTCATTTATGGAATTTACATACTATTGTACTCTTTACCTAGTCAATAATAACTTATTTTTCTTATAGTTTATGCTTAACTAGACTTTCTTTTTTTCCGGAGATTTTAGTGCTGAACCCACCCAATGATCAAAATTGCAGTTCTTCACCCTTAAATTTTTTTCTTTAAATTTAGCTCAGCATTCTTATTTTTTCTTTGATTCTACATTTAACAAAACAGAAAGATCCCAAGACTGGAGAACTTGAAGGTTTATCGTTTGACTTCAATCTCTGTGAAGCGGTATCTACGTGGGAGCAAGTGAGTTTATTTGTCTTATAAAATGGTAGAACATTAAAATGGAATGAGTATTTTGGCTTTATGGCGACTAATTATTAATGTTATGTTTACCTACCAGGTCCGCAACAGCACTACCATACTTACAAAGGAGTACATTGACGCTCTACCAAATGGGTGGGAGGAGTATGCCTGGCAGAGAATCAATAAAGGGGTACTTCTGTAAGTAAATTTTCATATGGATTAGAGTTATAATTTGCATTATTGGGATACATAAACTACTTTAATATCTTGCATATCAGAAGATGTTTCACTTCTGTGGTTTATCTTATTTAAGGAGCATTTACATACATAGCACAAAATTCTTTTATATTTACATCTCTTACCTAAACTTTCATATTTATACACATAGCACTCAAATCTTTACTATAACATAAGAAAAAACACTATTACCACTTTTTAAAATTAAAATTCATATTTTTTATGCATAGATTTAAAGCATCAAAATGTTATACATGTAAATATGAAAGTTTTTGTGTGGGATATGTAAATACAATAGAATTGTGTGCTACGTATGTAAATTTCTATTTATTTAAATATCTTTGCAAGAAATAAAATGATTCCTATTCAAATCTATATTTATGTTTTGTCTACTATTTGCTAGTCTTCTCTCACTCATTTCTATTATTATTATTATTATTATTATTATTTGGCATTATTTGATGTGCCAGCAACCGTTGTGAGAACAAGACATTGTGCATGGAAAAGCTTTCACTGGTAGTCCCTGTAAAACCACCACTCTTGCCACGACAGTTCGTTCGTTGTGCAGTTGTTGGTAATTCCGGAGATCTTCTGAAAACAAAATTTGGAGATGAGATCGACAGTTATGATGCTGTTATTCGAGAAAATGGCGCTCCAATCCAGGTCTAATCTACTTTCTTGGTATGTTTGTGAAATATTATTGATCAACTATTTACGNGTTGTGCAGTTGTTGGTAATTCCGGAGATCTTCTGAAAACAAAATTTGGAGATGAGATCGACGGTTATGATGCTGTTATTCGAGAAAATGGCGCGCCAATCCAGGTCTATTCTACTTTCTTGGTATGTTTGTGAAATATTATTGATCAACTATTTACAATTATCTCACAGAATTGCAGAATTACACGAAATTTGTTGGTAGGAAAAGTAACTTTCGGCTGCTCAATAGAGGATCGGCAAAGGCACTTGATAAAGTTGTAGAGTTAGATGGTATCCAGTTGCACTTATTTTTTCAGTTCTTCTTTTTAAGTTAGATTTGTGCTGAAGTTTTTACATCGAACAGAGAAAAAGAAGGAAGTTCTTATTATCAAGACTACAATCCATGATATTATGAGCAAAATGATAAAGGTACGAGCTATTATTTGATATTAATGTAAAATTTTTCTTTCTTCTGAAACATTTATGTGCAATTGTTTGATTAATCTCTGCTGCAATATAATTCATGTTTGTGCACGATAGATTTAACGTGCTTGTCATGTTAATTAGATGTGACATGATTTTTTTTTTCTTTGATTGTCATCCATAGATTGTGAAGAACTAAAAACATAATTATTTACCTGATTGCTCCAATTTTTGTCATGTTACTAAACNTAGAGGATCGGCAAAGGCACTTGATAAAGTTGTAGAGTTAGATGGTATCCAGTTGCACTTATTTTTTCAGTTTTTCTTTTTAAGTTAGATTTGTGCTGAGTTTTTTACATCGAACAGAGCAAAAGAAGGAAGTTCTTATTATCAAGACTACAATCCATGATATTATGAGCAAAATGATAAAGGTGCGAGCTATTATTTGATATTAATGTAAAATTTTTCTTTCTTCTGAAACATTTATGTGCAATTGTTTGATTAATCTCTGCTGCAATATAATTCATGTTTGTGCACGATAGATTTAACGTGCTTGTCATGTTAATTAGATGTGACATGATTTTTTTTTCTTTGATTGTCATCCATAGATTGTGAAGAACTAAAAACATAATTATTTACCTGATTGCTCCAATTTTTGTCATGTTACTAAACAATCTGTTTCAAAATCTGTTTCATTAATGAAGTGGACCAATATGTTCCTAGTTACAAAGTCGCGGGAATGAATTTCGAGGGATTGTAAGTTTGAAAAAAAGTTAAATTCAAGAGACCAATTCACACCATTCTTTTTCTTACTCGTCACGGATCCAACGAGCTTTACTTGATATGCTGAAAACCAATGAGTTTTATATTAGAAAACTTTAGGTATAGCCAGCAGAAAACAGCGATTGATCAGTGATGCCCTTTTGGGGGATTTAATCAGGAACATTTTGTGCCAGCATGACTCTAGTTATGATTCTTCAATGTTAGCTTGGGGTGCATATATTGTGTTATTTATTTATTTTTTATTTTTTTGCGGGGGACTTACATTTTACGTTTATACCACCTAGTCTTTCATATCACATAAAAACATACTACTATTTTAGCTTTTAGAAAGTGAAATACACCTTTTCATGAACNGATTTAATCAGGAACATTTTGTGCCAGCATGACTCTAGTTATGATTCTTCAATGTTAGCTTGGGGTGCATATCTTGTGTTATTTATTTTTTTTTTATTTTTTTTGCGGGGGACTTACATTTTACGTTTATACCACCTAGTCTTTCATATCACATAAAAAATACTACTATTTTAGCTTTCAGAAAGTGAAATACACCTTTTCATGAATAGGCAAGGTAGCATATGTGTAAAAATTAAAGTTTAGGTGTTAGATATGTAAATACATAAGAATTAAGTGGTATATATGTAAATCTTCCTTCTTTTTTTTTTCCCTCTTGTGCCTCTCTGCTNAAAGTTTAGGTGTTAGATATGTAAATACATAAGAATTAAGTGGTATATATGTAAATCTTCCTTCTTTTTTTTCCCTCTTGTACCTCTCTGCCTTTTCTTTTTTCATTTTACTGTGAGGTTTAGTGGAGCTCTTAGCTGCATATGCTCTTAAATTTTGTTAATTTATAATTCTCTCTACAGGAAATTCCAATTCATAATCCTGTATATCTTATGTTGGGCACCTCTTTTGGTTCTGCTGCCAAAGGAACTGGGCTGAAAGCCCTCGAATTCGCTCTTTCTATATGTGATTCTGTTGATATGTATGGCTTCACTGTGGATCCTGGCTACAAAGAATGGTAAAGATAAATGAAGATTTACATACCACATAATTCCTATGTTTTACATATCTAACACCTATTCAATTTTTACATACATGCCACCTTACCTATACATGAAATGTTGTGTTTCATATTTTAAAAGTTAAAATGGTGGTGTTTTTTATGTGATATGAAAATTTAGGCGGTATGAGATACTGAAAAGAATAGAAATTGGGTGGCATGTATGTGTATGCCCCAAGATAAAATAGTACTATCTTCTCCTTAGAAGCGGCTTTTGTTAGTATTAGCTCCGTTGAGCGAGATTATTATGCAATTTCTTCAGGACAAGATATTTTTCAGAGTCCAGACAAGGACATACTCCATTGTATGGAAGAGCATACTACCAGCTAATGGAATGCCTAGGAGTAAGTTCCAAGGTTTCCTGTTGATCTTTAGCTATTATTTAGTTCATGCAGGCTTAATTTTTTCTACTTCAAAGCTTGTCAGGATCCACTCTCCAATGAGGGCAGATTTTAACAGGGTGGTTGATTGGCTTCCAAGTCCAGGCACAATTGCTGCTGCTAGAATTGCATCAGAGAAACTTTTGAAGTAATCTGACATACAACTTTATGTCATTAACTGCCTTATTCCCCTTTTGTTTTTCATTCGTATCGCAAAGTGGGTCGCCAGCTATAGTGCATGTTGCTCACCTGAACTATGTGGGATCAATTTTATGTTCTATCTTACAACATTTGGTTCACACAATCCAAGATTGTGTTTTATGTTTACCAATATTTTTGTTTTTTTTTTCCCCTGTATTGTTCATGCTTGAACTTCACCGCTTTCTGTCCTATGTTCAGGTGAACAAAGTTGAGATTTACATCATAAATTTTTTATAAGATTTGCATACATGCCACTTAATTCACATGATCTAACAATTAAAATTCAATTTTTACATATATGCCGTCCTATCCATGTCTGAAAAGGTCTATTTCACTTTTCAGAAGGTAAACTGATGGTATTTTCTATGCGATATGAAAGATTTGGGCTGTATGAATGAAAGTGTAATAAGCAAATTTTAGATGTTTGTTATGTAATACTTAGAAACTGTGGAATGAATGTAAGTGCCCCAATTTTTTTATGGAATATTTACATGCATATTGCTTAGTTCCCATGCATTTACATACCTAACTCCTAAACTTAAATTCTTACATATAACCCATCTTATCTATGCATAAAAAATGGTTTTTTTTTTTAAATGTGATATGAAAGATTTGTATGTAAATGCCCCAATTTTTCTATTAAAATTAACGAAATGAATTTAAATTTGATTTTTTTCCCGGACTCATAACATTTATCGATGCTCATTTTTTGCAGGCGAGTAGGAGCTGGTGCGGGAGAGCCATGGGGGCCATGCTCCATCATCAAAAAGAGAGACAGGGGGAAGAAGACAGCAGACTTGTCTGAGTTTCGTGATGCTGTTTTGAAGCACCAACAATACGTGAGAGGCGCAGCCATGTATCCTCTGGGGCGAAGTCCTGGCCATGGTATGCTCTGCATCATCCCTGATGCTTAAAATCAGTCCTCATTTTCCCCATGCCTGCAATTCCTTCTACAGATTTCTACTCATACTATTTACAAATCTGCCATTACCATCCAATTTTTTATACTTTTTTGAGGCTCATCTGTTTAATGTAATAAAATTTTGGAAAATTTTTACCGTCTGGCACCAAAATTTTGATATTTACATGCATACACCTAAACTTATGTATGAAAAGTTGGATTTGATTTGTGAACGGTGATGATTAGTGTTAATTTGATGTGATAGGAAAGAATTGACTAGTATATGGGTAAATATGAAGATTTGGGGGTGTGATATGTAAATTTAGAAGAAGAGTTGTGTGCTGTGTATGTAAATGCCCCCTAAAAGTTATTAGTTTTGAAACTATATGTTGGATATAAAAGCAACCAAATGGGATCTTAATTACAGCTTAATCTGAATTCTATATTCTTTATTGAAATCTGGAAAATGCAAATTGATTTGATTTGTTTTTATACATGCATACAGCTCATTTCCTGTGTATTTACATGTCTATCAAAACTTTAATTTTTGAATGCCTGTACCACCTGACCTCTGCGCATGCGCATGAAAAGGTATGTTTCACATTTAATACATATGAATTGAGCCCTTTTTACTTTACTTTTAGTGTATTTGCATGCATACCACACAAGTCTTTATGTATTAACAACACATATCATCTACCCAAACTTCAATTTTACCACTCGATTTCTATGTTTTCAGTATTAAGTTTGGGTGGTTGATATGTAAATTCATAGGAATTCGGTGGGAGTTATGTAAATTTCCCTTTATTTTTTTCTAGATTGTGTTGCCTAATGTTATATTAGGACATGTTTGTTTGTTGGATTTATTTCTTGTTTATTGACATTAATTTTTCATATACAATTTTATTTTTAAAGCAAATACAAATACATATTACCCATTTCTTATGTATTTACAAATCTAACTCTTAAATGCAAATAAACACATTTTCATCACTATCTATGCATAAAAAAAGTGTATTTCATCATGGAAAAGTTAAAAATGTCATATTTTTTATGTGGTATTAAAAAATTCATTTTAGTAAATATATACATATAAATTTATAGGATGATGCAAATAATATTAAGATGTTTATTTTGTAAATGTATAATATTTAAATTAAGATTGAAATAAAGCATGATCCGACGACCACCCTTTCAGGTTATTGCACTGGAAATTCAAGTTTATATCAATTTGAGTTTTTATTGCAAAAATATTTATGATTTATTGCAAAAATATATACCCTTTCAGGTATATCCACTGTATCTTGTTGAAAAAAATAGTGATGTGTGTGTTACACAGCTCATAAATGGGGATGTGGTATATGTTCATCATTAATGTTGGTCTTGACATTTCTGTTCATATTGTTATAAAAATTGCAATGAGACGAGCTAGACGGGTGATACTAGTTCTAGGAGTTGAGACTTCATGCTAGGTCTCCCAGGAAAAATTATTCTGTCCGACGACCGCATGTGCTCTACATGCAGTAGCGAATTAAAAAGGAACACGTGTAATGGTGGGCCCTCAGTGAAGAGAAATAAGCAGAATGCGTGACCCGACCTGAACCCCGTCCAATAACTGGAAAAAAACGTATATTTGGATCTATGGAATCCCGCCAAATCCAGAATTTCGACATTTTTTATCCCGCCAAAGATTATTGGTGCCTTTTTCGGTTTATGGATGTAGTTTTTTTTTTTTTTTTCGTTTGTTCGTATTCAAGTGGTAGGGCAGAGTTCTTATTCTGTGCGGACGCTGCATTAAATGGATATTGAATCTCAAAACGATTGCGAGAATAATGACAATCAGCTTGGATTATTAGCTGCGTTCGGAAGCATTCCTCAGGTAGAGTTCTTTCTTTGTTTTGGGTGTNTGCTAATTTATTTATGCATGGAAAGGTGTATTTCTCTTTTTGAAAGATAAAATAGTTGTATTTTATATGTGATACGAAGGATTTGGGTGCTATAAATGTAAAAATTTGATATCTAAACACATTAGAATTTGGTGATATGTATGTTAATCATTTCTAGTCAAGCATTAATTACTAATCGTTGATAGTTAAACATCGGTAATGAACTGGGTTGAGTCGAGCGGAAAGTTACTTGAGCTTGAGATCATTTGTCAAAGTCCTATTTGTGCTCCAGCTTTATCCGAGTTATTTGTGGTAGCATGCAAGCTTGGTTCACCTAAAATGATGGTTATTTGAGCTTTGTTTAAGCTCAATTCATTTTGCTAATCGAGCTGAGTTTTATCGAGTTTGTTNTGTGTGTTTATTTT
This sequence comes from Phalaenopsis hybrid cultivar, assembly GCA_002079205.1. Taxonomy (NCBI): domain Eukaryota; kingdom Viridiplantae; phylum Streptophyta; class Magnoliopsida; order Asparagales; family Orchidaceae; genus Phalaenopsis; species Phalaenopsis hybrid cultivar. The sequence continues at coordinate 315,306 of JXCR01139726.1, read as the reverse complement.
CTACAATTTAATCCAAAATACTATTACTTGATTCAATTTAACTAAGCATATGACAACAACAGTAGGACTTGAAAACTAACTAAGATTTGATAATGGAGACGGAGCAAAAGACAACACAATTTATTTATAATTGATTTTATTATCATCAATCACTCAGGTCTAAGTGCGCGCGTGTGTGTGTGTATATATATATTATTTTCTATTCCAATGAATTATTATAATTATAAATGAAATGATATTATTGAAAGCGACCATAAAAGCCAATTCAATGGACTTTCAAATTATAGTTGTTGTAACACGGTCGAANTAAGAAAGTCCTATGGCTAGACCTAGGCTACTAAGGAAATTTCTAGACCTCAACCAAAAGTGAGGTCAACACCTTCCCACTACAATATTATTTTGGTGAAATGAGATGAGATAAATGTTTTTAATATGGATTGTGCAAAATAGGAGCAATTTTAATTCTCTACCCTGATACAATGCATAGAAGCTCATTGGCTAATCTTATGTTTAGTCCCTAAATCCATGGCTAGGCTAGGAGGATACCGACTCCCACTCCAGAGCTCCCACTTCCCTTCACCTGAAGGCTAACTCTCGCTTTAGTTTTTAAACACTAAGACCAAATTGGGGATTTTGGTCTGTCACCCTAAAGATTCTCCAATTTTACACCCAACAAAAAATATTTCCCTTTTTATTTACACTTAATTTCATGAATGAATTTCTCCTTCAAGAAATCAAATGTGATCCTCACTTTGTTGTAGAACTCATACTCCATTTTCCGAATCATATGTTTCACAACATATTTTAACAAATCAATTGGCGAGACTGAAAAGTTAATTAAGTTTGGAGTTTAAAAATCATCACAATTTATTCTATATTTAAATTAGGGCACATTCATTTTATCTCTTCATTTCACCATATCTCAGAGTAGGGGGAAAGATAAAGGGAACTACTCAGACTTCATGAGAAAGATACTACAAAACACAAATTTAATATATAAAATAAAGTTCATACAACACTAAATAAACAAACAAACTTATCTGAAACTCTTTCTAAAAACAAATCCTTTGTAGCCTTTCCTTAGAAATGTGGGAAGAAGAATTCTCTCACTTTTCTTGTTCGCCAACACTCTTACGAAAAGTTTCACACTAAATCTCACCACAAAAACTCTAAACTATGAGAGCAAAATCACTAATTGACTCTAATATGGTAGTGGAATGTAATGATGTAAAGCAAAAAATGAATGTAAAGGAGTGAAAAATGTAGAGGAGCCCATTTTTTGATGAAATTCAGCCTCAAATAAAGCCCAAGGTCGGTTCTCCAAGAGCTGACTCCAAAAACTCTACAACAAATCATCCAAATACATCAAACCTTCTAGAAACGGGGTCTGTACCGCCTTTGGCAACGTCGGCACTGGTCTAGCGCTGTCGGCGCTGATTAAAAATCGCAAGCATTAAATTGTTTTGCGCCATCGGCATTGACCTCGACACTGAGCATTTCTTCAAAAACTTAATTTTGACTCTAAATTTCATCCTTTTTGCTTTGCTTTGTTTTTAAGGCCTAAAAATCAACAACCTGCAATAAAAAATTAAAATACCTTCCATTAAAATGCAATATCACCAAAAATGAGTATAAAATATGGGTCTAAAAATGCATATATTTTCCTTGTATTAAAATTCCCCAAACTTACATGTTACTTGTCCTTAAGTAACTTCTCAACTACAAAATCCCCATCCTCTTCTTAAAGTTAAAAAATTTTTACATTTTTTCACTTAACAAATTTATATTAACTTAAAGATTTCATAAAGTTTAATTATTTTCTTTCTACATGAACCTCTTTAAAATTTTTAGTACTTCAAAAATACAAATTTCTATTACTAAAAATAAAAAAAACATAGTCTTATTCTCTTTTACCAAATATCTTAGCCCCTAGAATTAAACTTTATTATTGAAAATTTTTTCTTAAATTTGCTATATAATTTACATAAATATAGTTATCCAAAGTTAACTCCTAATACCAAAGGTCATGTTAAATTTAAAATTTCAAAAATATAGTTGAGTGAGGAAAAATAAAATTAAGTTCTTTTCTAATAATGATATTTCTTCTCACTCCCAAACTTAAATTTTTTAAAAGATTTTTACATAAAGGACTTTAAAAATGAAGGGTAAAAGAAAGCATTAATAACAAAAAAAAATTCATACCTATTGGAGATTCTGATTTTTGAAGATAAATTTTGAAATGTTGCAGGTGCTAATATGAAAACTACAAGGCTAAAAACATTAAATTGCACATAATACATATAAAATTTGCTTAGAAAGAGCTAATCACAATACATAGCAAAGTGCTGAAAATAAGAACAGAACTAAACTAAATTCTAAAAATGAAAACAATGTTCCACATTACAGTTTAACATAACATAACAAACAAAGTCTCAACAACATCACAACACAAACAATACAATCACACAGTACAAACATAAACAAACAAACAAAATAGACCACTAGTCATTATCTTCCTCATCATCAACATCTAACTTTTGCTACTGATATGGATTATAAGTAAGGTGAATAGGTAATTGAACTATATGGTCACCCCTAAGATATCTTACTAAAGCATCATCATAAGTAGCATCATATTCAAATTTTTGGCAAATCAGATCATCAGTGTGAGCATTTCTAGCCTTCATATTCTGCATCCTATGATCCATCCTCAAAATATCCCCTTATTGAATCATCATCTGGTACAACAACTCCCTTTTGCTGGGGTCACTTGAAATAAGCTCACTAGGGGTTCTAGAAGTATAAGAAATATCCCTAGTCTGTCTTCCAGATCTCCAATCAACATTGAACTCTTAAGTATTGATGTTGGCAGGCCTAATCAGTCTTTGAGGCTCTGAAATCAATTCCTGCATGCTCATAAAGTGTGTAAATCAGAGCAGGGTGCGCCAATCCACCAGTGGTCTCTCCTAGAGCAATAGATCAAGTGTGCATATAAATGATAGAGCCTACATTTATATCCATCACTTGCTGAATACAGTAGTTTAGGATGACTCTATCCTTGGTCACTTCACTATGATGATTCGTTTGAATCATCCTCCCAGAAATAAAATAGTGCTAGGCTTTAGATATTACGTTTAACATAAAAAGGGGAAAGTTAAATTTAACTTCATTTTTTATTTTCCAAGCCCCTTTTTCACTTGTCAGAATAGAAATAACTTCATCTAAAGCCTGATCTGTAGCAGAAAAAGAATGATACGCACATCTATACACATCTTCTAACTGATAAAACTCAATAATTTTTCTTGGAATAAACTCCACCCTTTTTCCTCGAACAAAAATAAAATCACCAGAAGCATTAGGAAGGTTGGCATAAAATTCCATTACAATCCTAGCTATCACATGGATAGTAAAATAACAGAAGTTTTCCCATTGCCGGGAAATAATCAATCGTTCAACTTCTCCTCTCAGATTTTTAAAACGTCGGTCCTAAATTACTTTTTTATTTTCTTGCAAACTATGAAATCGAGCATTGGCTCTAAAGCTAACAAATCTCTGCTTTTCGTATTCTACTTTTCTTTTTCTCAATTTAGGTGCCATAGGAAACCTAGAAAAAATTGAAAAATTTCGAATAAATCCAAAAAAATCCGAAAATCAAAATGTAAACTACTTTAAACTTAAATCCCCTAAGTAAGAGTTCTTCACCAAAGCATATTCTCAAAACTTCTAAAAAAAATTTAAAATTTTGGATCTAGTCAATGTGAGAAAAATATTTGATGAAAACAAGAAATTTTTACTTTAAAGTGTAGCTCTTACCCAGGGAAGACAAAATCTGAAGTTTCTTTGCCTCAAAATTGCCTCAAATCCGCCCAAAGTCAAGCCCTAGATGTAAAATCAAAGGTTGAAGGTGACTTAAGTTGGTAAAAATGGAGGTTTGCAGTGAAAATTGTAAAGGGTTAATTCGTTGCTCTCGGGTTGAGGACGTCGTCGGTGCCAATTCCAGCGCCGTTGCCTGAAGGCCCAAAATTCACTATTTTGATTTTTAAAATTTTGTATTTCCTTTCAACTTTCTCCAAAGATTTTAGTATTTTTAAACACAAATTTTTATCTAAATTCATAAATACACATTTCACAAACAATCATTTTCACAAACAACAACAAACTATCTTTTATATATGAAAATACACTTTTTATAAACACATTTCACAAATTCATATCTATTAAACAAACTAATAATGAATCAGCGTCAAAATCAAGCCACAACACTAAACACTGACACAAAATTGTACACATAGTCAAAGTTCAAAATTCTAAAGCAAAATCAAACCTAACCAAATCCATACAATTACACTTAAACACAAATATTTTTAAGCAAGTAAAGAGTTCACAATCTTTAATCATTCAGCCTCACCTTCAGAGCTTTCGCCTCTTCTAATATCTCTCATAGATTGGTAATGAACATATATGTTATAGAAGGATCAGTACGAAAATTGATCTGTCAAATTTTCTTCGATCCACCCCTTTCCTTTAAACATCCAATCTAATCCTGCTTCAAAAGTTCCAGTGTGATTAAAATTTTCTTACATGCTTCAAAAGTTCCAGTGTGATTAAAATTTTCTTACATTCTCCAATCTAGGTGATCAAAAAGGTACTTGAGATATCCTACTACATTCATAATACTCTAAAGTTCTCTTTCAATTTTCTTCAATTTCTTCTCTAAAGCAAGCGAACTTTCAACTGCTGGTGGCATTATTGGAGATGTAGCACGTGAAGAATGATCTAGGATTTAGGGCTTCATTTCCATTACCAATGTATAGATCATCAATAGCACGTGAAGAATGATCTAGGATTTAGAGCTTCATTTCCATTACCAATGTATAGATCATCAATAGGAATCATAGGCTCCCATGGTAGTAAAACTTTTTCCTAACTTTCATATGGCACTTGGGATTGACTGCAAATAAAAAAAATTGTTGAAGGATGCCCAAGTCCATAAATTGGCCCATTCATAATGATTCTCATCACAGATTTAAATATAATTGAACCAATATCAATAGGTTTCTTCATTTGAATGCATTAGTTTAAAATAACACTCTCCTTGGTGACTCTACTGATCTTCATAGCAAGGAGTAATCTTGCACAAATAATGAAATGCCATTGTTTCAAAATTGGATTAAGTGATGAAGTAAGAAAACTAATATATCCTTCATCTCGTACTTCTCACATATCACTTTCATCCGTCAAAAAATTATTAATATCTTGCATCAAATCTTGCGTAGGAATGAAATTTGCATAATGACAGATTGAAATATTTTCTATCATATTCAATTCATTAATACTTGCAGGAGTAAATGGTACAGCCTTACCTCAAACAAAAACAATTCCTTGGGTAATTTCATCTAGATTCACATAAAACTCTTTCACTACAGGTATAACAACCGCAGCAGTAGTGTAATACAAAACTTTCCATCACTTTTGCAGAATGATCTTGTCAATTGGAGCACTTGGATTGATCAACCAATAATTAACAAATCCTCTTTCCTTGATCAATCTCTTCTTCATAATAATTATTTTGTATAATCTCTGCGCATCAAAACTAATAAACTTTCTTCTATTAAAAACTCCATACCTCGAAGTATTTCTGGAATTGGAAGCCATGAAATCCAAAAATAGGAAGTTTCTAGGTGTCCTAGGTAGTTTTTAGGACTTTAAAAACACCTCTCGACAGTTATTATCGAGCAAAATCCCGCCAAAGTCTGCCAAAAGTTGCAAGAACCGTCCAACCATCCTCGGCACCACCGACACTCTCGAGGGGCGTTGCCAATGCCGAGATCAATTTCCTTGGGCGCCGTTGGCACCCATTATGGCATTGTCGGTTCCAGTGGCCAAATTTTTGCAATTTTTTTTTTTATTTTTCATTCAATTAAATCTCATCTTTTCTTCCAATACCAATATTAGGCTTAATTATGATAAATGTAATTTTGTATAATTATTATCTACTAATATATAAGACACTTAACAAACTAAATAGTAATACATAAACATATAATTATGGGTTACCTCCCATAAAATGCTTGGTTTAATGTTGCCAGCCCGACATACCATTTGTTTAGTTGGGTAAAACTTGTTTAAATTGAGGTATGTGCCCTTCATAATAGTGTTTCAAATGATTCCCATTAACTTTAAATATCTTTCTAGTGTTAGATCATTAATCACAGCAGTTCCATAATGATAGACTTTAATTACTTTAAATGGCCCTAACCATATGGATTTTAGTTTTCTTGGAAACAATCTCAATCTTGTAATATATAATAGAACTTATTGTCCATGTTCAAATTTCTTCTGAATAATCTTCCTATCATGCCATATTTTCATTTTATCTTTATATATTTTTGCATTACCATTATGCTTCATTTTTAATCACCTCAAGTTTTTGAGTTGCAATAATCTTTTCTCACCAGCATCTTTTAGATTAAAATTAAATTCCTTAATAGCATGAGTTGCAATAATCTTTTCTCACCAGCATCTTTTAGATTAAAATTAAATTCCTTAATAGCCAAAAATGCTTTATGCTCTAATTCTACAGGTAAGTGGCATGTTTTTCCAAATATCATTCTATATGGAGACATTCGTATAGGAGTCTTATAAGCAGTTTTATATGCCCATAATGCTGTGTCAAGTATAGCAGACCAATCTAATGTATAAGGATTTACAGCTTTTTCTAAAAGACATTTAATTTCACAATTTGATATCTCTGCTAGATCTCTAGTCTGACGATGATAAGCAATAAGGAATTTATGCATAATATCATATTTCTTAATTAAATTTTTGATTCTCTTATTCCTGAAACGAGATCCTCCATTAGTAATAATTATTCCTGGCATTCAATATCTTATAAAAATATTCTTAATTAAAAATTTAGAAACACTCCGAGCGTCTCATTTAGGTACAAATCTTGTAAAAATATTTTTATTTAAAAACTTAGAAACACTCTGAGCATCACATTTAGGTACAACAACTAAAAATATTTTTAATTAAAAATTTAGAAACACTCTGAGCATCACATCTAGGTACAATAATAGAATCTTGTAAAAATATTCTTAATTAAAAATTTAGAAACACTCCGAGCATCACATCTAGGTATAGCAATAGCTTCAATCCATTTGGACATTTAATCAACAACAAGTAATATATATAAGTTTCCAAATGAAGGCATAAATAGTCCCATAAAATCTAATCCCCATGCATAAAAAAATTCAACTTTCAATGTGTAATTTAGAGGCATTTCATTTCTTCTAGATATATTTCTGACGCGTAGACATCTATCGTACGGTTTAATATATTCATTAACATATTTAAAAATAGTAGGCCAATAAAATCCAGCTTGTAAAATTTTATATGCAGTTCTATTTTTTCCGAAATGTTTTCCAAATTTAGAATCATGGTATCATTCAATTATCTGTTGAGTTTCTTCATAAGTCACATATCTTCTAACAATTAAGATTTTTACATTGTTTATATAAATATGGTTCATCCCAAAAATAGAATTTTGAATCATATATAAATTTTATACATTGTTTATATAAATATGGGTCATCCCAAAAATAGAATTTTGAATCATATATAAACTTCTTTAATTGTGGATTTTTTATATCAAGTGGTAGAATATCACTTATAATATAATTCACTACATCAACATACCACGGTACATCTATTTCATCAGTACTATATAATTGTTCATCAGGGAAATTTTTTAAAATTTCATTTACAAAATTAATTAATATTTCTATTTCTATTCTAAACCCTTTCTATCAATTACAGTAAAATCAAACTCTTGCAATAGAAGTATCCATCTAATTAATCTTTGTTTAGCATCCTTCTTTTATATTAAATATTTAATAGCAGAATGATCTGTATGCACTATACATTTAGGTCCAATTAAATAAGGTCTAACTTTATCAAAGGCATAAACAATAGCTAATAACTCTCTTTCTGTAGTAGTATAAATAATTTGAGCCTCATTTAGAGTCTTGCTAGCATAATATATAACCTTAAAAACTTTGCCGCGCCTTTGTCATAATACAACACCAATAGCATAATTAGTAGCATCACACATTATTTCAAATAGTTTTTCCCAGTTAGGTGGTATTATTATAGGAGCAGTGACTAATTTTTTCATTAAAAATTCAAATGCTTTTATGCATTCTTCATTAGAATCAAATTTTATATCTTTTTCTAAAAGTTAGCATAAAGACTTAGTTATTTTTGAAAAATTTTTTATGTAGCGCCTGTAAAAACTAGCATGTCCTAGAAAAATTTTCACACTTTTAACACTAGTAGGTGGTGATACTTTTTTTATAACTTGGATTTTTGCAGGATCTACTTCCATGCCTTTTTCAAAAATTTTATGCCCAAGTACAATACCTCCTACAACCATAAATTGACATTTTTCCCAATTTAATACTAGATTGAATTTTTCACATACTTCTAGAACTTTTTCTAAATTATTAAGGCATAATTCAAACAAAGTTCCAAATATGGAAAAATTGTCCATAAACACTTCCATTCTATGTTCTATAAAACTACTAAAAATTGATATCATACATCTTTGAAATGTTGCAGGTGCATTGCATAGTCCAAAATGCATTCTATGAAAAGCAAAGGTTCCATATGGGCTTGTAAATATTATTTTCTCTTGATCTTCTAGAGCAATTGGAATTTTGTGATAATCGATATATTCATCTAAAAATAATATTACTTATTCCCTGCCAATCTATCCAACATTTGGCTGGAAAGGGTAAAGGAAAGTGATTTTTTCTGGTGACCATATTTATTTTTCTATAGTTAATGCAAATTTGCCAACGAGTTACTTGTCTTATTGGTATTAATTCATTTTTCTTATTTTCTTCAACAGTCACTCATCATTTCTTCGGAACATAATGAATTGGGCTTACCTAAACACTATCTGAAATATGATATATAATTCTAACATCTAACAATTTTAAAACCTCTTTTTTAATAACTTCTTTCATTATCGGGTATAATCTTCTCTGAGGATCAGCTTTAGGTTCATATTGTTCACCTAATAAAATTCTGTGCATAAAGATTGAAGGACTAATTCTTTTAATATCTGCTAAAGTCCATCCAAAAACCCTTTTATACTTTTTCAACATTTCTATTAACTTTTCTTCCTGAATTTCAGTTAACTCGGAAGAAATAATAACAAATAATGTAGATGATTCTCCTAAAAATACATACTTTAAATGGGCAAGTACTATTTTTAATTCAAGTTCACGTGGTTTATTACTTAAAGGAACAAGATTTTTACTTTCATTTTCCAACAAGTCTAACGTTTCAACTTTGCCTTGGATATAATCCAAATCTTCTTCTTTAACTTCATCTTCATTTTCAAAAATTTCTCCTTGCTTAAATTTATCTTTGAATTCTTTCTTAAATTGTTCATTACTTAAATACTCAGCTACTTCCATCTTGAAACATTCATTATCTTTTTCTCTTGCAGGATATTTCATAGCTTTTGCTATATTAATTTTTACTTCTTGATCATTAACTCTCATTATTAATTTTCCTTTTTGTACATCTATTACAACTCTTCATGTTGCAAGAAATGGTCTCCCTTCAATAATAAGAATCTCTTTATCCTCCTCCATATTCAATACTAATAAAGTCTACAGGGAAAATAAATTTATCCACTTTGACTAGTACATTCTCTATAACTCCTTTTGGATAAGTTATTGATTGGTCAACTAACTGAAGAGTTACAGTAGTAGGAAAAATTTCTCCCAAATCTAAACGTTTAAAGATCGATAGGGGCATAAGATTGATACTCGCTTTTAATTCACATAAAACCTTTTCATTAAACTTTTCACCAATTGCGCAAGGTATAGTAAAGCTACCAGGATCTCTTAATTTCTTAGGAAGCTTTTTCTGAATAAGAGCACTACACTCTTCACTGAGTACTCATGATCTGTAAACTTCCTTTTCTTATTTAGTACATCCTTCATAAATTTCACATAACTTGACATTTGTTCCAAAGCTTCAACAAAAGGAATATTTATCGTTAACTTCTTAAGGATTTCCAAAAACTTTGTAAATTGTTTATCTTTATTCTTCTGCTTCAGTCTTTGAAGAACGGAGGTAATGGTTTTTCTACAAGAACCTGTGTTTGTTCATTTTCCTATTGATCATTTTCCATTTCTTCCTTCTCATCATCAACTTCAATTTTTTTTTGGATCCTTGTTTCAATTTCTTTTCCACTTTATAATTGAATAGCTTTAATTTGCTCTTTATTTTAATCTTTTGGATTAACTTCCAGAGTACTCGAAATAATTTCAGAAGGTCTGTTACTAAGTGCAGTCACAATATGTCCTAATTTATTTACAATATTTCTAATAACAGACCCTTGATTCTGTATTTGATTTCCCAATTTCAACATCACTTCTTCCATTGCCAACTTTTTTTTCTTAACTTGTGGGTTAGGGTTGGAGTTAAATCCTGGAGGATAATAAGGTCAAAAATTAGGATTTTCTTGATTGTTCAGATTTCCAGATGGATTCACCAAATTATTATAATTATTCCAATTAAAATTAGGGTGATTTTTCTATCCAAGGTGAAAATAATTATAATAGTGATTGTTATTTTGATTATTTATAGCATTTTAAGTTTCATAAGATTGGTGAGTATTAATAATATATCCTAGTGAATTTTCCTCTAATATTGGTGGTATTTGAGAATAATTTACTCCTATTTGATCAATCTTTTTAAAAATAACAACAATCTGAGATGCCAAAATAAACATTGCATCAGAATTATGAATACTGGCTACTCTTTTAGGATTTACCCTTTCAGAGGGCCATTGAAAATTTTTAGTAGCTATTTCTTCAATTAAAGAATATGCTTCATCAAAAGGTTTTGACATTAATGATCCACCCGTAGTAGTATCTATAATAGATCTTAATGATCCAACCAATCTATTGTAAAAGGTATGAATTATTAACCAATGTGGCAAAGTATGGTGTGAACATTTTCTAAGATTTGATCCTACTAATCCATTGTAAAATATTTGAATTATTAATCAATCTGGTAAAGCATGATGTGGACACTTCGTAAGAAGATCTTAAATTCTTCCCAGGCTTCATATATTGATTCCCCTTCAAACTGACAAAAAGATGTAATATCATTTCTAAGCTTAGCGATTTTCGAGAGTGGAAAATATTTAGCCAAGAATTTTTAGATAGTTCTCCCCAAGTTCTAATAGATCCGGGTGCTAATGAATTTAACCAAGCCTTGGCTTTATCCCTTAATGGAAAAGAAAAATTCTAAGCTTAACAACATCATTAGACACTCTGTCATATTTAAATGTAGCACAAATTTCAAGAAAACTAGCAAGATGTAAGTTACGATCTTCAGTAGGTGATCCTACAAGCTGATTATTTTGTACCATTTGAAAAATAGCAGGTTTAAGCTCAAATGAATTAACGGTAACATCGGGATTTTGAAAAGTTAAATGAAGTTCATCTGCTATCGGATTTGCATCATCTTTTAAAGGACTTCGTCGGTTTTCATTTATTAGATTTTCTATATTATTTGACATTTCTCAAATTCTTAGTTTCTCTTTATTGTTTTCAAATTTTTCTAATAGTACGTTCTAATTCTGAATCGTAAGGTACCAAACCTTCAGATCCAATATTTTGTATAAATAAATAAAGCAAGTAAGATAAAATTTCTCTTAAAATACAATCTTAATTAAATTTCTTTTTGGATTTTTTATATATTTTCTTTTTTTTTGTTTTTTTATATATTTGTATAGTATATATATATTCTCTAAGTTTCCCAATTTATCAAAACTATTTAGTTTAATTAAATTAAATTTAACCGTTACCATCCCCGACAACGGCTCCAAAAATTTGATACCGAATATTTTGTATGTAAGGATTTATGAAGTTGACACCACTACAATGCTAAAAACTTAATCCTTATATGAAAAGTAAGTTGTGTAAAATATAAATACTTTTAGGCAATTAATAATGGGATTTTATTGAAGTATATGTATCGTTATCAAGTAATAATGGACTTTCTATTTAAGTTCCAAATATAGATCCCACGGGGAAGGTGTCAGTTAGCAATAATAAATTTTAACAAGAAACATGCAGAAAATCAAATGAAATCACTGTCACTAATTTTGAATGTTGAGATGTTAACCAAACTAAATTACTTAAATATTAACAAAACAAAAAAGCAAATTTTGAATAATAACTTTTAATCTACTAACTATGTTTATGTAATGAAGATTTCTTATGTGAAAAAGCATCCTTCCCACTACAACAAAATTTCGGTGGAATGAGATGAGATAAATGTTTTTAATATGGATTGTGCAAATAGGAGGAATTTTAATTCTTTACCCTCATACAGTGCATAGAAAACTATTGGCTAATCTTATATTTAGTACCTAAATTTGTGGCTAGGCAGGAGGATACTGACTCCCACTCCAGAGCTCCCACTTCCCTTCACCTGAAGTTCAACTCTCGCTTTATTTTTTAAACACTAAGACCAAATTGGAGATTTTAGTTTGTCACCCTAAAGATTCTCCAATTTTACACCCAACAAAGAATATTTCCCTATTTATTTGCATTTAATTTCATGAACGAATTTTCTTTCATGAAATCAAATCTGATCCTCATCCTGTTGTAGAACTCATACTCCATTTCTTGAATCATATCTTTCATAATATATTTTAACCAATCAATTGGCCAAACTAAAAAGTAAATTAAGTTTGAAGTTGAAAAATCATCACAGTTTATTTTTTATTTTAATTACGACACATTCATTTTATCTCTTCATTTCACCATATCTCAGAGTAGAATGAAAGATAGAGAGAACTACTCAGACTTCATGAGAATGATACTACAAAACACAATTTTTATATATAAAATAAAGTTCGTACAACACTAAATAAACAAAAAAACTTATCTGGAACTCTTTCTCAAAGAAAATCCATTGTAGATTTTCCTTAAAAATGCAGGAAGAAGAATTCTCTCACTTTTCTCCTTCTCCAAAACTCTTATGGAAAGTTTCACACTAAATCTCACCACGAAAATTGTAAACTATGAAAACAAAATCACTAATTTAGTTCAATATAGTAGTTTAATGAAATGATGTGGAGCAAAAAATGAACATAGAGGAGTGAAAACATAGAGGAGCTCATTTTCTGATAAAATTCGGCCCCAAATAGAGCCCAAGGTCAGTTCGCCAAGAGGTCCCTCCAAAAAATATTCAAAAAATATTCCAAATACATCCAACCTTCTAGAAATGGGGTCTGCACGGCCTTTGGCATCGTCAGCACTGGTCTGGCGCCGTCGGCGTTGAGTAAAAATCTCCAACATTAAATTTTTTTGCACCATCGGTGCTGTCAGCGCTGGCAGCGCTGACCATTTCTTCAAAAACTTAATTTTAACTCTATATTTCATCCTTTTTTGTTTTCTTTTTTGCTTTAAGCCCTAGAAATCAACAACCTGCAAGAAAACATCAAAATACTTTGCTTCCTTTTTGCTTTAAGCCCTAAAAATCAATAACCTGCAAGAAAACATCAAAATACCTTTATTAAAGTGCAATATCACCAAAAATGAGTATAAAATATGGGTCTAAAAATACATATATTTTTGGTGTATCAATGAGCAATCTCAATTCTCACTTGGAAATATAATGAAAAATGAATCTCTTGCTTTCCCTCTCCTCTTACAACCCTTGAAGAAAATCTCCATGTCCTTGACTCTCTCTCTTACTCGCCTCTCTCTCTTCTCCACCAAACACTCTACACGTCACCACCTTAAACCTTAGCTCCCTCTCTTTTTAATTTTGTGGCTACCTCCTCAAAAAGAATTCAAAATTTCATCTCAAATTCTATCCAAAAGTCACACCTTTTAAATCCCAAAAGACATGTCATTTCATTCAAGAGACATATCCCTTCATTAAAGAGCCTTCCAAAGTGTCTAGATGCATTGAATCACTCCATGAGGCTTTTAAAACATTTGAATTCTTCAAAATCTGCTGAAAATTTGTCCCAAACCACCTTAATTCATCAATTATTGTCTCTGGCATCTCTAGCGCTGATTTTGGTGCTTCAGGCGCCAAGTTACTTAAGTTCACACTATTTTGGGTTATATCACTTCAGGTGCTGGTTCTGGTGCTTTAGGTTGCTTCTACTTGTATAATGTCACTTTAGGCCTCACCTCCTTGTATAATGGCGCTTCAGGCGCCAAGTCTGGCGCTTCAAGTGCCAACTCTCTGTAAAGTGGCGCTTCAGGTGCTAGTATCACAAATTTCACTATTTTGGCTAAAAATTTCCTACTTTTTGTTACTTTTGATCCAAATGCCTAAAATTAATATATCTGCAACAAAAACATGAAAAAACCCTTCTTTAAAAATCAATATCACCAAAAATAAGCATTAAATGTATACATAAAGTAACACATTATTTTGGTGTATCAAAATCCACCAAATTTAAATGTTATTTGTTCTCAAGCGTCTCTTTTACTACATAAAAATATGACTTAGTATAGGGATTTACTTATAAACTTCTATACTTTTGTTTAATAAATAAAATAATATAACTTAAGAAAAACTTTTAATAACTTAGATTGAACTATAAGTATAAGAATACTTAGTAATTAAATCCAAGATTTATGAATCTCTATTCATTTTAAGAAGAACTATAATTTTTTATATAAAGGATACTGAGAATATCCATTAAAAAAAAACTTCATGAAAAATTTACTATTAATAGTGATAGTACTCAAATACAGGTTTAGAAAATGTAATAAAGCCTTTTCCTCAAGTTGATTCATTTGAAGCCAATTTTTGATTATACATCTCCTCAAGCTTTTCCTCACATTCTTTTTTTTACTTTTCTTTTATTTTATTTTTTTTTTTTTCAAGTGAGGATTACTATATCTCAATAGCTTTTAATTATTTTGAACTTCACTATCCTTTTCTTAAAGTTAAAAACTATTTATCTTTCTCCACTTTATAAATTCATATTAGTTTTGATGATTTTTCACAAAGTCTCATTCTTTTCTTTTTACATGAAACTCTAAGATTTTTAATACTTCAAAAATACAATTTCCTTTACTTTAAATAGAATAACAGTCTTATCTTTTCATACCGAATATCTTTAACATTAGAATTGAACTTAATTATTAAAAACTTTTTACTTAAATTTACCATAAAATTTACAAACATAAATATAGTCATTTAAATTTAAATCTTAATATCCAAGGTCATGTTAAATTAATTTTAAAAATATTGTTAATTGAGGAAAAATAAAATTCTGATTACTTTCTTTTACAAGAAAAATTCTTTCCCCCATATAAAAATTTTTAAGTAATTAAAAACATTTAATACAAAAATTTTTGTAGGTGAAAAAAAACAATAAATGCATAAAAATTGAAACTAACCTATCTGTAGGTGCTAACTTTACAAATACAGGATTTAAAACATTAAATAAAACACAATATCTTTCAAAGGATTTGGTAAGAATCAAAAACATCAATAGAAACTAAAAATAACTAAAAATGCAGAAAAATAAAAATTTATATTTTTTATTACAATTAAGTCCACAGTACAATATTAAAATGAAAGTTCCTATTACAATAATTTTAAAGAAAACAAATAACAAACAAACATAACAGACTCCTAAAACATCAGTCATCATCCTCTTCCTCACCATCATCATCATCATCTTCTTCTTCTTCATGATTCAACACATAAGGAGTAAAATTGGGGAAAGTTGGAAATTCCACATTATAATCACCCTTTAGATAGCTAGTCATGGTCTCCTGATATGCTATATCATATTAAACTCTTCTCTGCTGATATTCATTGTTATATGCATTCCTTGCTTCTATTCCTCCAATCTTATTTTGCAAATTCTCAATATCCATTTGCTGTATCATAAGCTGCTCCATGCTGTTCTCAAGTGAAGTAGAGCTGGAAGTAGATGCCCCTACAACAGATGTTGAGGGAATATCACTACCTCCACTCTTGGATTTAACAAACAATTCAAATATTTGGACTATGTCTCCCAATTGGTTTCTGAGGCTGCAACTTTTCTCTATTCCTATTAAACTCTACTCCGAATTGATCACATAAAGTGAAAATCATGGCAGGGTATCTCAAACCACTAGCTGTAGCACTTCTGGCTATACTCCCAACATTATGTACTATAAGAGCACCAACATTTATTGCCTTCCTTTGTTGAATGCAAAAATTTAGTACAACACTTTCCTTTGTTACTTCACTTAGATGATTCATTGGAAGCAATCTTACACAAATGAAGTAATGACATACCTTTGATTAAAAAGTCATCATGGAAGTGGAGAAATTAACTTTCTTATTGTTCTTAATTTTCCATTCTCCCCTTCCATAAGTCAGAAAGACAATTAATTCATCCAGTGATGCGTCAGTCATTACTAATACAGCATATTCATAATATAATTCATTTCTCAATCCATAAAATGCAATGATCCTTTCTCTAGAAAATTCAACTTGCTTATCTCTCACGAAGATGTGATCATCTATAGTAAATCACAAGTTGGCATCAAACTCTCGGATTATTGGAACAATAGCTACTGTAGTGAAGTAGTAAAATATCCTCAATTTTTAGCGATGATCTTGACACTTGGGTTAGCAAATGCTAGTTCCTAAATCAATTTTCTCGAGCCTACTTGAGTGTTGTAACTATGTTGAGCCTTGTAATTGATAAATCTCCTTACATTTAAATCTCCCGTAGGCTTTCCTTTTTTCACTCATAGAGCCATATGAATTTCTATGGAAATCCAAATAAACTCAAAATAAATTACAAAATAAAAAATCTAACTCCACAAGTAAGACTATTTGGTGAGAAATTTTTCACCATGGGTTTTCTTAATACTTCTTCAACAAATTCCCAAATTTTGGATTTTTCATAGTGTAGGATAAATCCATGGTGAAAATAAAAAATTTCTAAGTTAAAGTGAAGCTCTTACCAAGAGAAGATGAAATTTATGATCTTTAGTCTTTGAAAATTTCTCAAATCCACCGAATGCCAAGCCCTAAGTTAAGGTTTAGAGGTAGGAGATGACCCAAGCAACAAAAATAGAGTTTTACTGGGCAATTTCGTGGCTTTTAACCCATTTGGTTGTTTTCATAAATCTGGTGCCTCAGGCGCCAAATCTAGCATCTCAGACGCTGATGTGTGGAAACTTTGGATTAAATTAATGATAATTATGTAATGTAACCCAAAAATTAATGTAACTTTAATGAAAACAATTTATCTTTAAAACCTCTTTAAAGTTCCTAATTTGCTTCTATATATAATGCAAGTATACGTATCATTCAAGTAATACAGGGCTCTAATGGAGTCCAAGATATCGATCCCACAAAGAAGCTTGAAATATATAAAAGCTAGCTGTTAATATTATATTCTTAAATTAAAATTAAAATAAAGTAAATTAAGAAGTTTGAAGTTAAACTACTCAAGTGAAATGCTACTAAATATGCAACTGTACGACTACAATAGTTAAGTTAAACTAGATGCTAAACTTTTAAAAGTAAAATTTCTGAAATAAAATAAAGGTTTTTGTTGATGAAAAGTTCAAGTATGAGATAACACCCTTCCCCTTTACAATGAAAATATGGCTTGTGAAAAAATTGAAATCATTTGAAAAATATATTTAAAAACCTTTTTTGTGCCAAATAGGAGCAATCCTATTCTCGACCCTCTTCCAAGCGCTATAAAGAACATTGACTAGTCCAGAGTACGATCCCTAAATATGTGGTTAGGCTAGGAGGATACCAACTATCACTCTAGAGCTCCCACTACTCCCTCACCTGAGGGCTAACATGCTCACATTAGTTTCCAATCAATTGAACCAAATTGGGGATTCTAATCTCTCACCTTAAAATCTTCCAATTCTATATCTAATGAAGTATATTTCCCTATTTATTTGCACCCAATCCAATGGATGATAAACTCTCCCATGAAATCAAATGTGATTCTCCTTTTGTTTTAGAAATCATATCTCCTTTTTAGAACATATGTTTCTTAACACATTTTAACAATTCAATTAGCCAGATCAAAAAGTAAATGAAGATCGGAGTTCAAATCATCATAAATTATTAACAAACCGTAGAAAACAAAATCATTTCTTCAAAGTAGGGAGAATGGCAAAGAATACTACTCAGAATTCATTAGAAGGATACATTAAATCCTGGACTTCATATATAAAAATAAGTTTACAAACAAAACAAATGAAAAATACAACTTGTCTCACAATCATTTCAAAGAAAATCCCTAAAAGTTCTTTCCAAGCCTTTCTCTCTTTATAATCACTCTCAATTATCTCTTAGAAGTGTAATGAAGAAGAAATCTCTCATCTTCCCTCTCCTCTTACAACCCTAGAAGGCAATCTCTAAGCCCTTGACTTTCTCTCTCTATCTCTCCCTCTTGGTTCTCACGCCACCTATCTTTTTTTGCCCCCCTTTTAAATTTCTTCTCCAACTTGATTTAGTTTGGGCTGTCTCCTCTTAAAATAATTTCAATTTCCCTCCAAAATTTAAAAGTCAAACCTTTGAATTCAAAAGATGTGCCTCTTTGATCTAAGAGTCAAATCCCTTCAAATTAGAACCTTCCAATGTGACTAGATGCATTGAATCACTCCATGGGGTGTTTAGAACAAGTTTCCCTTTGAAAATTCACACAAAATTCATCTCCAACTGCCTTAATTTGAAAAATTAGCATGTGGCCCATCATTCGCCGATCTAACACATCGTGCGCCAATGCTCTGGATTTTGATGCGCCAAACCCTAAAATTGGCTATTTTTGCTCTAAATTTTGCTCCTTTTTTCTATTTTTGCTCCAAAAGACTAAAAGTGATATATCTGCAAAAAAAAAAACAAAAATACCTTTCTTTAAAGTGCAATATAACCAAAAATTATCATAAAAATGGTAGTTAAAACAATATATTATTTTTGTGTGTCAAAATCCCCCAAACTTAAATGTTACTTGTCCTCAAGTGACTTTTTTATTACATAAATGCATATGACTTTAGGATAGAGATTAACTTATCATTTCTATACTTTAGTTCAATAAATAGAATAGCAAAAATTAAGAAAAACCTTTAATAACTTAGGTTCAAACTCCAAGTCTAGGAATATCTAGTAATCAAATTTTAGATTTTTGAATCTCTATTCATTTTAAGAAGAATTGCAATTTATCATGCTTAGGATATTTAGAACATTCATATGAAAAATAAATTCATGAAAACTTTACTAGGAATGCTACTAATACTTCAATACAAGTTTAGAAAGTGTAATAAAGCTCCTTCCTTAAGTTGATTCAAGTGAAGCCAATTTTTGATTAGGCATCTCCTCAAGCTTGTTCTCACCCATTTTTTTTTCTTTCTTTTTCTTCCTCTTTTTTTTCTTCTATGATCTTTTTAATCCCCTTTTTTTTTCTTTTTCTCTTTCCTTTTTCATGTGAGGATTACTATATCTGGATAGCCTTTAATAACTTCGAACTTCACTATCCTCTTCTTAAAGTTAAAACTCCACACCTTTCCTTACTTAATAAAGTCATACTAGTTTATGATTTTTCATAAAGCCTCTTTTCTCTCTTCTTACATGAAACTTTAAAATTCTTAACACTTCAAAAATATAATTTTCCTTAGCTTAAAACAGAAAAACATAGTCTTATCCTATCATACCAAATATCATTAGCTTTATCATTTACATTTATTATTAAAAACTTTTTACCTAAATTTACTTTAATATTTATAAACATAAGTATAGTCATTTAAAGTTAAATCTTGATATCCCAGGCCAAGTTAAATAAATTTTTTAAAAAATATAGTTACTTAAGGACAAATAAAATTTAGTTTTCTCCATTTCAAAAGAAATTTTTGTTTCCCCCAAATCATAAATTTTTAAATGATTTTTTTTTAAATATTTTAGTACAAAATTTTAGTTGGTGAAAGAAAATAGTACAACAACAACAACAACAACAACAAAGCCTTAATCCCACTATGTGGGGTCGACTACATTAATCCTTTTTCTCCATTGCGTCCTCTTTAGTGTCATATTTTCATTTAGTTCTAGTAAATTAAGATACCTTTTTCTCCATTGGGTCCTATTTAGTGTCATATTTTCATTTAGTTCTAATAAATTAAGATCATTTTAATGCAATAAGCCCAAGTCTTCCTAGGTCTACCTCTGCCTTTCTTAACACAAGTCGAATCTCAACATCTACTCTCCTAATCAGATCATCAGATGGTCGACGTTTAATGTGACCAAACCATCTAATACCATCTACTCTCCTAATCAGATCATCAGATGGTCGACGTTTAATGTGACCAAACCATCTAAGATGGATCTACTCTCCTAATCGATCATCTAATGGTCGACATTTAATATGACCAAACCATCTAAGACGACTTTCTCTAATTTTGTCTATCACAGGAGCTACAACAACCCTATCATGAATATATTCATTCCGCATTTTGTCTCTAAGTGTAAAGCCACTCATCCACCTAATCATTCT
>JXCR01139726.1:276053-292476 GCA_002079205.1 Phalaenopsis hybrid cultivar | reverse complement strand
CCCTAGCACTTACACAATGATCAAAAGGATTCATGTCATGATTTTTTCGAAAAGTTTTACGCTGGCTGTCGACTACCTAACGCAACCCTCCACTTTTCTCATCCGAGCTTGGGACCGGCAACAAAAGTGTTTGGTGAAAGAAAATAGTAAATGAATAAAAATAAAAACTAACCTGTAGAGGATTTCTAAACATGCAGTTGGTTCTGTATACTGCAGGTACTAATTGTAAAACTACATATACACTTTTAAGATTTAAATAAAACATAATATATTCTAAAGAATTTACTAGGAATTAAAATAGAAATACTAAAAATGAAAACAAAAAATTGAAAATACTAAACATTCAACATGCTCAAACTGAAAATAGTAAAACTAAAATTGAAAAGTAAAAAGTCTACTATTACTATTACTATTACAAATTACAGGTCCACAACATAACATAAAAATCTTAAATCTAACAAGTCTCAAATAAAAGTGTAACACAACACAAACAAATATACAAACAACACATAATATCAATTCAAACTTAAACTAAATTATCATTTCTCATATCTTACCTCACCATCATCATCATCATCATCATCTTCTTCTTTTCTTACCTCTTCATCTCATCACTAATGGGAGCATAGGGAACAAAGCTGGGGCAAGCAGGAAAGTTCACATTAGGTTCACCATGAAGTGTCTAATCATAGAATTTTGAAAATCTATATCATGTTGAAATCTCCTCTATTGATATTCATCATTATATGCATTCCTTTCTTCTATCTCTCCCAATTGAGTCTACATATTAATGATATCATATTGTTGAATCATGAGATGGTCCATAATACCTTCCAACAATGCAGAACTAGAAATAGATGCCCCTACAGTAGATGTAGAGGGCCTATCCCTTGTTCAACTTCTAGACTCAAGAAATAATTCTACTCTTTGAATCATGTGCCTCCCAATCAGATTTTGAGGCTATAGTCTTTCTTCAATTCTATGGGTTTCAACTTTTGATTGTTCACATAAAGTGAAAACCAGGGCTAGATCATTCCTTGGTTGATCCCATGAAGATTTTAATAAAATTCTTTCACCATAGGGACGATTACAACTACAGTAGTGTAGCAAAGCACTTCCCAACGCCTCTGCGTAATAACTTCTTCGCTCGAGTATTCGATGTGTTGAATCCTTGATTCACAAATCCCCTCTCTTTTATAAACCTCTACTTCATTATAACTCGATCATGCAACTTCTGAGCGTCGAAACTTATTCGGTTGAAAATTCCAAATCTAGCGGAGTTTCTAGAGTGGGAAGCCATAGGAGTTAAAAAGTGGTGACTCTTCCCTCATTTTCCCCTTAAAATATGTCTTGGAGTTGGTTTTTAGGAGTTATTTGAAGGTGTCTCTGCAAAAAATTCCCAAAAACCACCCTTCAAAATGTTTTAAGTCATTTTCATTTTCGTGGTGCATAATGCGCCAGCTCTCTGGAATTCGACGCATCATGCGCCTATTCCAAAATTTTGGCCGTTTTGATTTTGATCAAATAAATTCTCAGTTTCTTCACAACATTAAACAAACAAAAGATGTTTATATATATTTTTCTCAAATACAAGGATTGCATAAAGACATAAACATAAACATACATATAAGATTTTAAACAAAAACTCAAAAATCAAAGTAAACAACGATAGATATGGGTTATCTCTCACAAAGTGCTTGGTTTAATGTAGTCAGCTCGACATTCCCAGTCTCATTTTGGGTGATCCAACATGAAAGTCTTTTTAGCATTTGGTCCTCGACCATCAAAAAGGTTCAATTCTGTGCCAATTCACTTTAAATATTCTTCCAGTTTTGGGATCTTCAATACTGACTGTTCTATAGGGATGGACTTTTATAACTCTGAAGGACCCTTTCCACCTAGACTTCATTTTTTCAGAAAATAATTTCAATCTTGTATTATATATTAAAACTTCCTGTCCAAGTTCAAATCCTCTTTTTACTATGTTATGATTATGCCATTCTTTCTTTTTTTCTTATAAATCATCGCATTATCATAAGATTCATTCCTAGTTTCATCAAGCTCATTTAATTGTAATAATGTTTTCTCACCAGCTTCTTTTAAATTGAAATTAAATTCTTTTATTTCCCCATAAGCCTTATGTTCAAATTCAACTCGCAAGTAACAAGTCTTCCAAAAAATTAATCTATATGGGGACATTCCTATAGGTGTCTTATAAGTTGTCCTGTACACCCATAATGCAATATCTAATCTAATAGATCCATTTTGTTAAGACAAATACTCTTCTCCAAAATTTTCTTATTTTCATGATTAGATACTTCCGCCAAACTACTTGTCTGGGGATGATAAGCAATTGCAATTTTATGTATTATATTATATTTTTCTACCAATCTTACAATTGTTGCATTTTTAAAATGAGATCCTCCATCAGTAATGATTACTCTTGATATTTCATATCTTGTAAAAATATTTTTAATTAAAATTTTGAAACACTCCGAGCATCACATATAGGTAAAGCAATTGCTTCTATCCATTTTAAAACACAATCCACCGCAATCAATA
Organism: Phalaenopsis hybrid cultivar; assembly: GCA_002079205.1. Lineage (NCBI taxonomy): Eukaryota > Viridiplantae > Streptophyta > Magnoliopsida > Asparagales > Orchidaceae > Phalaenopsis > Phalaenopsis hybrid cultivar. The sequence continues at coordinate 289,914 of JXCR01139726.1, read as the reverse complement.
TGTATATTTCCAAATGAAGGCATGAATGGTACTATAAAATCTAATCCCCATGCATCAAAAATTTTAATTTCCAAATTAAAATTTATAGGCATTTTATTTCTTCTAGAAAAATTACCTACTCTCAAACACCAACCACATGTTTTTATATATATTAACATTTCTACATAAAGTAGGCTAATAAAATCCAAATTGTTAAATTTTTGAGCAGTTCTATATTTCCCAAAATGTCCTCTAAATTTAGAATCATGAAATTTTTGCAGGATCTCTTGAATTTCTTTATAAGACACACATCGTCTTATAACAAAATCTTTACATTATTTATACTAATGAGGATCATCTTAAAAATAAGATTTTACATCATAAATGAATTTCTTTTCCTATTGTTCTGTTAGTCCATATGTTAAAATACCACTAACAATATAATTCACAATATCGACATACTAAGGTATTTCCCATCCTTTTATAACATAAATTTGTTCATCGGGAAAAGTATATTTAATCTCTCTCTCTAGATCAAGTATTTCTTCTTGTTCTAACCTCAAAAGATGATCAGCTATTTGATTATCAGTCCCTTTCCTATCGACCACTACAAAATAAAACACTTGCATCATGAGTATCCATCTAATTAATCTTGGTTTTGCATCATTCTTTTGCATTAAATATTTTATAGCAGAACGGTCAATCTACACAACACATTTAGTTCTAATTAAATATGATCTAAACATATCAAAAGCATAAATAATGGCTAATAACTCTCGTTCTATGGTGGTATAGTTAATCTGAGCATCATTAAGAGTCTAACTAGCATAATATATAACCTTGAAAATCTTATCATATTTCTGCCCTAAAACAGCTCCAATTGCATAATCAGTTGCATCACACATTAATTCAAAAGGTTTCTCCCTGTCTTGTGAAAAATTATATGAGCAGTGATCAATTTTTTCTCTAAAGTTTCAAAGGCTTTAAGACAGTCTTGGTTAAAGTGAAACTTTGCTTATTTTTCTAGAAGTTGACATAAAGACTTAGTAATTTTTAAAAAAATCATTGATATACCGCCTGTAAAAATCCAACATGTCCTAAAAATCTCCTAACTCTTCTTAAAATAGTAGGTGGAGGTTGGTTGGATATAACCTAAATTTTTGCAGGATCTACTTCCATGCCATTTTCTAAAATTTTATGTCGAAGAAAAATTCCTCATGCAACCATAAACTGACATTTCTCGCAGTTCAAAATGAGATTAGTCTTTTCACAACTTTCCAGAACTTTCTCTAATTGATTTAGACATATTTCAAAGGAAGTTCTGAAAAAAGAAAACTCCTCTATAAAAACTTCAATCCCTTTTTCAATTAAATCACTAAGATTTTACATCATACATCTTTAAAATGTTACAGGTGCATTACATAATCCAAAAGGCATTCACCGAGAAGCAAAATTTTCATAAGGACTAGAAAATGTTATTTTTTCTTGATCCTCAAGGGCAATAGGTATTTGGTGATTACCAGTATATCCATCTTAAAAATAAAAATATTTGTGCCCAGCCAATCTATCCAACATCTAGTCTAAAAAGGGTAAGGGAAAATGATCCTTCCAGGTGGTAAAATTTAATTTTCTATAATCTATGCAGATTCACCATCCAGTGACTTATCTTGTTGATATTAACTCATTATGCTCTTTTGTCACTATAGTTACACCTCCTTTCTTCGAAACGTAGTGAATTGGACTCACCCAAGCACTGTCTGAAATAACATATATTATTCTCACATCTAACCATTTTATAATTTCTTTCTTAACCCCTTCTTTCATCATAGGATTCAATCTCCTTTGAGGATCAGTTCTTGGTTCATTTTGATCATCCAACAATTATTTATGCATACAAATTGAAGGACTGATTCCTTTAATATCAGCTAATGGACATCCAAATGATTTTTTATATCTTTTCAAAGTTTCTACAACTGTTGTTCTTGCACATCAGTTAGTTCTAAGGATACCATGACAGGTAGTGTAGATGAATCTTCTAGAATGCATACTTCAAATATGTAAGAAGTGTTTTCAATTCTAGTTCAGGGGGTTTCTTAATAGATTAAATCAAATTGTTGTTATTTTCTGCAGGATCTAACATTTCAAATTTTTCCGAAACATATTGTAGTTTTTCCATACTCACTTCGATAGACTCATCTTAGATTTTATCCTCAACTTGATATTCCATATATTCCTTTTCAAATTCGCTTTCATATGTCTTTTCAAAATGTTCATGGCTTAAATACTCATTAATATCCATTCCGAAGCATTCAATATCTTGTTCTTTTTTAAGGTATCTCATTAATTTTGCAATATTAAATGTAACCTCTTGATCACATGCTCTCATAGTTCATTCTCCTTTATGCACATCTATCAAAGCTCTTCCAGTGGCTAGGAACGATCTCCCTAAAATAATAGGAATTTATTTATCTTCCTCCATATCTAATACAATAAAGTCCACAGGAAAAAGAAATTTATCAACCTTTATTAAACCATCTTCTGTAACTCCTTTAGGATAGGTAATCGAAAGATCAACTAACTGAAGATTAAAAATTGTAGGTGAAATATCTTCTAAGCCCAACCTTCTAAAAAATTGATAACGACATAAGATTATTATTGGTTCCTAAATCACATATAGATTTTCCATAAAATTGTTTGCCAATAACACAATGAATTGTAAAACTTTCAGGATCTTTATGTTTTTTAGGAAGCTTCTTCTGTATTATAGTGCTAAGCTCTTCACTAAGTGAAACAATCTCATTATCTACAAACCTCCTTTTCTTCTTAAGTATATCCTTCATGAACTTCACAAAGTTTGGTATTTATTCCAAAGCTTCAACAAATGGTACGTTTATCATCAATTTCCTCAAAATTTGCAAAAACTTTGAAAATTGATTATCTCTATACTTCTGCGTCACGCTTTGATGAAATGGAGGTGGTGGTCTTTCTACAGTGAGTTTTATTGGTTTAATAGGACTTTCTGACTCGTAATGAAAATCTTCACTAGAATTTTCATTTTCCACCCTATCTTCTTCTGTTTCAACTTCTCGTTGAACTCTTTCTTTTAACTCTTTTCCACTTCTCACTTGAATAGCCTTAATTTGCTCCTTGTTCTAATCTTTAGTATTTTCTTCAACATTACTAGGCAATTTTCCTGGAGGTCTATTGCTATGTCCAGTAGCAATACATCCCAATTGATTTTTCATGTTTCTGATTGTAGCTCCATGACTCTTAATTGACTTCTCATTTGGAATATCAATTCTTATATTGAAAACTTTTTCTCCTTACTTAGCAATTAAATCCTGGGGGTAATAAAGTTTATAAGCTTGATTTTTTTGATTGTTGGAGCTTCCCACTAGGTTTGCAACATTATTTCTCCATTGTGGATTTGCAACATTCGAGTTATTGTTACTCTAACTAAAGTTTGAATGATTCTTCCAACCAGGATTATAATAATTGGCATAAGGATTATTAGAATGATTATTTAATTCATTTAAAGTATCATAAGAAGATTGAGATTCTATTAATTTTCTAAATGAGTTCTCATCAATCACAAGTACTATTTGGGAGTAATTCATTTCATATTGATATATCTTCTTCGACATAACGACTATTTGATTAGCTAATATAGATATTGCATCAGAATCATAAATATTGGCTACTCTTTTTAAATTTAACTTTCCTAAGGGCCATTAAAAATTATTAGTAACCATCTCTTCAATTAATGAATATGCTTCATCTAATAGTTTTGACATTAATGATCCACTAGCAGCAGCGTCAATTATCAATCTAAGAGATCCAACCAATCCATTATAAAAAGTTTGAATTATTAACCAATCTAACAATGCATAGTGTGGACACTTCCTAAGGAGATCTTGAAATCTTTCTTAGGCTTCACAAATTAATTCCCCTTCAAACTGACAAAAATATGTAATATCATTTCTAAGCTTAGCAATTTTTGAAGGTAAGAAATGTTTAGATAAAAATTTTTGTGATAAATCTCCCCAAGTTCTGATAGATCCGGAAGCTATGAGTTTAACCACATCTTAGCATTATCCCTCAGTGAAAAAGGAAAAAATTCTATGTCTGATAGCATCATTCAACACTCCATATTTAAATGTAGCACACAATTCTAGAAAACTAGCAAGGTATAAATTGGGATCTTTAGTTGGTGTTCCCCCAAACTAATTGTTTTGTACCATTTAGATAATAGCAGGTTTAAGCTCAAATGAACTGGTAGCTATAGCAGGTTTTTGTATACTTAAATGAATTTCATCTGTTGTAGGATTATTATAACCCCATAAAGGTCTTTGATAATGTTCATTTTCATTTCAACCATTACTTGAGTTGGAAGCCATTTTGCTGGAATGATTTTTATCTTTTTATTGTTTTCAAATTTTTCTAATAGTTATTTCTAATTTAGAATCGTAAGGTACTAACTTTTCAAATCCTATACTACGCATAAACAAAATAAAGCAAGTAATTAAAAATAAGCAACACACTTAAATAAGAAAATGTTTAAACTAAACTGCAAATACTATTTTTTTATATTTAAAAAAAAAATAAAATAACTAATAGTTTCCGTTACTTCTCTGGCAACGGCCTCAAAAAATTGATGCTAAAAAACTTGGGATTAAATTAATAATAAATATGCAATGTAACCCAAATAATAATGTAATGTTAATGGAAATAATTTATCTTTAAAACCTTTTTTAAACTCCCAGTTCCCTTCTACATATAACACAAGTATACAAATCGTTGAAGTGATACAGGGCTCTAGTGGTGTCCTAAATATCAATCCCACTAGGAAGCTGGAAATATATATAAGCTAGCTAGTAATATTCTATTCTTAAATGAAAATAAAAATAAAAATAAAGTAAAGTACAAAGTTTGAAGTTAAACAACACAAGTGAAATGCTACTAAATATGTAGATGTACAACTACAACTATTAAGTTAAACTAGATGCTAAACTTTCAAAAGTAAAACTGCTAAAATAAAATAAAAGTTTTTTTGATGAAAACTTCAGGTATGAGAATACACCCTTCCCCTTTCAATGAAAATATGGCTTGTGAAGAAATTGAAATCAATTGAAAAATATATTTAAAAATTATTTTATGCCAAATAAGAGCAATCATTTTCTCTACTCTTATCCGAGCGCTGTAAAGAACATTGACTAATACAGAGTTTGGTCTCTAATTCTATGGTTAGGCCGAGAGGATAACGGCTGTCACTCTAGAGCTCCCACTACTCCCTCACCTGAGGGCTAACATGCTCGCAATAATTTCTGATCAATTGAACCAAATTGGGGATTTTAATCTATCACCTTAAAATTTTCTAGCTCTACATTCAGTGAAGTATATTTCTCTATTTATTTGCAGCCAATCCCATGGATGACATATCTCACATAAGAATAAATTTACAAATAAAAGAAATGAAAAATACAACTTATCTTACAATCCTTCCCAAGCAAATCCCTACAAGTTCTCTCCATGTATTTCTCTCTTTACAAGCACTCTCAATTCTCTTTTAGAAGTGTAATGAAGATAAAATATTTTACCTTCCCTTTCCTCTTACAACCCTAGAAGATAATCTCTAAGCCCTTGACTTTCTCTCTATCTCTTCCTCTTGGTTCTCACACCACATTTCTTTTTTCGCCCCCCTCTTGAAGTTCTTCTCCAACTTAATTTTATTTTGGGCTGCCTCCTCTGAAAAGAATTTTAATTTCCCTCAAAAATTCAAAAGTCAAACCTTTGAATTCAAAAGATGTACCTCTTTGATCCAAGAGTCAAATCCCTTCAAAGTAGAACCTTCAAAAGTGTCTAGATGCATTGAATCACTTCACGGGTGTTTAGAACAAGTGTTCCTTTGAAAATTCACACAAAATTCATCTCAAACCGCTTTAATTTGAAAAATTTGCATATGGAGCACCATGTGCCAGCTCTAAAATTTGATGTTTTTGCTCCAAATTTTGCTCCTTTTGCCATTTTTGCTCCAAATGCCTAAAAATGGTATAGCTGCAACAAAAACACAAAAATATATTTCTTTAAAGTGAAATATCATAAAAAATAGGCATAAAAATGGTACTTAAAAAGTATATTATTTTTCTGTATTAGACGCCAATACCAAATTTTTCACATTTCATTGCCCTTTGGAAATCTGATTCGTACCGCTTTACGTCAACCTCTAACTAACTTAATGAAACAATTATACTCATAATTAAAAAGTTTTCTAACAAAAAAATTTCACAAACAACACAAAACTCACATTTACATATAAAATCTGAACTATTACAAACTGACCATTTTCAAGCCAGTAAATCTAATTCAATGTCCATAGCAAACTAAACATCCTAACACTGAAAACTAAGTATCAAAATACTCAACAGCTAACACAAATAAAGTCCAATAATGAAGTAAATGCAATCCAACATAAGACCACAACACAATTAAGAAATATTAAATACACATTCTGTGCATAAAGTAAGTTTAAACATCTTCTTTGCTCTCATCTTCTTGGATGTCTCAGATAGATTGATAATGAATGTATAAGTTGTAAAAAAGTTGATATGGAAATTCATCTGTCAAATCTTCCTCAATCCAAGCATATTTCTTGAACATAAACACCAAACCATCTCCTGATGATCCAGCATTTCAGAAATATTCTCAATCGAATGCATAAGGTTCTGTACCTTGATCCTGATAATATAGTTGAGCAAACTATATAAAGTTGACTCCGCTTTTTAATGGTGCCAAAAAATTGATGCACTATTTTATGAATAATAAATTTAAACAATTTATGTAGGGATTCTACTCAAGTGTACGTATCGTTATCAAGTAATACAGGACTTTCTGTTTAAGCCGTAAATATTGATCCCACGAGGAAGGTTTAAATCTGAAGTGGTAAGTTAACTGGGAAATTCACAGCAAAAAAATAAAATTACTATCACTAATTTTGAAGATGTACTATCATAACTAAATTTCTAACTACTAGAAAAATTGAAATGCAAAGTTTAAGCAGTAACTACCAAACTATGTTTATGTGATGAAGTTATCTAATATGAAAAAACATCTTTCCCACTACAATGAGTTTTTGATAAAATGAGATGAGATAAATGGTTTTAATGTGTATTGTACCAAATAGGAAGAATTTTAATTTTCTACCTTGATTCAGTATTATAGAGAATCATTGGCTAATCTCAGGTTTAGTCTTTAAATATGTGGTTAGGCTGGTAGGATACTGGCTCTCACTCCAAAGCTCCCACTACCCTTCATCTAAAGGCTAACTCTCGCTTTAATTATTAAACACTAAGAACAAATTGAGGATTTTAGTCTGTCACCCTAAAATCTCTAATTTGATGCCCAACAATGTATATTTCTCTATTTATTTGCATTTAATTTCATGAACAAAATACTCCTCTATGGAATTAAATGCGATTCTCACTCTATTTTAGATCTCATACTCCATTTCCCAGATCATATGTTTCACAACATATTTTATCATTTCAATTGGCCAGATCGAAAAGTAAATTTAAAACGGAGTTGAAAAACAATCACAATTTATTTTATATTTTAAAATTAGCACATCCAAATTATCGCTTCATTTCACTAAATCTCAGAGTAGAGAGAAAGATAAATGAAACTACTCAGACTTCATGATAAAGATACAGTAAAACACAATATTTATATATAAAAGAAAGTTCATACAACAATAATAAACAAATAAAACTTTTCTGAAACTCTTTCTCAAAGCAAATCCCTTGTAGCCTTTCTTGGACTCTTTCTAACTTTACAATACTGTTGATTCTCTCTTAGAAGATGTAGAAAGAAGAAATCTCTCACTTCTATCCCTCTCTAACAACTCTTAGAAAAGAATTCACACTTAAACTCACAAAAAAACTCAAATCTCTAAAGAAATAAATGACAAATAAACTCTATGTGGTTGGAGGCGAGTAGAAGAGGGAGTTTTTTGATCAAATTTTTCCCTAAATAGAGCATAATGTCAGTTTTCTAATAGGTGCATCCAAAAACTCTTGTAGAAGTGTCCAAATTCATTGAATCATCTAAAAATAGGTCTTGCACTGATATTAGTGTCGTCGACGCCCCTTCTGGCCCCGTCGGCGCCAGTGGCCCATGAATTAATATTGTGCTCTCTGTCAAATGGCGCCATCAGTGCTGCTCCTGGCACCATTGGTGCTGAGTATATTTTGGCCTCAATTCTATAGGTATGCACCGTTGGCGTCCATCCTGGCGCCATCGGTGCTGAGTATTTGTTGAAAAATGCCATTTTGACTCCAAATTCCATCCTTTTTGCTTCCATTTTTTTTAAGTCCTAAAAATCAACAACCTACAATAAAGCATGAAAGATACTTTCCTTTAAAGTAAAATATCACCAAAAATGTGTATAAAATATAGTTCTACATATGCATATATTTTTGGTGTATCAAAATCCCCAAACTTAAATGTTACTCGTACTAAAGTAACTCCTTTACTACATAAAAGTATGACTCATGGAAAAGAATTTAACTTCTAGATTTCCATATTTTAGTCCACTAACTGCAATAACATAACTTAAGAAAAATATAAAATAACTCAAGTTAGTATTAAAGGGATAAGAATATCTAGCAGTCAAGTCTAAGATTTCTGATTCTCTATTCTTTTCAAGAAAATTGCAAATTATCATATTAAAGCCACTTAGACTATCCATATGAAAAAGAACTTCATGAAAATTTATTAGTAAATATGCTAATACTTAAATATAAGTTTAGAGAATGCAGCCAAGCCTTCTTCTTTAAGTTGATTTAAGTGAATCCAATTTTTGATTAGGCATCTCCTCAAGCTTCTCCTCACATCTTTTTCTACTTTTTCTTCTTTTTTCTTTTCTTTCCATTTCTTTTCATTCAAGATAATTTTCAATCCTTTTTCTTTTTTTTCTTCTCTTCTTTTTTTTTATGCGAGGATTACTATATCTGGATAGCCTTTAATGATTTTGAACTTCACTATCCTCTTCATAAAGTTGAAAACTTTTCAAATTCCTTCACATTATAAATTTATATTAGCGTTAAAAATTTTTCATAAAGTTTTATTCTTTCTTCTTACATGAATGTCTAAGATTTTAATATTTTAAAAATACAAATTCCTTTACCTACAGTAGAAAAACGTAGTTTTATTATCTCATACTAAATATCTTAATCTGTAAAAATTAACCTTTATTATTGAAATTGTTTACTTAACTTTACTAAATATTTAGAAACACAAATATAATTATCTAAAGTCACTCTCTAATACCAAAGGTCATGTTAAATTTAAAATTTTTTTAAAAATAGCTAATTGAGGACAAATAAAATTAAGTTTTTTTTTTAAAAAGAAATTTTTCTTTCCCCCCAAAGTTTTGCTACTGATATGGGGTAAAGACAAGGTGACTAGGAAACTGAACTGAGTGGCATCTTCATAAGCAGCATCATACTCAAACTTCTGCTATGTCAAATCATCATTATGTGCATTTCTGGCCTCCATATTTTCCATTATGTTTTTCATTGTCAAGATATCTCTCTGTAAGATCATTAGTTACTCCATAAGTCCCTAAATAGTAGGGGTACTAGATGTAGAAGGAATATCCCTACTCCTACTTCCAGATCTCCATCTAACATAAGATTCCTAAGATTTAATATTTGTAGGCACAATAGGTTTTAGAGGTTCAATCCTCTCCTCATTCATTCCAAAATCAACTTCTGCTTGTTCAATTTGTGTGAAGATCAGGGCAGGGTGTGCTAATCCATCATTAATCTCACCCAAAGCAATAGACTGAGTGTTTCTATAAACAATAGAGCCTAAATCTATCCATCTCATCTGCTGGATATGGAACTTCAAGATGGCTCTATCCTTTGTAACCTCGCTATGATGATTTGTTGGTATCATTCTAGCAGAGATAAAGCAGTGTCAGTCCTTAGATACTACATTTAATATAGAAAAAAGGAAGTTTACCTTAACATTATTCGTCACCTTCCAAGCTCCTCTGCTATCAGTAAGAAAATATCTAACTTCATCTAAGGCCTCATTTGTAGCAGAAAATGATTTTTATTGACAGTTATATACATCCTCTAACTGATAAAATTCAATAATTCTTCTTGGAGAAATATCTATCCTTTTTCCTTGAACAAAAATTTAGTCCTCAAAAGGCCATAAAGTTGGCATAGAATTTCATCACTACATCAACAATAGCCTCGACAGTAAAGTAACAAAAAATTTCACACTATTGAGCAACGATTAATCTTTCGACTTCTCCACCCAAATTTTTAAATGATCGATCCAAAATTACTTTCTTAGTTGTAAGAAGACTATTGAAAAAAATTTTAGACTTGTAGTTGACAAACTTTTGATCATCAAAATCCACTTTCCTCTTTCCCTTACTCTCTTTCGGTTGCATGGTAAGCCAAGAAAAAATTTGAAAATCCAAATAAATTCCCAAAATTTTGAAAATCATAATGTGGAATGTTCTAAACTTAAATCTACGAAGTAAGAGCTCTTCACCAAAGGATTTTCTTAAAAATCTTCCTAAAAATTTCAAAATTTTAGATCTTGACAATGTAAGATAAATCCTTGGTGAAGATAAAAAATTTTAAGTTCAAAGTGTAGCTCTTACCGAGAGAAGATGAAATCTGAACTTCTTTTGTCTTCAAATCACCTCAAATCCAAGCACTAGTGAGCCCTAAGTGCATAAAACGGAGGTTGAAGGTAACCGAAGGGGTAAAAATGGTGTTTTAACTGTGCAAATTGCAAAATTTTAAGGGGTATGGGCACTTTCAGGCCAGTGCTAAAACTCTCATTATTTTAATTTTCGCAATTTCAAATTTCATTCAATTCACTCCAAATTCTAATTTGTCTTTCTAAACACTAATATTCATCATAAAATAATTCACAAACAAGCATTTTCACAAACAACATCAAACTAACTTTTATATATGAAATTCCAAATTTTGACAACACATTTCTAATCACACTCACACATACATAAAGCAAACTAAGTTATAATTCTGCATCGAAATCAAGCCACAACACTAGAATGCTGACACAAATCTATACACACAATTAAAGTTAAAAGAGTTCTCAAGCAAAGTAAATCCAACACAATCACATTAAAAACAAAATTAATTTAAAATAGTAGAGTCCAACTTCTTCAATTATTTTGCTTCATCTTCAGTACTTTCTCCTCCTCTAATATCTCCCACAGACTGGTAATGGACATACAAATTGTAGAGGAGTGATACGAGAATTGATCAGTCAAATTTTCATCGATCCATCCATTTTTCTTGAACATTTGCACCAAACTTGCTTCTATTGTTCTAGCATTATCAAAGTTCTCGTTCATCCTTCAATCTAAGTGATAAAAAATGTAGTTAAGATTTCTTATTGCATTCATAATGCTCTGAAGTTCTCTTTCAATTTTCTTTATTTTCTTCTCCAAAATTATTGAACTTCAAACAATATGTGCTATTAATGGTCTCTAAGCATGTGATGAATGATCCAAGATAATATCTAATGCTTCATTTCCATTCCCAATATAATTTTCGTCAATACGAAACATGGGCTCCTAGAGTAATAATACTTTCTCCCAACTTTCATATGGCACTTGAGATTGACTGCAAAGTAAGAAAATTATAGAAGGATACCCCAATCCATATATACACCCATTCATAATAATACCCATATTAGATTTAAAAATAATTGATCCCACATCAATGGGCTTTTCCATTTGAATGCATTAGTTTAAAACTGTACTTTCTTTTGTAACTCTACTAATCTTTATGATAGGGAGTAATTTTGCAGAGATGAAGAAATGCCATTATTTAGATACTGGATTAAGCAGTGAAGTGGAGAAACTAACATATCCCTCATCTCTGATTTCCCAATTATCATTTTTATTTGCCAGAAATTGATTTACATCTTGCATCATATCTCTCATTGGGATAAAATTTATATAATGATAGATTGGCATGTTTTCTATCATATACAAATCATTAATTTGAGGTGAAGTAAATGGTACAACCTTACCTCGAATGAAGACGACTCCTTGGGCAATTCTATGTAAGTTAGCATAGAATTCCTTTACCATTGGTACAACAACTACAGCAGTAGTGTAGCATAGAACTTCCCAACACCTCTGTACTATGATTTTCTCAATCTGTGAACTTGGATTACTCAATCCATGATTGATAAAGCCTCTCTCCTTGATAAGTTGTTTATTCATGATGACTTTGTCGTATAATTTGTGTGCATCAAAACTAAAAAACTTTCTTCTATTAAAAACTCCATACCTCAAAGAATTTTTATTATTGGAAGCCATGAATTTTGAAATTTGGAAATTTCTGGTCATCCAAGGCAGTTTTCATGCCTTTAAAAACACCTCTCGGTGGTTATTTAAGAGTGCAATCCCGTCATTACTCCTGAACGCACAAAACTGCTCGAGATGCTGTCGGCACTCTTGATGGTGCTGCTGGTGCCATGACTAGTGTAGACAGGTGTCGTCGACACCCATTCCGACACCATCAGTGTTAATGGTCAATATCGCGTCACTTCTTTTTTTGGGTTCATTTCAATTCCAAATTTTTTTTCTATATATAGAATTGTGTAGGATTCAAAAACATTATTATTTCCTAATATAAAACACTTCTTAAACAAAATAGTAAGGTACTTTATATATAGAATTGTGCAGGCTTTGTCTACATGAGGAGGAATCACTACCTCATCTCTTTTTTGAATGAAATTTTGTCCAACTTGTATGGCTCCAACTGCTATCACACCTGTATATTGATAATGAACTCTTTACTTGGGACAAACTTACCACCTGCTGGCAGACATGGCAAAAGAGGAGTTATGATTCTATACCCCTAATTGTTGCTTGGTTCATATGGATGGAGAGAAACAAGGCTAAATATATAGATTGCATACCAAAAATTGAAAAGATTGTTAGAAACAGCCTATCCTATATACACAAGATGATAAAATTCCAAAGATTCCCCAATATTTCTAACTCTTACTCCTGGGGATAGCCTGAACATATTCAAGTCTATAGGTTTTTCTGGAAACCTCCAGAAAATAATACTGTTAAGATAAATATAGATGGAAGTTTTAATAATTCAAGAGCTGGTGTGGGAGGTGTCTATAGAAATCACTTGGGAAAATGCTTATTACACTTATATACTCCTGTTATGGCTATTGATACACTTGAAACAGAACAAGTTGTTGTATATTGGGCCCTAAAGATTGCCAAAGTGATCAACTGGTATAATTTATGGTTAGAATTGGATTCTAAAGCAGTGATTAATATGTTGAATTATGAGGAGCATCTACCCTGGCATCTTACATATTGGATCAAAAAGATCAGAGATCTAACCTCACAGCTCAAGGTGCTCTACACTTTCATATATAGGGAGGGAAACCAGCCTGCCAATTAGCTAGCAAAATAAGGTTATAACTTAAAGGATTTCACTATTGCTGTTACTCCTCCCCATACCCTTCAGTTTTTATTGTAGGGAGATATGATAGATCTCCCACATTTCAAAATTGCTAATAAAGATTAATGGAAATAGCTTTGCTTCATTTGATGTTCCAACTCCCCCTCTTTTCTAGTGTTGCTCCCCCTTTGTTTCCTGGGGATTGTTATATTGAGCCTTATTTTGTTGCTTTTAAAGGCATATTGTGGTTTTGGTTATTTTTTGGGAGGACTGTTGATTCCTGTATTGAATCAACAAGTTTTCCAGTAGATCTTCCTTTTGTAACCTCCTCATTAGTCAACATGTAGGGAGACAACATAATCTCCTTAAACCAAAATATATATATATATATA
>JXCR01139726.1:231243-275954 GCA_002079205.1 Phalaenopsis hybrid cultivar | reverse complement strand
TAAATATATATATATATTCATATATATATATGGGTTGCCTCCCACAAAGTGTTTGGTTTAACGTTGTCAGGCCGATGTACCATTATTTAATCAGGATGACTCAACATAAAAATTTCTTTAAATTTCGACATGTGCCCTTCATAATAATGTTTCAATCGATGCCCATTAACTTTACATATCTTTTAATTTTAGGATCTTTAATAACTACAATTCTATAATGATAGATTTTAATCACCTTAAATGGTCCTAACCATCTAAATTCAGTTTTCCTGAAAATAATCTCAACCTAGTATTATATAATAGAACTTCTTGTCCAGGTTCAAATTTCTTTTTTATAATCTTTCAATCATGCCATATTTTCATTTTTTCTTTATACATTCTTGCATTATCATATGCTTCATTTCTAATTTCCTCAAGTTCATTGAGTTGCAATAATCTTTTCTCACCAGCATCTTTTTGATTAAAATTAAATTTCTTAATAGCCCAAAATATTTTATTCTCCAATTCTACTGGTAAGTGACATATTTTTCAAAAAATAAGTTTATATGAGGACATTCCAATAGGAGTTATAAGCAATTTTGTATGCCCATAGTGCAATATCTAATCTAACAAACCAATCCAATTTATAGGGATTCACAACTTTTTCTAAAATTTATTTTATTTCACGATTTGATATCTCTGATAGACCACTCATTTGTGGATGATAAGTAGTAGAGAATCTATGCATAATATCATATTTTTAAAACAATTTCTTGATTCATTTATTCCTAAAATGAGATCCTCCATCCTAATAATCACTCACAACATTTCATATCTTGTAAAAATGTTTTTATTTAAAAATTTTGAAACATTCTGAGCATCACAATTAGGTACAACAATTGCTTCAATCCATTTGGACATATAATCAACAAAAAGTAATATATATATAAATTTCCAAATGAAGGCATAAATGGTCCCATAAAATCTAATCCACACACATAAAAAATTTCAACTTCTAATGTATAATTTAGAAGCATTTCATTTTGTTTAGAAATATTTTCTACTCGCTGACATTGATTGCAAGTTTTAATATAATCATTAACATCTCTAAAAGAGTAGGCCAATAAAATCTTATTTACAAAATTTTATGTGGAGTTCTATTTGTTCCAAAATGTCCTCCAAATTCAAAATCATGACTTCTTTCAATTATTATTGAGTTTCTCCATAAGGCACACACCTTCTAATAATTAGATATTTTCATTGTTTATGTAAATAAGGCTCATCTAGAAATAGAATTATGAATCATAAATAAATTTCCTTAATTGTTGATGCTTAACATCTAGAGGTAGAATATCACTCACAATATAATTTATTATATCAACATACCACAATATATTTATTACCTCAATATTATATAATTGTTCATCAGTGAAGTTTCTAAAATTTTATTGCAAAACTAGTTAATATTTCTTTTTCTAGTATAGACAAATGATCAGCTATTTGATTATCATTTCCCTTTCTATCAACTACCATAAAATTGAAATCTTGCAATAGATGTATCCATCTAATTAATCTTGGTTTAAAATCCTTTTTTTGCATTAAATATTTGATAGCAGAATGATCTGTATGCACTATTCATTTGACTCCAATAAAGTAAGGTCTAAGCTTATCAAAGGCATAGACTATAGGTAATAATTCTCTTTCAATAGTTGTGTAATTAATTTGAGCATCATTTAGAGTTTTTCTAGCATAAAATATTTCTTTAAAAACTTTTTTGTGCCTTTGTCCTACAACAGCTCCAATAGCATAATCACTAGTATCACACATTATTTCAAATGGTTTCCCCAATTCGGTGGAAAGATTATAGGTACAGTGAATAATTTTTCTTTCAACAGTTCAAATGCTTTTATGCATTCCTCATTAAAATCAAATTTCGTATCTTTTTCTAAAAGTTGGCATAATGACTTAGTTATTTTTGAAAAAAAATTTATATAACGCTTGTAGAAACCAAAATATCCTAGAAAACTTCTTACCCCTCTAACCATAGTAGGAGGTGGTAATTTCTCAATAAATTAAATTTTTGCAGGATCTACTTCCATCCCATTTTTCAGAAATTTTATGCCCAAATACAATTCCTCCTGCAACCATAAATTGACATTTTTCCCAATTTAGTACTAGGTTGATTTTTTCACATAATTCCATAAATTTTTTTAATTTATTTAAATATATTTCAAATGAAGTCCCGAATATAGAAAAATCTTTCATAAATACTTCCACTGCATGTACCATTAAATTACTAAAAGTTTACCCCGTACATTATTGAAATGTCGTAGGTGCATTACATAATCCGAAAGACATTCTACGAAAAGAAAATGTTCCATAAGGACCTATAAATGTTATTTTATTTTGATCCTCAGAAGCAAATGGAATTTGGTGATACCCGACATATCCATCTAGAAAGCAGTAATACTTGTTTCCAGCCAATTTATCTAACATTTTGTCTAGAAAGGGTAAATAAAAGTGATCTTTCCTCATGACCATGTTTAATTTTCTATAATCTATACAAATTTGCCAACAAATAACTTGTATTATTATAATTAATTAATTTTTCTCATTTACTTCAACTGTCACTCCTCATTTCTTTGGAGCACAGTGAGTTGGGCTTACCTAAGAACTGTCTAAAATATGATATATATTTCCAGCATCTAACAATTTTAAGATTTCTTTCTTAACAACTTCTTTCATTATTGGGTTTAATCTCCTTTGAGGATCAGCTTTACTTTCATGCTGTTTGTCTAATAGAATTTTGTGCATTCCTTTAATAGCTGCTAAAGTCCATCCAAAAGCCTTTTTATATCTTTTCAACATTTTTATTAATTTTTTTTCTTGAATTTAAGTTGAATTAAAAGATACAATAACAGGCAATGCATATGAATCTCCTAAAAACACATACTTTAAATGAGCAGGTAATACTTTTAATTCAAGTTTAGGTGGTTTAATACTTAAAGGAATTAAATTTTTTATTATCATTTTCTAACAAATCTAAAGTTTCAAATTTGTACTCAACATAATCTAAATTCTCTTCTTTTATTTCATTTTTGTTCTCACAATACTCTTCTTCCCGTAATATTTCTTCAAACACTTCCTTAATTTGCTCATTACTCAGAAAATCAGTAACTTCTATCCTAAAACATTCATTATCTTTTTCTATTGTAGGATATTTCAAGCTTTTGCAATATTAAATGTTACTTCTTGATCATTAACTCTAATTATTAATTCTCCTTTTTACACATCTATCACAGCTCTCCCTGTTACAGGAAATCGTCCCCCCAAAATAATAGAAATATCTTTATCTTCCTCCATATCTAATACGATAAATTCTTCAGAAAAAATAAATTTATCCACTTTCCCTAATATATCTTTTGTTACTCCTTTAGGATAAGTTATTGATCGATCAGCTAACTAAAGAGTTACAGTAGTAGAGGAAATCTCTCCTAAATCTAAACGTTTAAAAATTGATAGAGGCATAAGATTAATACTTGCTTTTAAATCACATAAGCCTTTTCCAAAAAACCTTTCACCAATAGCACAAGGTATAACAAAGTAAAACTACAAGGATCTTTTCACTTTTCATGAAGCCCTTTTTGAATAATAGCGTTACACTCTTCAGTGAGTGCAACAGTCTCATGATAAAAAAAATTAATTTTCTTGTTTAGTATATCCTTCATAAATTCACATAACTTGACATTTGTTCCAAAGCCTCAATGAAAGGAATATTTATTGTTAAATTTTTAAGGATTTCCAAAAATTTTGTAAATTATTTACTTTTATTCTTCTGCTTCAATCGTTGAGGAAACAGAGGTAGTGGCTTTTTTAAAGGAACTTGTATTGGTTCATTTTCATTGTGATTGATTTTAATATCTTCCTAATCCTCCTCAACTTTAGTTTCTTTTTAGACTCTTTTTTCTACTTCTTTTCCACTTCAAAATTGAATAGCTTTAATTTGCTCTTTATTTTGATCTTTTGGGTTAACTTCCACAGTACTCAGAAGAATTCCTTGATTCTGTATTTCATTTCCCATGTTCAACATTACTTCTTCCATCGTTAATTTCTTTTCCTTAACTTGGGGTTAGGGTTAGAGTTAAATTCAGGAGGATAATAAGGTTGATAGTTAGGATTTCCTTAGTTGTTTGAATTTTCTGAGGGATTCATCGAATTGTTATAATTATTCCAACTAAAATTAGGGCATTTTTTCCATCCAGGGTTATAATAATTAGAATATGGATTATTATTTTGATTATTTGTAGCATTCAAAATTTCATAAGATGATCGAGTATCAATTATGTGTCCTAGTGAATTTTCCTCTAATAGTAGTGGTGTTAGAGAATAGTTCACTCCAATTTGATCAATCTTTTTCGATATAATGACAATTTGATATGTTAAAATAGACATTGAATCAAAATCATGAATACTAGTTAATCTCTTAGGATTAACCCGTTTAGAGGGCCATTGATAATTGTTAGTAGTCATTTTCTCTATTAAGGAGTATGTTTCATCAAAAAGTTTTGACATTAATGATCCACCTACAACAGCATCTATAATAGATCTAAGTGACCATACTAATCCATTGTAAAATGTTTGAATTATTAACCAGTCTAGTAAAACATGGTGTGGACATTTCTTAATGAGATCTTTAAATCTTTCTCAAGCTTCATATATCGATTCCTCTTTAAACTGACAAAAAGATGTAGTATCATTTCCAAGCTTAGAAGTTTTTGAGGGTGGAAAATATTTAACCAAAATTTTTTGTGATAGTTCTCCCCAAGTTTTGATAGATCTAGGTGCTAATGAATTTAACCAAGCTTTAGCTTTGTCCCTTAAATAAAAAGGAAAATGATAGTTCTCCCCAATTCTGATAAATCTAGGTGCTAATGAATTTAACCAAGCTTTAGCTTTATCCCTTAATGAAAAAGGAAAAATTTTAAGCTTAACAGCATCATTAGACACTCCATCATATATAAAAGTAGCAAAATATAAGTTAGGATCTTCAATAGGTGTTCCTCCAAGCTGATTGTTTTGTACCATGTGGATAATATTAGGTTTAAGTTCAAATGAATTAGCAGCAATATCAGGATTTTGAATAGTCAAGTGAAGTTCATCTGTTGTAGGATTAGCATAATCTTTTAAAGGTCTTTGTCGTTTTCATTTATTTGATTATCTAAGTTATGCACAATCTATTGCAAATTTTTAATCTCTTGTTATAGTTTTTAAATTTTTCTTATAGTACGTTTTAATTCTGAATCATAAGGTAGTAAACCATTAGATTCAATATTTCACATAAACAAATATAATAAGAAAAGAAAAATTTCTTAAAAATACTGTTATATATATATATATATATAGATTTTTTATTTTTATTATTTTATTATTTTTAAATTTTATATTTATCGCTAAATTTCATAATTTACCAAATCTATTTAATTTACCATTACCTTCCCCGACAACGACGCCAAAAACTTGATCCTGATGATATAGTTGTGCAAAATAAATAAAGTTGACTCCATTTTTCAACGGTGCTAAAAACTTGATGTGTTGTTTTAAAAAATTTAAGTAATTTATGTAGGGATTCTATGTAAGTATACGTTATCAAGTAATATATGACTTTCTGTTTAAGCCCCAAATATCGATCCCACGTGGAAGGTTTAAATTTGAAGTGATAAATTAACTAGGAAATTCACAACAATAAAATAAAATTACTGTCACTAATTTCAAATATTTGATTTACTATCAGAATTAAATTATTAACTGCTAGCAGAGCTGAATGAAATGTTTAAATAGTAACTACCAAACTATGTTTATGTGATGAAGTTATCTAATATGAAAAAGCATCTTTCCAACTACAATGAGTTTTTGGTGAAATGAGATGGGATAATTGGTTTAAATATGTATTTTGCCAAATAGAAGAAATTTTAATTCTCAACCCTGATTCAATGTTATAGTGAATCATTGGCTAATCTCAGGTTTAGTCCCTAAATCTGTGGTTAGGGTGAAAGGATACTGGCTCTCACTCTAGAGCTCCCACTATCTTTCCCCTTAAAGCTAACGCTTGCTTTAGTACTTAAACACTAAGAATAATTTGGAAATTTTAGTTTGTCACCCAAAAATTTCCAATTCTACGCCCAACAATGTATATTTCCCTATTTATATGCACTTAATTCCATGAACGAAATACTCCTCCATGAAATTAAATGTGATTCTCACTCTATTGTAAAACTCATACTCCATTTTCCAGATCATATGTTTCCCAACATATTTTAACATTTCAATTGGCCAGATCAAAAAGTAAATTGAGAATGAAGTTGAAAAACCATAACAATTTATTTTGTATTTTAAAATTGACACATCCAAATTATCTCTTCATTTCACCATATCTTAGAGTAGGGAGAAAGATAAAGGAAACCACTCAGACTTCATGAGAAAGATACAACAAAAAAAAAAATTTATATATAAAAAAAGTTCATACAATAAAAATAAATAAATAACATTTATCTGAAACTCTTTCTTAAAGCAAATCCCTTGTAGCCTCTCTTAGACTCTTTCTCTCTTTACAATACTCTTGATTCTCTCTTAGAAGATTTAGGAAGAAGAAATTTTGCACTTCTCTCGCTCTCTAAAAACTCTTAGAAAAGAATTCACATTTAAACTCACCACAAAAACTCAAATCTCTAAAGAAATAAATGACTAATGGACTCTATGTGGTTGGGAGGAGTGGAAGGGGGAGTTTTCTGATTAATTTTTGCCTTAAATAGAGCCTAATGTCTGTTTTCCAATAGGTATATCTAAAACTCTTCAAAAAGCGTCCAAATTTATCAAATCTTCTAGAAATAGGTCTTGCACCAACATTGGCGCCATTGACGCCAGTGCCCCATGAATTAATTCAGTGCTCTTTGTTAAATGGCGCCGTCGGCGTCGAGTATATTATTGCATCAGTTCTATAATTCTGCGCTATCGATGCCCTTCCTGGCACCGTCGGTGCTGAGTATTTCTTCAAAAATGCCATTTTGACTCCAAAATTCATCCTTTTTTGCTTCTTTTTTGATTCAAGTCCTAAAAATCAATGACTTGCAATAAAACGTAAAAAATACCTTCCATTAAAGCGCAACAAAAAATGAGTATAATATATAGGTCTAAATATGCATATATTTTTGGTGTATCATACCTCTTTCTCTATTATATTTATTCTATTCAAAAGTGCTTTCAAACTGAATTAAGGTTGAATAGATGATGAATTATGGGATGATTGATCCATATGTGTATTCATATCATTCTCATCCCCCATTCCTATGTAGTTGTATCAAACTTCTGGGTCCATAGGCTGCCAAGGAAGAAGCACCTTTTTCTAAATTTCATAAGGCACTTATGATTGGCTGCACGGTTAGAAGATAGTAGATGGGTGTTCTAGTCCAGTAGTAGATTCATTGATGATCAAACCCAAAACTAATTTCACAATTATCGCACCCACATCAATATGTTTTTCAGTTTGAATATAGTAATTCAAAATAACACTCTCTTTCATTACCTTACTGATGGTAGGAAGTAGTTTTGATGCAATAAAGAAATTTCATGCCTTAGATTTAGGATTCAACAACGATGAAGAAAAACATACATTCTCATTATATCTGGTCTCCCAATTTGCATCTTCTTAAGTAAGATATCAATAGAGTTCGATCATATTTTCTCTTGTAGGGTAAAAATTTGCATGGTGACAAATAGGAAAATTTTCATTCATAAACATATCGTTTATTCTTGAAGGAGTGAGTTTTACACACCTGCCTCAAATGTAGAGAATTCCTTCATCATTCTAAGAAGATTTTCATGAAACCTTTCTATACACGGACACTACGATGACAGTGGTAAAGGAAAGCACTTCCTAGTGTTTTTGTACAATAATCTCCTCCAGTCAAGTATTTGGTGTGTTGAATCCTCAATTCACAAATCCCCTTCTCCTTGATTAGCATCTTCTTCACAAGAACTCGATCATATAACTTCTAGGAATCAAAACTAACAAACTTCCTCTAGTTGAAAATTCCATATCTCGCGGTATCTTTAGAGTGGGAAGCCATTAGCTTTGAAAAATGTTAACTCTTCCCTCATTTTCCCCTCTAAAGTACGTTTAGGAATCAATTCTTTGGAGTTATTAAGAAAAAACCCACCAAAACTGGCAAAAATCACCTTTTGAAAATGACACCTTAATCAATTTTTTGGAGTTATTAAGTTGTTCTGATTTCTACAGTGCTTCAGGCACCGATTCAGGTGCTTCAGGCATCACCTCTCTAGAAAATGACACCTCAGGCCCCAGTTCGAAAATTTGCATCTTTTTGTTTTAAATCCAATTAATTCTTAAAACTTCTATTAAATTTGGTATATAAAGATGTTTTTAAATATTTTTTTTTAATTTCAAGTTTCTCAAATACACAAAATCAATATAACTACATATATATATATATATATAACACTCCAAATACAAAAAATAAATAAGTAAAATAAATAATGATAAATATTAGTTGCCTCCCACAAAATGCTTGGTTTAATGTCGTCAACTCGACATTCCTAGTTCTTACTCTGGGAGACCCAACATAGCAATCCCTTTAAAAACTAGTCATTATCCATCAAAATATGGTTTTTGTCTGTGCCCGTTCACTTTAAATATCTTTCCAGTCTTGAGAACTTCAATATTATTAGCCTCATAGGGATAGACTTTTAAAATTATGAATGTCCCTATCCACATAGACTTCAATTTTTCAGGAAATAATTTAAGTCCTGTATTGTATAACAAGACTTCCTATCCAAACTCAAATTCCTTTTGGATTATCTTCCGATCATGTCATCCTTTCCTTTTATCTTTATAAATACAAACATTATCATAAGATTCATTCCTAATTTATTCAAGCTTATTCAATTGTAATAATCTTTTCTCACCAACATTTTTTAAGTTAAAATTAAACTCAATAACCCAATAGGCTTTATGCTCCAATTCTACTGATAAGTGACAAGTCTTCCCAAAAGTTAATCTATATAGAGACATTCCTATAGGCGTCTTATAAGTTGTCTTGTAAGCATATAATGCAGTATTTAATCAAGCAGACGAATACATTTTATCTGAATTCATTGTTTTCTCCAAAATTCTTTTGATGTCATGATTAGATACTTGATACACCTAAAATATATAGTCTTTATATACATATTTTTATACCTATTTTGAGATATTACACTTTAATGAAAGGTATTTGTGTGTTTTTCTTTCAGGTACAATCAAATGGATAAAAAATGGTGAAAGAAGTGAAAAATGATCAAATTTGGAGCAAAAATGAAGAAGGTACAAAAATTAACTGAGGTGCCTAAGCGCCCAAGACTGGCGCTTATGTGCCAATTAAACTGAGAGAGTTACGCCTAAGTGCTAGGTACCCCACGCTTAAACTCCAGAGGTAGTTATTTGATGATTCATTGAATTTGGTTGAATTTTTGAAGAGGTGTTTAAGACATCCCTTGGTAAAAATGTGGGAACTGGTTAATGGACACAAAAATTCATTCAAGTGGCTTTTAAAAGGAGGCAACTTCTAGAAGATTCACTGAATGGAGACAGATTTCGAAGAGACACCATGACACCTCTTTGATTTTTATTAAAGATGACTTGGATCATCAAGGGAAGCGGGAAATCATTATCACTTCTTGGATTTTTATTAAAGATGGCTTTGATCATCAAGGGAAAATGCCAATCGCGAATCATCACCCATCCATCCAGAGTAGCCATCAAATGCCGTCACTATTGCCAACCACCTTTTCTTTTTATTTTGTGTTTTAGTTTGCATTGTGAGTGAAGGAAGAGATTCGAAGGAACTTTAAGACCTTTGTTGGAGAGGATTTGAGATAAATGTTTTTCTTTATGACTACATTTGGTTTTAATTTAAACTTCTTGTTTGAGTGCATGATTTCTACTTTCAAACTCAAGTGTATTTATGTTTTCTCCATGAATTCTGAGTAGTTTTCTTTATTTTTTTCATTAAAATGATAAGTGATTTAGTATTGGAGAGAAGTTGTGTAAAGTATTAGACCTTAATGTTGAAAGAAGTTGTGATGATTTTATACATTGTACTTCATTTACTTCTTGATTTAGCCAATTAAGATGTTAATATATATTGTGAGAACATGTAAGATCAGAGATGGTGCTGTCTCAATCAACAAAGGTTAAAAATCACATTTGATTTCATGGATGAGAATGTAGTTTATGGGTGCAAGTAAATAGGGAAATAATCTTTGAAGGGTGTTGAATTAAAGGACTTTAGAGTGACAGAATAAAGCCCACAATTTGATTTATAGTTTTAGGTTTTGATACGAGATTTTAGTCCCCAGGTTAGGGGAGAAGAGGAAACTCTAGAGCGAGAGCTAGTATCTTCCTTACCTAAGCTATCTTCAAGGGTATTCAAACTATAGATTAACCAATGTTCTTTATAGCATCTCTAGTAAGGGTAAATAATAGTATTGCTCCTATTTGACACAACACAATTAGAATACTTCCACAATAGCATTCCTATACTTGTTACTGATTCAGGATAAGGGAAAATATATTTCATTCATATTGCCTTCATCTTGCAAGTATTTAGTCAAGTTAGTTGCTTACTTTATTTTTAGATTATCAAAAATATAAAAAAAATCAAAATTTCATTTCTAATTTAGTATCTAGAGTTTAAGTAAAAATATTTTGCTACTTAAAATTTTGTTATCTAATTTCTATTGTTTTGTAAGTTGCACATTATAATTTTCCCTATGGGTTGAGTATTCAGGTTTTAATCAAAAAGTCCTATATTACTTGATAAAGATACATATACTTGCCTAGTATTGCATATTTAAATATTATAACTACATTCTTATTTGCTTCAAAGTTGAGAATTTATCTAGTTTTTGCTTAGGATCAAGTTTTTGGCTTTGTTGCAAAGTAAGAATCATTATTAAGGAAATTAAGCATATAATCACATACTTTACAATTTGACATTTATAAAGAGAATAAGGATCAAATTTTTGGCGTCGTTGCAGAGGAACATTACAAAATTTTAAGAGAAATTTTTAGAAAGCAAATTTCTATTTTTATAAAGTCTTATTTAAATTTTTAGATTTATTATTGAAATATTATAGTGTTATTTTGTAATAAAGTTCTTATTTATGAGTTTTTATTTTATTTTATTTTTTATGTTTTTTAGTAATGTATACGTAGTTCAGGTTCCACAAGACTTGTACCCTACGATTCTGAACTAGAAAGAAATATTAGAAAAAAAATTTAAAATAACTGAAAAAAATAAAAATTTTGATTAAATGGCAAATTCATATAATCAAAATGTTGAAGAGTTTAAACCTTTAAGAGATTATGCAAATCCTATGGTGAATGAACTTCATTGTAGTATTCAAAAACCCACTGTAGTGGCTAATTCATTCGAAATTAAACCTGCTATTATCAAAATAATATCAAATAATTAGTTTGGGGGAGCATTAACTAGAGTTCCAAATTTACATCTTTTCAATTTTCTAGATTTGTGCGCTACATTTAAATATGATTGTGTATCAGATGATGCTATAAGACTTAGACTTTTTCCTTTCTCACTGAGGGATAAAGCTAAGATTTGTTACATTCGTTAACACCTGAATCTATCAGAACGTCGGGTAATTTAGCACAAAAGCTCCTTGTGAAATATTTTGCCTCACAAAAAACTGTGAAGTTTAGAAATGATATTACATCTTTTTATCAGCTTGAAGGGGAATCTATTTATGAAGCATGAGAATGATTTAAAGAACTACTAAGAAAGTGCCTATACCATTCTATACTAGATTTGTTAATTATTCAAACCTTTTATAATGGATTAACTGGATCTCTTAGATCTCTTATCGATGCCGCTGCTTGTGGTTCATTCATGTCAAAACCATTTCATGGTGCTTATGCTTTAATTGAAGAGATGGCTGTAAATCATTTTTAATGGCATTTTAAAAGGGTAAATCCTAAGAAAGTAGCCAATATTCATGAAACTAATGCTTTTACAATGTTAGCAAATCAAGTTGCTGCAATTTGAAGGAAGTTAGACCAATTTGGAATAATTTTTTCTCAATCGATTACAATGATTGAGGAGAATTCATTAAGCCAAATGATAGATTCTCAACCATCATTAGAAACTTTGAATGCCTTTAAAAATAAGCAGAATAACACATATTCAAACTATTACAACCCAAGTTGGACGAACCATCCTAAATTTAACTGGAACAATACTTCAGGTGGTAATAATCACCAAAGGGGGAATAACCAAGTAAACCCATCGGGGAACTGGAAAAAACTAAGGGAATAGTGATACACCAAAATAATATGTATGTTTACGTATATATTTTATCCTTATTTTTGGTGATATTATAATTTAAAGAAAGATTTTTTCATATTTTTGTTGCAGATATAGCAGTTTTATGCAATTGCAGTAAAAGTAGCAAATAGGACAAAATTTGGAGCCAAACATCAAATTCTCGAATTTTGGCGCAAGATGCGCTAGATTGGCGTAAGATGCACCAGATTGGCACATGATGTGCTGGATTCATGCATGATGCTCCAGATTTGGAACTAGATGTGTCAGATTGATGCCAGATGGACCAAAACCCAAAAGAGCGCTGTCTTCAATGAACCGTCGCATGATGTGCCAGATTGGCGCTAGATGCACCATTTGATAGAGAGTTGGCGAATGATGCACTAGATTTGGCGCCAGATGTGTCAGAGATTACTGTTTGTGAATTAAGCCAGTTCGAGATGAATTTTGCGTGAATTTTCAAAGGGACATTTATTGTAAATAACCCTTGGAGTAATTCAATGCATCATGACACTTTGGAAGGTTCTTTTATGAAGGGATATGTCTCTTGGATCTATGGACATGACTTTTAAATTCAAAAAAAGTTGACTTTTGAACTGAATTTTGGAGGGAGTTTTGAATTCTTTTTGGATTGAGGCAGCCTTTGAAAAGGGAAAGGGAAGTCTAGGGCTTGAAGGAGAGTTAGTGTGGCGTAAAGGAGCGACAAGGAGAGTTAGAGAGAGAGAAAGTCAAGGGCTTGGAGATTTTTTTCAAGGATTGTAAGAGGAGGTGGAAGGTGAGAGATTTCTTTTTCATTACACTTCTAAGAGAGATTTGAGAGTGCTTGTAAAAAGAGAAAGGCTTAAAGAGAACTTCTAGGGATTTTCTTGGGAAAGATTGTGTGATAAGTTGTGTCTTTTATTTCTTTTTTTTTGTAAACATATTTTTATATATGAAATCCATGTTTTATCGTATCATTCTTAAGAATTATTAGTAGTCTTTATTGTCATTTTCCTTACTTTAAGATATGGTTTTGTGAAGAATTAATTTTGTTTTATACGATTTCAAATGCCAATAATTTGTGATGATTCTAACTCCGATATTAATTTACTTATTGATCTGGCCAATTGAAATGTTAAAATGTGTTGAAAAACATATGTTTCGAATGGGCTATGATTTATACAACATGAGGAGAATCACATTTAATTTCATAGGAAAGTATTTCATTCATGGGGTTGAGTGAAAATAAATAGAGAAATATACTTTGTTGGATGTGGAATTGGAGATTTTATGGTGACAGATTAAAATCCCAAATTTGGTCCAGTTGATTGGAAACTGATGCGAGATTGTTATCCTTAAGGTGCGGGAGTAGTGGGAGCTATGAAGTGGCAGCCGATATCCACCCAGCCTAACCATGAAATTAGAGACCAAACTTTGGATTAGTTAATGTTCTTTATGCACTCAAAAGAGGGTAAAGAATAGGATGACCCCTATTTAGTACAAACAAGTTTTTATGAATATTTTTAAATGGTTTTAATTTCTTCACAATCCATATACTCATTGTAAAGGGGCGGGATGATTTCTTAAATTTTAAATTTCCATCGCTAAAACTTAGTTTAATTTTTGTAAATTTACTTTTGAAAGTTTAGCATTTAGTTTAGTTAACTTTATCTTTCAACTGCATTTTAATTAGCATTCACATCTAACTTAATAATCAAACTTCACCCTTTATTTTTTTGTAGTTTAAAAATATTACTTTACATTATAATCTTAAGAACTTATTTATAGGCATTTCTAACTTTCTTGTGGAATCGATATCTAGGATTCCATTAGAGTCCTTTATTATTTGAGCGATATGTATACTAGCATTAATTTTAAAGGGGATTTGACAGTTTAAAGTTTTTTAAAAGATAAAACTATTTTAACTGAAGTTGCTTTGTTGGGATTAATTTGCATATTCAATATTGTATCTGCCATGTGTATTTTGTAAGATTGCAAAAATATTTGTAAAATTAAGACACTAAATCCACTAGCATCAAGTTTCTGGCGACATAGTCGGGGAAGTAAAGGAAAGTAGTAGTAAGTTATTTTATAAATTATAGTATTTTTATTTTTAAAACTAAAAAAAAACTAAGAAAGAGTTTGTAGTTTAGTTAGAATATTTTCTTATTTAAGTGTGTTTGCTTATTTTAAATCACTTCTTGTGTTTTTTTAATGCATAGTGTAGGATCTGAAAATTTAGTACCTTACGATTCTGAGTTAGAATAAACAATTAAAAAAATTTGAAAACAACAAAAAGAGATAGACCATATTTCCAAAATGGCTTGAAATTTGAGTAATAACGGAAATGAAAATGTATATCATCGAAGACCTTTAAGAGCTTATGATATTATACAACAGATGAAATTCATTTAAATATAGAAAACCTTGCTGTAGCTGCCAATTTGGTTGAGCTTAAACCTGTTATTATCTAAATGGTTCAAAATAATCAGTTTGGGGGAACACCAACTGAATATCCCAATTTATACCTTGCTTGTTTTCTAGAATTGTCTGCTACATTTAATTGTGACGGAGTTTTGAATGATGTCGTCAAACTTAGACTTTTTCTTTTTTCACTAAGAGATAAAGCTAAGATGTAGTCAAACTTGTTAGTATCTGGATCTATCAAAAATTTGGGAGATTTATCACTAAAATTTCATCAAAATATTTCTTAACCTAAAAAAACTACTAAGCTTTGAAATGATATTACATCTTTTTGTCAGTTTGAAGGGAAATCAATTTATGATACCTGGGAAAGATTTAAAAATCTACTTAGAAAGTTTCCACACCATGTGTTTCCAGATTGGTTAAAAATTCAAACTTTTTATAATAGATTGGTTTGATCTGTTAGATCGATAATTGACACTGCTGCTTGGGATCATTACTGTCAAAACCATTCGATGAAGCATATTCTTTAATTGAAGAGATGACTACTAATAATTTTCAATGGCCCTCTGAAAGGGTAAATAAAAAAAGAGTAGCCAGTATTCATGATTCTGATGCAATGTCTATGTTAGCTACACAAATAGATGCTATATCAAAAAAGATAGATCAATATGGAATGAATTATTCTCAGACATCACTTGTGCTTGAGGAAAACTCTTTGGGACAAATGACAGAATTTTGTTGAACTCATTTTTGGTTGAGGTCTAGTTTTTCCTCTTTAGTAGCCTAGGGTCTAGCCATATGATTTTCTTGTTGACTATTCCTAGAAAACTAGAAAAGGAACCCTCACCAATAGAAATTCTAAGCACTTCTTTGCTTAACTTGAAGTTTCACATGTTGGTGCTAACCTCTAGCACTTAGTAGGTGGGGTAAACATAAAAAAGCTCAAGGGGAGTCCCCCATAGGATGGTCAGACCTTAGGACTAACCATGGGTGATCTGGTTTTTGGTGGGGCTAACTTGCACACACTACACTTTTTCACTTACCCAGAACCTTAGGACCCCTTAGGTTGGCCTCCTGACTCCTTTTAGAAAGCTCAAATGGATGAGCCTATACCCCTAGTATTTAGCTAAGAGGGTTAGGACTAGCATATTGAGTATCCAAAATGAGTCCTCACATGTCTCCTTTTGGTTTGGCATGGTTTCATGGCTCATTGCCCTATTTTGGCCCAAAACCACCAAATTACCAAAATACCCCTACAACCCTAATTTTTTCCAAAAATCCCAAAATTATCCAAAATACCTAAATTAGTCCAATAATAATTTAAAACCACTCGCCACTACCTAAATTAACAAAAATATACCAAAATTACCAAATTTTGAAAATATCCCCAAAATTACCAAAATGCCCCTCATGACCTAAAAATTCTAAAAACTCCCAAAAAATCCAAAATAATCCCAAATATTCCTAATTTCAATTTTTGTTCATCAATTTTACTAGATTTGTCCAATTTAGCCCACTTTGACCAAAAGCCCCAATTTGCCCTTAAAGGCCCAAACGTCCCCAAATTAGCCCTAATCTTAGCCCAATTGACCCCAATCTTGCCCAATTTTAATTCTAAACAAAAATTTAGCATCTCCAATTCCATTCTAAAGAAAATTCAATCTCAATTTGATCCAATTGCAAACCCAATTTCATTCAAATAAAAAAGGACCAATTTTGACTATATGCCTAAATCCACCAAATTAGCCCACCAATTCAACTCAAAGTCACTGGAAATTTTGCCAAACCCCTCATGACATATTACTACACCAAAATTAACATTAAATTAGCCCAAATACTATCCAAAATTCAATTTCCTTTTCAAACGCCCAAAGCCCGCTATACTTAATTCCAAAAGCCCAAGTCCAAAGCCCACATGACAATTATTTCCCTTCATCATCCATTTGATTAAAATCATTCCCAAAGTCCTAAATCCAAAATCAAATCATTCCATATCAAGCATCATGAAAATCTCACAAAAATATTTCACTATTTAAAAAATCCCTTTTCATGAAACTTGACCAAGTTAAGGACAAGCCATGGAGCCACTCCCATGCCATAGACAAGCCATGAGAGCCATGCCACATCATCATGATATTATTGGTAAGAGGCTAAACCACTTTCAAATATTCTTAAGATTCTTTTAACCCCTCTCATGAATCACTCCAACCCATGTTTAGCTAAATATCCTTGGGTAGGGACTTCACCATGCTAATTAAGCTGAGCCTGCTGATTTCCCTCAACACCTAAACCAGCCCTGAGGGGTAAACCCAGCCCCAAACCATGATTTGACCCAAATTAACCTAAAATATCTTGTTTCCCATACTATTTCAATCCTATAGACTTACACATGGCCAACTCAAATTGACTTCACCAAGACTAAGCCTTGAGCTCCCTGAGTCAGATGGTGACCCCTCCCTGGCCGGCCAGCCACCTTGGTGGCCGGAAAACCCAAAATCAAAAGCTCCACCTAAACCAAAACTCAAAATTAAACCCATCCAAGCTTGTTCATTCCAATTGGATTTTTTCACATTGTTTGCATCCACATAAGCAACCTAAAGCACCCACCAATTGCCCCTGGTGGCCTCTCCTTCCCCATCTATTTAAACCCCCCTTCATGACCAAAGAAGGAGAGCTTTAAATTCCTTGGGGAGACTCTGTCAAATTACTTCTAGAGCCTCCTTGAGACCTCTTGAACTTAACCCAACCCTGCTTAACCACTCAAATCCACTACTTGAGCTCAATTTTGAAACTCAATCCCTAGGCTAAAATAGGACACCTTTCAAACCTCCACCAAATTCAAATTGATGGCACCCACACCATCCCCACAACAAGAGAAGAAGATCCCCCCATAAAAGCCCCATCACCAGAGCACCCTAAGGTGGACTTTGATTGAACCCCTAATTTGGCCTTGGTAGAATTCATATCTAGGTGATTCACCATAGCTTGAGGCTTAATTAAAAGGCACTTGGGACCCCCACAAAGGTTTCACAAGCATCCAATCAAGGCTTCCTTTCTTGGAGCAAGGTATTGAAAGTTAACCCTAAATCAAGGTTCATTTGATTCTCCATGTGAAAAGAGTTGATTTAAGGGTCGATTAACCATATGGATATGTTCTCCTAGTCAAGAAAAGTTTATCGGAACAAACCACACTTTCTTTGGTGGAGAATCAAGCAAGATATTAGAGTTTAAAGGTGGACGGTTTACAGGTTGGCTTAGTTGGGGACGATGACCACGCACTGTCTGATCTTCCATGTATCGATTGGACAGTCCTGATTATGCCAAATGGAGCTACAATTCAAAAAGAGGGAGCTGACGCGAATGATGGCACCCAATCCCATGTCAACAGACGTCTCTTTGATGCGTACGAGGCTGACGCGGATAATTATAAAATTAGGATATTTTCTTATTTATTTAAATGCCCAAAGCTACAAAAATCTATAAGTTTGTGTAGAAAAATCATAAAAATAAAATAAAAATACCTTGTTGCTCAGTGAAGAGAGGAGAACAATTTGGAAATATTTTCAAGTTTATTTGATGCATGTATTATTTTTAATTAATTAAATAATGTTTTTCTTATTTAGATTCTCCATATTCATAGACATTTCACCATGACTTGATCTTTGGGGATTTGATTCTATCTATTATGAGGATGCTTTCTATGATTTTTCCAAGGTTAGGGGAGATCTCTAGGCATAGATATCTAATTTTGAAGATAATGGTCCCTAATTTGGTATAAAAAATATAAAAATTAAAATACTCATAAAAAATATAAAATTTATTTTTGTAGGTCCACTGTGGTAAGAGGACCCTATGAAAAATATAAACTTGCTTTAAATCATTCAAAATAATCCTAATTGTCACTAACTCTAAGAAAATGAAATAAAATTAATTTGAAGTAAATATAAATGTAAATGGCATAAAAATCATTCTCCACCGTAATTTAATGTTAGCGGAGCTCCTTATAAAAATTTCAAGTCAATTGGAATTAATTTAGTCACCCAAATGGATTAATTAAGTGAAATGGCATTTTGATATTAAAGTAATTATAATAATTAAAACACAATTCAAAAAAACTACAAAAATTAGTTTTTGGAGTTCCTTGTGATAAGAGGAACCTAAAAAAAATAAAAATTGAATTAAAACAAATTCTTCATTTTTGAGCTATTTTTGGGCCTTTAAATAATTAAAAAAAATCATAAAAATCACAAAATTGTAAAAAAACACTAAAATGTTACATTTGGCTTTCTGATCACTTGGGACCAATTAAAATAATCTTCCTAAGTCAAGATATTAATTTTAAAAGCTTAAAAATGGATTTTTCCAAACTTTTCACTAAAATAATTCTAATAATTAAAATATAAATCACAAAAATATTAAATTTATTTCTTTGGGTTCCCTGGACTCATAGAGATTTAATAAAAAATATATAACCTAATTTTCCATTTGAGTATTATTTTATATTTACCTAATACTCAAAACAAACAAATAATTCCAATAATTAAATTAAATCTCTAAAAATCATGAAAACTGGTCCTCTAACCTAAGCAAACCTCCAATAAATTTATTGAGGACATAGGCTTTATTTTAGCTGAGTTATTAAATTTTCATTGAAAATCCATATTTTTACATTAAAAGTAGATATGAAAGTTAAATAAATTCAGAAAATTCACATTTTCTCCTCTGATATTTTAATTAACCCATGAGTGATGTAACATAAAATATTCAAGTCATTTGAGTCTAATTTAATGAATTATGGGTGTTAAGGCCATAGGGGCTAACGTGGAATCTTAGAATTTAAAGCTTAATTAATATTTAGGCCTAATCCAGAGGGTAAATGGGTGATAAGTGATCTTAAAATAACATGTCTTGATAATTGAAACCTAAAAAAGGGATAAGTGGTAGTAACAAATCTCACTTTGATTTTAAAAAGGATAAATTTGTAATTTTTTTAAATTAATGAAATGTGGAAGAATATTTAGATAGGGTGACATTAAGGTGAGGGGATTGATTATGAAGATATGAAAGTTAAATAAATTCAAAAAATTCACATTTTCTCCTCTGATATTTTAATTAACCCATGAGTGATGTAACATAAAATTTTCAAGTCGTTTGAGTCTAATTTAATGAATTATGGGTGTTAAGGCCATAGAGGCCAACGTGTAATCTTAAAATTTAAAGCTTAATTAATATTTAGGCCTAATCCAGAGGGTAAATGGGTGATAAGTAATCTTAAAATAACATGTCTTGATAATTGAAACATAAAAAAGGGATAAGTGGTAGTAACAAATCTCACTTTGATTTTATAAAGGATAAATTTGTAATTTTTTTAAATTAATGAAATGTGGAAGAATATTTAGATAGGGTGATATTAAGGTGAGGGGATTGATTATGAAGATCATAATTCACTGATTTTGAACCCTAGTTGATGGTTTGAATATAATTTATGATTCATGATTGAGAGCACAAATATTCAGAACATTTCTCTTAAAATTACAAATCTACCCATTAAATCTTAAGGGCTTAGTAGTGAACTAGGCTTAATATAAATTTTTTCTATTGAGGTTTAGGAAAATAATTTATAATTAATTTAAAATCTTTTAAATCACTACAAGCCCTTGCTTTAAATAATCAAATTAAATAAATCTCTTAATTAAGTCAAGTTTTCCCTAAGGACCTTTGCCTATATAATTCACAAATGAGATATTAAGTGATAGTTACCTCACCTAAGAGATGATTAAAACATCATGATTCACTGAGCATAAGGGTATTAATTGGATGAACTTTATAGAAAATATGATAAAACCAAAAATGAACTCAAGATAATTCCAAAGACTATGAAATGTCTAAGGTATTACCCAAGATTTCTTCATGATCCTTTGGAAATTTTGAAGGACTTGCGAGCTTATTATAATTTGCTTATTGGAATCATCCTTAAATTTTAAATAAACCAAAATATGACATAGGATCTAGTAGACTCAACTCAAACTTGTGTTTTCTACTTTCCTTATATATATATATATATATATATATATATAATTCCAAGGACTATGAAATGTCTAAGGTATTACCCAAGACTTCTTCATGATCCTTTGGAAATTTTGAAGGGCATGCTAGCTTATTTTAATTTGCTTATTGGAATCATCCTTAAATTTTAAATACACCAAAATATGACATATGATCTAGTAGACTCAACTCAAACTTGTGTTTTCTACTTTCCTTATATGAATGTTTTAATTCCTACAAAATTATATATATATATAGGTGGTGTGGAACTGGGTGAAGGAGCTAGAGTTCTCTTCAAGGGGTCTCTGTGGGTTGTGGAGTTTGATTGGGTTTTCCTGGGAGGACTTCTTTTGTACCTTTGTTGCTGTTCTTTTGCCTTGCTGAAGTAGCTAGCTATTTTTTGCTTCATCAGCTTGGGGTTTTGGCTCTGGACTGGCTTTGTCTGTTTCATCTTTTTGCTAGTTTTTCTGTTTCTTGCTCTATTTGATTCTTGGAGTTCTGCTGCTATTTCTCCCATTAACTGAGTTCTAGTTCTTTTGCTAGTTGGGGGTTTTCCAGTTCCTGGTTTTCCCCTTAGTTTTTGACTGGTGTTCTCAATGGCCTACCCTATTGATGTTGAAACCAATGCCCAATTGACCAAGGCTAATTTTGCTGAAGTTGTTGGAAGTGGTTTTGATGTACCTAAATCCTTTGATCATTTGGTTTTCCCACAATGTCGTCATGCTGCTGCTACTGGGAGGGGGGTTTGCCCTTTTGTCAATCCCTTAGGATTGAAGGAAGGGGAACCTACCATCATCTTCTCTCCACAGGAAATTAATGATCTCAATGAAACAATTAAGTTTACTCTAATTGGCAAATTTCAGTATGGCCATCCTAAGATGGACTTGGTAGGGAAGTTTTTTGAGGATTTGAAACTTACAGGAGCATGGAGGCTGGGGTTAATAGATGGAAGGCACCTGTTAATTTATTTATTTAATGAAGAAGATTATGCAAGAGTTTTTTGCAAAACAAACTTTGATCATTAATGTTCTCCAATGAAATTGATGAAGTGATCATCTGGGTTTGATCCTACAAAGGAACCTCCTGTTGTTCCAATGTGGTTCAAATTTCCTAACCTACCTATTCAGTATTATCATCAAAATGTGCTTTTTAGCATCAATAGAGTGCTTGGTTGTCCCCTGAAAATTGATGCTCCTATTTATAATGTGGCTAGACCAGCTGGTGCTAGAGTCCTGTTAGAGAGGAACATTATCTTGTCTGATATAGAAAGGGTGTGAATTGAAACTACTGATGAAGGTTTTTGGCAGAAGATAGTTGTGGAACAAAATCCTATTTATTGCCAACATTGTAAAATGTTTGGACATAGTGTGGAGAGGTGTTATAGACTACATCCTCCATCTAAAAGAAGAACTTCTGGGGATAGAGTTACTACTTCTAGGGCAACAGAGACAGCTGTAATAGAAGTGGCTAGGAGAGCTGATGCTGTTGCTGTTGATGCAGATAATACAATTGGGATTGTGCCCAATAGTAATGCTGGGGAGCAGGAGGAAGCTATATGCATTAACAATAATTTGAGGGAAAATGTAATACAAGACGACAACTTACTAAGCATTAACCCAACTAGGGTTGAAGACCATACAATTAACAGTTTGATAGATGTTTTAACTGAAGATTAGCAAGTTTAGAGAACTAATAAGAAAAAAAAAGGCAAGTTTGATATTAAACAGCTTATGGAGGGCCCATCTACTATGGATCACCATACTAGGATTAGGGTGAAAGGGAGGACCTTTTTTCAATGATAAAGTTCCTAGTTTGGAATATTAGGGGTATTGCTCACCCCTCTTCTCTCAAGAGATTAATAAATCTGGTGAGAGTTCATAAAGTGTGGTGTTTTTCCATTCTAGAACCATTGGTTACTAAAAATTCTGACAAAATTCAGAAAAAGTTCCCTCAATTTGCTCATTTCTCTAATTCTAATAATAAGATTTGGCTCTTTGCTTGAGCTGAACTTCAGTGGTCAGTTTTGCTTAATTATTCCCAATTTATTCTCATCTAATTCTATATTTGAGCTTAAGTTGGCTATTCCACCTTCATCTGTGCCAGTAGTCTTGCTAATAATCAAGCAGCTTTATGGTCTGGTTTAACTCAAATTGGGCAATCTGTGAACTCCTTTTGGATTTTGGTGGGGGACTTAAATTGTATTTCCTCTCCTAATTAAAGAAGAGGTGGTAGAACATTTACCATTTTTGTCATGAATAGATTTAATGATTTTCTTTTTGAGGCTGGATTATTTGATTTGGGTTATCAAGGTCCTGATTTCACTTGGAGAAGGGGTTCCATGTGGGAAAGGCTAGATAGAATGCTAGGTAATTCTAAATGGGTTCAAACCTTCCACTTTACTATCATTTCTCATCTGGCCATGGCAGGTTCTGATCACACGCCTCTTCTGTGCACAATCTAAAATGCTCAAAGCTATAATAAAGCTCCTTTCAGATTCCAAAAGATGTGGACTCTACATCCTCAATTTGTTGAGGAAGTTGATAAGGTTTGGAGGTTTGAAGGAGAACCTAATCCCTGTAATAATCTGTGGAAACTTCAGAAGAAGGTGGTGGCACATCTGAAGAAATGGAATTGGGACACTATTGGCAATATCCATGAGAACTTGATTAATACCCAAAGTAAAGTTATTAATATGGAAAAGAGTTTTCAAAGGGGTTTGAACTCTGATGTTGACCTTCATAAAGCTAGTGAAGAGCTATTAATGCAAATCAACTATACTGAATGTTTTTTGAAGCAGAAGGCTACTGTTACCAGATTTATTGAGGGAGATAGAAACACAAGTTATTACCATGCTTGCATTAACTTCATAAGGAAAAATAACATGATTTTATCTATCCAAAATTCTACTGGCAAGTTATTGTATGATGTTGAGACTATTGCCCAAGATGCTGTAAATTACTTCCAAAATCTCTTTAATGAGCTGTCAACTTCTAGAGCTCAGATCAATATTTAACTCTTCTCTGATTGTAATAAATTTGCCCAAAGTTTGGATCTAAATAATATTCCCTTGGAAGGAGAAATTAAAGCTGCCTTGGACTTTATTGATGATCATAAGGTGGCTGGCCCTGATGTCTTCACTGGTAAATTTTATAAGGCTACTTGGAATATCATTTGTGGGGAGTTTGTTGATGCAGTGCAAAATTTCTTTAAATGTATTGATCTCTCTAGATACTTTACAACTTCCACTATAACTTTGATTCCCAAAAATTCTAACAGGGTAGGGTAAGGTGATTTCATTCCTATCACCCTAACAAATGTTACTTATAAAGTAATCAGCAAGATAATTAGCACCGGGCTTCAACCTCACCTTCAGCAGCTTATCAAAAATAATTAGGAGGCTTTTGTGAAAGGCAGGCAAATCTCTGATAACATTCTATTAGCTCAAGAGCTGTTGTTGGACCTTGATAGAAAATGTAAAGGCAACAATCTCATTCTGAAATTAGATATCCAAAATGCATTTGATATAATTAACTGAAATTTTATCATGGTTACCTTAAATTCTAAGGGTTTCTCTGGGGCCTTTATCAATCTGATTAGAAGATGGCTTGTTTGCAACAACCACTCTACCTTACTTAATGGAAAGAGCCAAGGTTTCTTCAATGTTTCTAGAGGAATTAAACAAGGAGATCCTTTCTCACCTACTATCTTTATTCTTGCTATGGATTGTCTTTCTAGGCATCTAAATCAAATGTTTGTCTCTTCTCCTCATTTGGCCTATCAGAACAAATCTAACATTGGTGTGAGTCATCTGTCCTATGCAGATGATATTATTATTTTCACAAAGGCTACTAAGAATGCTGTGAAGTCTCTCCATCAAGGACTTAAGCACTTTCAAAGAACATCTGGTATGCATCTTAACAAACAAAAATGTCAAATTTTTACTAGCTCACACACTCTTCCACAGATTAAGCAATGGATTGGACAACACACTGGTTTTTGCATGGCTTCTCTACCAATAAATTATTTTCATGTCCAAATAATTAAAGGGAGAACCAAGAAAACTCAATTCAATGGCGTTATTGATCAAATTCAGAAACAACTGCAATGTTGGACAAATTACTTCCTCTAAAATGGAGGTAGGATCACCCTCCTTAAAAGAATCTTAACATCCACCCCCTTCTATGCTCTTCAGATGTTCATCATGAAGAAGGGGACTCAAATAAGGCTAGGTAAAATTTTTAATAAATTTTTGTGGGCAGGACAGAAGAAACAGTTTCATTGGTTAGCTTGGTAAAAACTTTGTAAGCCTTTACATGCAGGTGGTTTGGGCTTTAAAGATTTTCAACATCTAAGTTTTATTAATCTTTGTAAACTATGGATAAAGTTTAGAGCCCAAGATAGTCTATGGGCAATGTTTATGAAGGGGAAGTACTTGACCGACTTTTTGTAAATCAACAAACACAAGAATTTGATGGCGCAACTAGAAGATTTAATTTCCAGCAACGGCGTCCAAAGACTTGATCGCAACTTTATAGATGTGTCTTATTTAATTAAGATGTATAAAAAAATTTCAATAATGTTAAAGTCAAATTTGTCAATGCAAGTATACGTATCGCTCAAGTAATATAGGGATCTATTGGAGTCCTAGATATCGATCCCATAGGGAGTACTTAAATCTATGGACTAAGATTTTTTAAAAAGTAATACTTCAATTACAACAACAAAGTTCAATTTGCTTATCTGTCACTAATAGGCAATTGAAATAATTATGTTATTTTATCTATAAAAAAACTAAATATGCTAATGAAGGTATGATTGTGATATATAAGAAAGCATCCTTCTCCTTGTCAAGAAATTATAGTGAATGGATAAAATGAATTAGTTCAATTTATATTGTGCCAAATAGGAGCATACCTATTCTTTACCCTTTGGTCCAGACATAAAGAACATTGATTAATCCAATGCTTGGTTACTGATTCTGTGGCTAATCTTTGGTCCAGGCATAAAGAACATTGACTAATCCTATGCTTGGTTACTGATTTTGCGGCTAGTGGTCCAGGCATAAAGAACATTGACTAATTCTATGCTTAGTTACTGATTCTGCGGCTAGGCTGAGGCATAAAGAACATTGACTAATCCTATGCTTGTTTACTGATTCTGCGGCTAGGCTGGGAGGA
This sequence comes from Phalaenopsis hybrid cultivar, assembly GCA_002079205.1. Classification (NCBI taxonomy): domain Eukaryota; kingdom Viridiplantae; phylum Streptophyta; class Magnoliopsida; order Asparagales; family Orchidaceae; genus Phalaenopsis; species Phalaenopsis hybrid cultivar. The sequence goes on along the minus strand of JXCR01139726.1, from coordinate 249,955 downwards.
TACTTAAAGAACATTGACTAATCCTATGCTTGGTTACTGATTCTATGGCTAGGCTGGAAGGATACCTTAAAAAACATTGACTAATCCTATGTTTGGCTGATTCTGCGGCTAGGCTGGGAGGATACCGAATAAAGAACATTGACTAATCCTATGCTTGGTTACTGAATCTACAGCTAGGCTGGGAGGATACCGGATCACTTCGGAGCTCCCACGTTCCCCTCACCTGAGGGCTAACATCTACACTCTGATTCTGCGGCTAGGCTGGGAGGATACCGAATAAAGAACATTGACTAATCCTATGCTTGGTTACTGAATCTACAGCTAGGCTGGGAGGATACCGGATCACTTCGGAGCTCCCACGTTCCCCTCACCTGAGGGCTAACATCTACACATCAGCACCCAAATGATAGGACCGAATTTGAGATTTTAGTCTATCACTCTAAAATCTCTAATTCTACGCCCGATAATATTATTTTGCTATTTATTTGCACCCAAATTCCAAGGGCTTTGACCTCTCTGAATCTTGGATGTAATCTTCACTTTAGTTGTAAAACTCAACATATTTTAACAAATCAATTGGCCAGATTGAAAGTAAATTAAGATCAAAGTGAAAAGATCATCATAATTTCATAAATATGTTCATGGCTTCACCAATTCAAATCATCATTTCACAAATCTCGAGACAAACAGAAAGACAAAGAAAACTACTCAGATTTCTTGGGGAAAGTGCAATAAAACTCAAAATTCATATATAAATTCAAAGTCATACAAACTATAACAAATAAATAAACTTATCTCTAATTTCTACCCAAGTAAACTCCTCAAAGTTCCTCTAAATCTCTTCCTTTTTTTACAGTACAGAACTCCTCTTTGAAATAGCAAGGAAGAAGAAATCTCTCACTTTCCCTCCACTCTTACAATCTTTCGAAGAATTCCTCACAATCTCTTCACTCTAATGGAACCTTTCTAACCTCCAAGCCCTCTAGTGTTCTCTAGCGCTCTCTAACGCTCTCTAGCCTTCTTTATTTTTGGCAAAAATTTTCTTTTAAAGTTGTGGATGAGCTTTCACGNTATATATATATATATATATATATATATATATATATATATATATATATATATATATATATATATGGGTTGCCTGCCACAAAATGCTTGGTTTAACGTCACCAGATCACAAATAATTTGATTAGTTAGTTTGACTTAACATTAAAACTTCTTTAAATTGTGGTATGTTCCCTTCATAATAATGTTTCAATCGATGGCCATTAACTGTAAATATTTTTCCAGTGTAAGGATCTTTAATAACAACAGTTCCATAATGGTTGACTTTAATCACTTTAAATGGTCCTAACCATCTGAATTTTAGTTTTCCTAGAAATAATCTCAATCTTGTATTATATAGTAAAACTTCTTGTCCAGGTTCAAACTTCCTTTGAATAATCTTCTGATCTTGCCATATATTTTTTTTCTCTTTATAGATTTTTGCATTATCATATGCTTCATTTCTAATCTCCTCATATTCAGTGAGTTGCAATATTTTTTTCTCACTAGCATCCTTTAAATTAAAATTAAATTCCTTAATAATGCTCCAATTCTACTGGTAAATGATATGTTTTTCCAAAAATAATTTTATATGGGGACATTCCTATAGGAGTCTTATAAGCAGTTCTGTAGGCCTGTAATGGAGTATCTAATCTAGCAGACTAATCCAATTTATAAGGATTTACAGATTTTTCTAAAATTTGTTTAATTTCACGATTTGATATCTCTACTAGACCGCTAGTTTGAAGATGATAAGCAATAAAGAATTTATGCATAATATCATATTTCTTAATTAATTTTTCAATTCTCTTATTCCTAAAATGAGATCCTTCATCAGTAATAATTACTCTCGGCATTCCATAGCTTGTAAAAATATTTTTAATTAAAGTCTAAAAACACTCCGAGCATCACATCTAGATACAACAATTGCTTCAATCCATTTTGACGTATAATCAACAACAAGTAATATATGTAAGTTCTCAAATGAAGGCATAAATGGTCCCATAAAATCTAATCTCCACACATCAAAAGTTTCAACTTCTAATATGTAATTTAGAGGCATTTCATTTCTTCTAGAAAATTTTTGTACTCATTGACATCGATCACATGTTTTAATATGTTCATTAACATCTCTAAAAAGAGTAGGCCAATAAAATTCAGCTTACAAAATCTTATATGCAGTTCTATTTATTCCAAAATGTCCTCCAAGTTCAGAATTATGGCATCTTTCAATTATTTGTTGAGTTTCCTCATAACGCACACATCTTCTAATAATTAGATCTTTACATTGTTTATATAAACATGGGTAATCCTAAAAATATAATTTTGAATCATATATAAATTTCTTTAATTGTGAATTTTTTATATTAGCTGGTAAAATATCACTTACAATATAATTTACTATATCGGCATACCATGGTACATTCATTTCTTCAGTACTATATATTTGTTCATTAGAGAAATTTTGTAAAATTTTATTTGCAAAATTAATTAATATTTCTCTTTCTAGTCTAGACAAATGATCAGCTATTTGACTATCATTTCCCTTTCTATCAACTACAAAAAATTAAACTCTTGTAATAGAAGTATCCATCTAATTAATCTTTGTTTAGCATCATTCTTTTGCATCAAGTATTTAATAGTAGACTGATCTGTATGCACTAAAAATTTAGTTCCAATTAATTAAGGCCTAAATTTATCAAAGGCATAAAAAATAGAGAGTAACTCTCTTTCAGTAGTAGTGTAGTTAATTTGTGCATCATTTAGAGTTTTGCTAGCATAATATATTACTTTAAAAACTTTGTTGTGCCTTTATCCTAACACAGCCCCAATAGCATAATCACCAGAATCGTACATTAATTTAAATGATTTTTCCCAATTAGGTGATACTATTATAGGCGCAGTGATTAATTTTTCTTTCAATAATTCAAATGCTTTTATGCATTCCTTGTTAAAATCAAATTTCATGTCCTTTTCTAAAAGTTGGCATAATGCCTTAGTTATTTTTGAAAATTTTTTTTATGTAAGGTCTGTAGAAACCAGCATGTCCTAAAAACCTTCTTACCCCTTTAACATTAGTCGGAGGTGGTAATTTTTTAATAACCTGTATTTTTGCAGGATCTACTTTCATACCATTTTTCAGAAATTTTATGCCCGAGTACAATTCCTCCTGCAACCATAAATTGATATTTTTCCCAATTTAGTACTAGGTTGATTCTTTCACATATTTCCAGAATATTTTCTAAACGAAGTTCCAAATACTGAAAAATCATCCATAAAAACTTCCATTCCATGTTCAATTAAATTGCTAAAAATTGATATAATACATCTTTGAAACGTTGCAGGTGATTGCATAGTCCAAAAGTCATTCTACGAAAAGAAAATGTTCCTTATGGGCTTGTAAATTTTGTCTTCTCTTGATCCTCTGGAGCAATTGAAATTTGGTGATAATCGGTATATCCATCTAAAAAGCAATAATATTTGTGCCAAGCCAATCTGCCCAACATTTGGTTTAGAAAACGTAAAGGAAAGTGATCTTTTCTGGTGGCCATGTTTAATTTTCTATAGTCAATATAAATTCTCCAACCAGTAACTTGTCTTATTGGTATTCTCTTCAACGGTCACTTCTCCTTTCTTCGGAACACAGTGAGTTGGACTTACCCAAGTATCTAGCCATTTTAAAATTTCCTTTTTAACAACTTTTTTCATTATTGGGTTTAATGTCCTCTGAGGATCAGCTTTAGGTTCATATTGTTCATCTAATAGAATTCTATGCATACAAATAGAAGGACTAATTTCTTTAATATCTATTAAATTCCATCCAAAAGCCTTTTTATATCTTTTCAACAATTCTATTAATTTTTGTTCTTGAATTTCAGTTAATTCTGAAGATACAATAACAGACAATGTAGACGACTCTCCTAAAAATACATATTTTAAATGGGCAGGCAATATTTTAAGTTCAAGTTTAGGGGGTTTAAAACTTGAAGGAATAAGGTTTTTATTATCGTTTTCCAACAAGTTTAAAGTTTCAAATTTGCCCTGATTATAATCCAAATCTTCTTCTTTTATTTCATCCTTATTTTCAAAAAATTCTCCTTGTTATTATTTGTCTTCAAACTCTTCCTTAAATTGCTCATTACTTAGATAATCAATTACTTCCATCCTAAAACATTCATTATCTTTTTTTATTGTTGAATATTTCATAGCGATAATTAGTAACTTCCATCCTAAAACATTCATTGTCTTTTTCTATTGCAGGATATTTCATAGCTTTTGTATTATTAAATGTTACTTCTTGATCATTAACTCTCATTATTAATTCTCCTTTTTACACATCTATCACAGCTCTCCTTGATCATTAACTCTCATTATTAATTCTCCTTTTTGCACATCTATCACAGCTCTCCCTGTTGCAGGAAATGGTCTCCCCAAAATAATTGGAATTTTTTTATCTTCCTCCATATCGAATACTATAAAGTCTATAGGGAAAATAAATTTATCCACTTTTACTAATACATCCTCTATAACTCCTTTTGGATAAGTTATTAATCAATCAACTAACTGAAGAGTTACAGTAGTAGGGGAAATCTCTCCCAAATCTAAATGTTTAAAGATTGATACTCGCTCTTAAATCACATAAAGATTTTCCAAAAAGCTTTTCACTGATAGAACAAGGTGTAGTAAAACTACCAGGATCTATTAATTTTTCAGGAAGTTTTTTCTGAATAATAACACCACTCTTCACTGAGTACAATGGTCTCATGATTTGTAAACTTCCTTTTCTTGTTTAGTATATCCTTCATAAATTTCACTAAACTTGTCATTTGTTCCAAAGCTTCAATAAAAGGAATGTTTATTGTTAACTTCTTAAGGATTTCCAAAAAAATTGCAAATTGTTTATCTTTGTTCTTCTGCTTCAGTCTTTGAGGAAACAGAGGTAATGATTTTTCTAAAAGACCATGTGTTTGTTCATTTTCATTTTGGTCACTTTCCATTTCTTCCTTCTCTTCATCAACTTTAGTTTCTCTTTGAATCTTTGCTTCAACTTCTTTTCCACTTCGTAATTGAATAGCTTTAATTTTCTCCTTATTTTGATCTTTTGATTAACTTCCACCGTACTCGGAAGAATTCCAGATGGCCTGTTCCTGAGTGCAGTAGCAATATGTCCTAATTGATTTTCAATATTTCTAAGAGCAGTCCCTTGATTATATATTTGATTTTCCATGCTTAACATTACTTCTTCCATCGTCAACTTCTTTTCCTTAACTTGTGGGTTAGGATTACAGTTAAATCCAGGAGGATAATAAGGTCGATAACTAGGATTTCCTTGGTTGTTCAAATTTCTGGAAGTTTTCACCGAATTGTTATAATTATTCCAACTAAAATTAGGGTGATGTTTCCATCCAGGATTATAAAAGTTAGAATAGGGATTGTTATTTCTATTATTTATAGCATTTAAAGTTTCATAAGATGATTGAGTATCAATGATCTGTCCAGTGAATTTTCCTCTAATACTGGGGGTATTTGAGAATAGTTCACTCCTATTTGATCAATCTTCTTTGAAATTAGTAGCAATTTGAGATGCTAAAATAGACATTACATCAGAATCATGAATACTAGCTTCTCTCTTAGGATTTACCCTTTCAGAGGCTATTGAAAATTGTAAGTAGCCATTTTTTCAATTAAAGAATATGCTTAATCAAAAGGTTTTGACATTAGTGATCCACCCACAGCAGCATCTATAATAGATCTAAGTGATCCTACAAATCCATTATAAAATGTTTGAATTATTAACCAATCTAGTAGAGCATGGTGTGGACATTTTTCTAAGAAGATCTTTAAATCTTTTCTAAGCTTCATATATCGATTCCCCTTCAAACTGACAAAAAATTGTAATATCATTTCTAAGCTTAATAGTTTTTGAGGGTGAAAAATATTTAGCTAAGAATTTTTGTGATAGTTCTCTTCAAGTTTTGATAGATCCAAGTGCTAATGAATTTAACCAAGCCTTTGCTTTATCCCTTAATAAAAAAGGAAAAAGTCTAAGCCTAACAAGATCATTAAACACTCTGTCATATTTAAAAGTAGCACAAATTTCAAAAAAAACTAGCAAGATGTAAGTTTGGATCTTCAGTAGGTGCCCCTCCAAACTGATTATTTTGTACCATTTGGATAATAATAGGTTTAAGCTCAAATGAATTAGTAGCAACATCAGGATTTTGAATAGTCAAGTGAAGTTCATCTCCTGTTAGATTGACATAATCTTTTAGAAGTTTTTGTCTATTTTCATTTATCTGATTATTTAAGCTATTCTTCATTTCGTTTTAATTTTTAATTTCTTTTTGTTATTTTTGAATTTTTCTAATAGTACGTTCTAATTCTGAATCGTAAGGTACTGAACCTTTAGATCCAATATTTTGCATAAACAAATATAATAAGCAAAGAAAATTTTCTTCAAAATAACTCTTAAATAAAAATATATTTCTTTTTGGATTTTTGATTTTTAAATTTTTTTTATAGTTATATTATCTCTAAATTCTCTAATTTATCAAATCTATTTAAATTACTGTTACCTTCCTTGGCAACGACGCCAAAAACTTGATCCCGAGACTATAGTTGTGTAAAAATTATATAGTTGACTCCGCTATGCAATGGTGCCAAAAGCTTGATGCAATAATTTATGAATAAGAAATTTAAGCAATTAATGTTGGGATTCTATGCAAATATATGTATCATTATCAAGTAATAAAAGAATTTCTATTTAAGCCCAAGTATCGATCCCACGGGGAAGGATTAAATTTGAAATGATAAATTTACTATGAAATTCATTGAAAGTCAAAACAAAATTACTATCACTAATTTTGAATGTTAATATGTTATCAGAACTAAATTATTTAACTAATAACAAAATTGAAATGCAAAGTTTAAACATTAACTACTAAACTATTAAACTATGTTTATGTGATGAAGATTTTTTATGTGAAAAAACATCTTTCCCCTACAATGAGGTTTTGGTGAAATGTGATGAGATAAATGGTTCTAATATGTATTGTGCCAAATAGAAGCAATTTTAATTCTCTACCTTGATATAGTGTTATAGAAAATCATTGGCTAATCTCCCTAAATCTGTGGCTAGGCTAAGAGGATACTGGCTCCCACTCCAGAGCTCCCACTTCCCTTCACTTGAAGGGTACTCTCGCTTTAGCTTTTAAACACTAAGACCGAATTGGGGATTTTAGTCTGTCACCCTAATGATTCTTCAATTCTTCACCTAATAAAGTATATTTTATTATTTATTTGCACTTAATTCCATGAACGAAATTCTCCTTCATGGAATCAAATGTGATCCTCACTCTATTGTAGAACTCATACTCCATTTCCCATTATATGTTTCACAACACATTTTAACAATTTAATTGGCCAAATCGAAATGTAAATTAAGTTTTGAGTTAAAAAATCATCACAATTTATTTTATATTTTAATATTGACACATCAATATTATCTCTTCATTTCACTATATCTCAAAGTAGGGAAAAAGATAAAGTAAACTAGTCAACCTTCATAAGAAAGTTATAATCAAAGCACAAATTTTATATATAAAAGAAAGTTCATACAATACTAATAAACAAACAACACTTATCTGAAACTTTTTTTCAAAGCAAATCCATTGTAGCTTCTTCTAGGAAATGTAGGAAGAATAAATCTCTCACTTTTCTCCTTCTACAACACTCTTAGAGAAGAATTCACACTTAATCTCACCACAAAAATTATAAACTTTTATTGAAAAATAACTAATAGACTTCTAAATGGTGGTGGAATGAAAATGGAAAAAGTGTTTGGAGGTGAGGTGTGGCGAAAATGAGCAAGGAGGGATGAAGAGGAATGAAGAGGGGGTGAATAATGACCAAGAGAGAGAGAGAGTTTTTATGATGAATTTCGACCCCAAACAGAGCCTAGAGTCGGTTCTCGAATAGGTGCATCCAAAAACTTTTCAAAAAGCATCCAGATTTGTTGAATCTTCTAGAAAATAGAGCCTAAACAGCCATAAGCGTTGTCGGTGCCCAGTCAGGCGCTAAACAAATTTTTAACTTCTTCATTTTTGCTCCAAATTTCATCTTTTTTGCTTCCTTTTTGCTCCAAGTCCTAAAAATCAACAACCTGTAATAAAACATTAAAATACCTTCCATTGAAGTGCAATATCATAAAACATGAATATAAAATATTGGTCTAAAAATGCATGTATTATTGGTGTATCAGTGAACCCTAAGTGGGCTAACTTAAAAAGAAGGCAGAGATGGAAGAGAGGGAGGATCCACTGCTACTTGACTTAGTTTCTTGTACTTGTAGATTTTTTTTTACTCAACAAAGATTTGATGATTTTTAAGGGAATTTTTTGTATACTATTTTTAAAATAGATTTATTTTTAAAGAGCTTGTACCTTTACTTTTGTCACATTTATTTTACTGCCCTAACATTTGTGATATCTATGCTGATAGCTCATTTTATCCTGTGGGAGGGGCTTTTTAGTTTATCTTAGTATGTCTGTTGTCCAGATTGAGTTTACAGCGTATTTTTCTTCTTTCAGCTAGATCCTATTCTCATATGGCGATAACCACTAAGACTTGCTTTAGAGATCATTGCTCGCTACCCTTTACAGTGCTTATTGCTACTGGGTAGGGAACCATCTACAAGGTTTTATCTAGCTGAGTTTAGAGGTAGGTCTATTGATGCTTGAGCTTTGAGAGTCAATTTTTATTTTTAAATGTTGATTGAATGTCTTGCATCATTGTCTGTTATTTGAAGTTTTTTTTACTGATCAAACAAATTACGTTGTAGTCAGTTTTTTATATTGATGTCTGGCTCAAATATTACACTTATCAAGTCTCTATTATTTTGTTATATCCCTAACTGATGTAGTGTACCCCCTGTGCTAAGATTAATAAGAAAATATTGTCACTGATTTCATAAAGGTAATTGCCAAGGCTTGATTCTGGTGTGATTTGCTCGATACCCTTCATGGAGCTTATCATTACTAGGTAGGGAACTATATCCAGAACTATAATCAACAAAGTTTGGAGATAAGTTTAAATTGTGTGAGTGTTGTTGGCTATTTTATCATACATTCTATAGATCAGATGTCTTGCCATCACTGTCAGCTTCACTGCTCAGGTTAAAGTTCCCTGAGTGTTGTCTAGGTGTTTAGGTGTATGAACTCCTTAAGTTTTTCAATTGTTGTTTGAGCCTGAGGTTATACATTCAATTAGCCAACTTAGTTTTCTAATATTTCCTCAAGGTAAAAATTACAAATCTATTGGAATGAAACTACCTTTTTATGTTATTTCATGTAATGATACAAGGAATTGCTATGGAAAATAATGCTTGAGTAATCTTTGCTCCACGCCTAAGGTACCTCCTTGCTAGTCTAATTCCTTATTTCTGTACGCTCTATGAATGATCTTATAGTTGATGATCAAGGTCTGGTCAAATTTGCTAATCGACTATCCACGAGGAACTAGGTTGACCTTCTTAAAATGAGGTCCCCAGTTGTGAAAGTCTTCTCTCAGATGTATTTGTTGTTGTAGCGAGTGGTGAGTTTTTTGACTCCTCCTATTGAAGGGCTGAATTTGTTTGTTATCCTTCTGGGAGGTCGAGCTCAAGTATTAGGTTGAGGTAGGTAAGGTTGTCTGTTTTTTAGGTCCTAGTCCTTAACTCTAGTTAAGAGTACCCAATATAATAAACTAGCTCCTAGACTGAACTAATCTAGGGTATGTGCGATCCTCAGTTTATTTATGTGTTGGCTAACCTAGGGCTCATGTCAGATCTACCTAGGATTGATTCTCATTTCTTAAGTTTGCAGATTTTATATTTATATTTTGGGTTTGATATTTATTTTATGGTTTTTTTAATTACTAGGTTGTTAGTCATTGTGAAAATCAAAGTTCTTTTAGGTCCAAAAATTTTTCAAATAACATATTTTTTTTAAAATATTCACAAGAAAAACTAACATGAGAGGACCCCCTCCTACTCCTTTTTTTATTATCTATATATTTTAAAATATAGGAAGAACTATACCTGGTATAAGAACATAAAATATGTATAGACTATACATTAAACTTGACTTAGATTAAACATGAAATATGAATTCAATTATAGCTTAAAGTTGACTTGGATGAAACTTGATACATAAATTCGATTATACAAGAGTTATGTATACTACACATGAAATTAGTTTAAATTAGGCTCGGAACTTGGGCTAGGGTTGGGGTAGATTGAGCTAGGGTCATTTAAGGTTAGCTAAGGCCAGTTAAAGTTGGTTAAGTTTAGCCATGATTAGATAAGATTAGCTAAGATCAGCTAAAGATGGTTAATACTAGGTTAGATTGGTTCATATTTGATTGATTTAGGCTAAGTTGGGTTAGGCCGGGTTGGTTTAGGTTGGGATAGATTTGGTTACACTATGTTAGGTTGGGCTAATTAGGTTAGGTTAGGTTGGGTCAGGTTGAGTTAGGTTTGGTTAGGCTATGTTGGGTTAGGTGAGCTAGATTGAGTTAGGTTGGGTTCAGTTGGGCTAGGCTAGGTTGGGATAGGTTGAGTTAGGTTGGCTCGGTTGGGCTATATTGGACTAGGTTAAGGTTAGGCTAGGTTGGGTTATGCAGAGATGGGTTGTGTTAGGTTTAGGTTAGGCTAGGTTGGGTTAAGTTAGGTTAGGTTCAATTAAGTTAGGCTAATTTGGGTTGAGCTAAGTTGGGTTAAGTTGGTACAGGTTGGGCTAACTTGGGTGTCGCCTCCCGGAACTCGTCATTTGCGGTCACCGCCAATTCTCTCTTTTGTTGGATGTTGTGTGTCTTTCGGTTGAAAGGAGTCACCACTCTGTTTATCTATTTTTATTACCCTAATCTCTAGTTAACTTATTCTCTTGAATCATTTCAAGAATTTCAAGATTTTAAGAAACTAGGAGATGGAAGGAAAAGAGATAAAAATAAAGAACATGAGAGAAGAACAGTCAAAAGAAGCTTTCATTTTGGTGAACATTATAGAGAAATACTTTCTCATATAAGGAAAACCACATGAAAAATAAATAACCAGAGATTTTAGATGTATCACCTATTCTGAGTTCTTAATTTTCTTATAGGAGCAAACTCCTATAGTTAATTACATCTTAGACAGTTAAAAATGTCTAAGAAAACTCCTGATTCTCATCAACACTCATTCTTCTAAGAAATGTCAAGGCCAAGGAAAGAAACATCAAATGTTTTCTTCCTAGGGCAATACATTTCTAAGAATCTGATTTTACCCTAAAGGTTTTGTTTTATCTTATTCATGTCTTGTCATGTCTTATTATTTTTTTTGTCATTTTGTTTTATTTTTTCATTTTAGTTTTGTCATGTCATGTCATTTTTGTTTGTTTATGTCATGCCGTTTTGTTGTCTTGAAATTCTGCTTTCAAATGTCATCCTACAAAATAAAGTTTGCACATCCTATAACATGCAAAGGAAATCTAAACTGAAATTTTGTTTTCATGTCTCTAATAAACCTGCAAAACAAAACACCATTAGCATAAAATCATGTATTTAGATTTATCATTTTATTTGGTCATTTATTTGGTAGAATAATTTTTAAATGACCCGGTCAAGATGTCTGTGGCTCCGTCGTCCCGGGGCCGTAAAAATATTCAGATTTACTTAGTCCGAAAGGTGTTTAGGGTCGTAAGATTCTTGTCAGCAACCACATATTGCGTCTTCTAAGAAATCTTCATAAATCTGAACACTGCTATTTAATTTTATGTTTTAATGTCTTTTATAGTGAATTTTTTATGCCATTTAAGTCGATGAGTTGGCTTTTGTGATGTTGTTTGTTTTAGGTCATATGTCGATTAGACCTGAAGGAGTTTAGTTGAAACCTAAGGTTGAATCCTAAGATTTAGGTTTAATGTCGGTTACACTTAAGTTATGAAGATGATTTAGGTTCAATGTAGGTAGAACCTAACGATCAAAGTAGTTTAAGTCCAATGTGGGTGGGACTTAAAATGTATTAGGTCCAATGTAGGTTGAACCTAAAGATTGAAAATGGTTTAAGTCCAATGTCATTAGGACTTAAAATGATTTAGGTTCAATATAGGTAGAAACTAAGGTTTAAAATAGTTTAAGTCCAATGTAGGTAGGACTTAAGATGTTTTAGGTTCAATGTAGGTAGAACCTAAAGATTAACATGGTTTAAGTCTGATGTATTTAGGAGTTAAGGAATTTAGTTTCAATGTAGGTAGAACCCAAGGATTTGAATAATATAAATCCAATGTAAATAGGACTCAAGGAATTTAGGTTCAATGTCGGTAGAACTTAAGGATTTAAAATTGTTTAAGTCCAATGTAGGTAGGACCTAAAATGTTTTAGATCAAATTTAATTTAGATCTAAAGTTGATTTAGGTTCAAGTTGGTTTGAACCCAAGTGTTTAAGTTGAATCAGGTTTGAGTTGACTTAGGTTTAAGTTGGATTGAACCTAAGTGTTTGAGCTGAGTTAGGTTCAAGTTGGTTTTGAACATGAGGTTTGGTTAACTTGGGTTCAAGTTGGGTTGAAGCTAAGTTTGAGGTTGAGTTAGGTTCAAGTTAGGTTGAACCTAAAGTTGATGTTAACTTAGGTTCAATTTGAGTTGAACCTGAGTTAAGGGTTTGATTTAGGCTAAGCATATGTTGAACATAAGATTTGGTTAACTTTAGTTCAAGTTGGGTTGAATCTAAGTTTGAAGTTGAGTTAGGTTCAATTTGGGTTAAACCTATAGTTGATGTCAACTTAGGTTCAATTTGAGGTGAACTTAAGTTAAAGGTTTGATTTAGGTTTAGTATTTGTTGAACCTAAGGTTTAGATTTTGATTTAGGTTCAATGTGGGTTGAACCTAAATTAAGGGTTTGACTTTAGGTTCAATGTGGGTTGAACCTAAGGTTTAGGTTAACTTGGGTTCAATTTGGGTTGAACCTAAGTTATAGGTTTGATTTAGGTTCAATATGGGTTGAACCTAAAGTTGTATTGGACCTAATTTGGGTTAGGTCTAATTAAGGTTTAAAGGCTGCTTAAGCTTAATGTAGTTAAGGCTTAAGGATTAATCAAGTCTAATGAGGGTTAGACTTAACTATGGTTTAAAGGTTATTTAAGCCTAATGTAAATAAGGCTTAAGGGTTAACTAAGTCTAATTGTGTTAGACTTAATTAAGGTTTAAAGGTTGTTAAGCCTAATGTAAGTAAGGTTAAGGTTTAAGGGTTAATTAAGTTTAATTGAGTTAGACTTAATTATGGTTTAAAGGTTGTTAAGCCTAATGTAAGTAAGGCTTAAGGGTTAATTAAGTCTAATTAGGTTAGACTTAATTATGATTTAAAGGTTGTTTAAGCCTAATGTAAGTAAGGCTTAAGGGTTAATTAATTCTAATTGGGTTAGACTTAATTATGGTTTAAAGGTTGTTAAGCCTAATGTAAGTAAGGCTAAAAGGTTTATTAAGTCTAATTAGTTTAGACTTAATAATGATTTATAGGTTGTTTAAGCCTAATGTAAGTAAAGCTTAAGAGCTAATTAAGTGTATCTAGGTTATACTTGATTATGGTTTAATGGTTATTTCAACCTAATGTAAGTAAGGCTTAAAGGTTAATTAAGTCTAATTGAGTTAGACTTAATTATGGTTTAAAGGTTATCTTAAATCTAATGTAATTAAGGTTTAAGTTGATTAATTAGGTCTGGGTTAGACCTAATTATGGTTTAGGGTTAATTAAACCTAATGTAAGTAATGTTTAATTGATTAATTAAACTTAATTGGGGTTAAGTATAATTGGGATTTATGGTTAATTAAACATAATGTTTTATTGATTAATTCGACTTAATTACGGTTAAGTCTAATTAGAGTTTATGATTAATTAAATTTAGGTAAGGTTTAATTGATTAATTAGGCTTAATTAGGAGTTAGACCTAATTAGGGGTTGGGGTTAATTAAGCCTAATGTAAGTAAGGCTTAATTTAATTAATTATCTAATAAGTGTAAGACATAATTGAGGCTTAAGTTGATTAAGCCTAATGTAAGTAAGGATTAATGTAAATAATTTGATCTAATTTGGGTTAGACCTAATTAAGGTTTAAGTTTGATTAAGCCTAATGTAAGTAAGGCTTAATGTAATTAATTTAGGCCTAATTAGGGTTAGACCTAATTGAGTTTTATGGTGTTAAAACTAATGTAATTAAGGTCTAATAAGGTTTAATTAGGCTTAACTGTGGTTTAGACCTCATTAGGGTTTATAGAGTTAAACCTAATACAGTTAAGGTCTAACAGAGTTTAATTAGGTCTAAATGTGGTTTAGACCCAATTAATGTTTATGATGTTGAACCTAATATAGTAAAGATCAAACAAAATTTAATTAGGTCTAAATGAGGTTTAGACCCAATTAGAGTTTATGATGTTAAACCTAAAGTAGTTAAGTTTTAACGAGGGTTTAATTAAATTTAATTATGGTTTAGACTTAATTAGTGTTTTTTGAGTTAAACTTAATGTAGTTAAGGTTTAACTAGAGTTTAATTAGTTCTAAATGTGGTTTAAACCTACTTAGGATTTTGGGTTCACCTAGATGAAATTTTAGTGTCAGATTAAGTCTAGGTTGAATGTTTTGTCATATTGAGTCTAAGGGGTTAGACTCAATGGTCTTTGAGGAGATGGTTGACCCTATGTCATTTAGGTCTAAAAATTAGAGTTTAGTTAACTCTAAGTGTCACTATGGCTAGTTTCCAAGCCTAAAGATATCTAAAGTTAAATATGTAATTTTTAGTTTTACAATTTTGACCCTAGAGATGGAATGTCATTTTTAAATTTGTAAATGGTTAAAAATTTATCATTTTAGAGTTTTTAAAATGTCACTCTAAATTTTCTAACAATATCTAATTTTAATTTCCAATTTCTTTATTTTTTATAATTATTTTAAAAATAATTGCAAAAATATGATAGAAATTGAGAAATTGAGTCATAGGGAGTATTTCTGGCCTTAGGAAAGCCATAGAAGATTCCTAAGGACTTAAAGATAAATCCCTAAAATTTTAAAATTTTTAAAATTATAAATAATTTTTAATAATTAAATTACTCCAAGGAGTAATCAATTAATTAAAAAATAAATATATATAATTAAATTCTAATTTTATGTCCAAAATACTCTACTCACTGTCCTGAGTTCAGAGGTATTTTTGTTTCATTTTTGTGAGTTTGGTGTGAAAAGTTATGAACTTTTAAAGTCTTCTATATTTAATTAAATAAGAAAATAAGTATTTTCTTACATAACGGACGTGGCGCCAGCTACATCGATGGACTCGTCAAAATCCAACGTAGCTGCATTTTATTGGCTAGGGATTCTAAGCAGACTTACACGTGGCCCGCAGTTTGAAATCGTTTTGTATGAACAATTTTACAGTCCGAAGCCATCCCCACTATGCATTTCTGATACACAGAAATGGATGACATTGCTTCATCGTTCCGAAGGGAGATGAACCGAAAGTTGTCCATTGATTTTGGTCAAGATCTCTCTAGAATGTTGACTAAAATTAATTTTATTTGTTTCCAGAGGATTGTCTCCTCTATTAGAAGACATCTATACGACAATTTGTCATGAACTGATACTTCACTTCACAATGTGTGAAAATTGAGCCATAATTAGGGTTTTAGTTCATACATTGGCCACAGTCAATGAAAATTTGATGTAATTGGTTCTGGCACTTCGTTTGGGGGTCATCAAGTTCATTTTTTCTTCAATTTGAGTTGAAATCAACTATGTATACGAGCTCAATGAAAAGGTGTAGTTGGTTTCATTGAACTATAGGGTAGAGGCTATGAGAGAGGCTGATTTCAATTGGAAACTTCTCCTTAAGGCTCAGGGATGGATTTGGAACTGTCAATTTATGATTTTAGAGGGTTTAGTGTCAATATGAAAATCTATTCTGGTTTTTAGATTCAAAGTTGAGCTTCTACACTTGATCATAGAGGCTCAATCCAGGGGGTATTTGTTGCTTTAGACAGAGGCAACAATTTTGGTCTTGAAAGTCTTAGGGATTGGACAGTATATGGATGTTTTCTCTCTTTTTTTTTTTCCTTGGAAGCTTACGGCTTGCTCAATTTATGGCCATCCATGGTGTCTACATAGCCTATATTCTTTTGGGGAAGGCAAGGGAGGTGGTATTTTGACCGTGGTTAAGTTTTCAGGATGATGATTAGCATGGATAAAGCTTCCCATGAATTATCCATAGAAGCCTTGATATTGGTTAAAATTTGAGCTCATATTTTGGCTACCTCCCATTAGCAAGCTTGGGTGGTGTGAATGGCTACTCAATCAACCTGATAGAGCATTCACCAAATGAATTTCATGGGTTAATTAATGATGTTGAGGAAGGGATGACACATACCCTGCCTCATCATCCTTTATCAATTTAAGCTCATGATTACCTTAATAATGGGAAAGATGAAACTTGTATAAGTCTATTCTTCATTAGAGGATGAGGGAGTTGTAGGATGAGCTCACCATTCTTTCATTTAATAAAAATATGAAAGAGTGACACCTCTTTTCTTTTTCATGATGGCTTCATGTTGTCTTCATGACTTAGTCAAAAAGGTTAGCCTATGGGTTAATTAACATGTCAACCTTGTCATGGTAGGTTTCATGGCATGAGTGACCCATTATCAATTTGTCATATGATAGATCCTAGGGTTTAAGTGAAAAAGATATGATTTTTTATGTGTCTTGGATTTGTCTTGCCATGGGTTATAAATCAATATTTTACACTTAACCCTAGGTCTAATAATCTTTAATTTTACTCTCTTTCATTAATTAATTACTTAGGAGAATAAAATATTTTGATGAAAAGACCCAAATTTGATAAAAAAATGGTAATGTTGATCAAGTTTGACCAGTTTTGACCATAGTTTACCAGAGGACCAATTCTTGTTCAAGGTCAACCAATGTGACTTACCTCACCTTATCATGGTTGGGTTAGTCATGGGGTCTTGGGTTGGTTAGATGACTTGGGTTTGACCAAGGTTGACCCAGGATGAACAAAGTTGACCAGCATGGTCAAATTGACTGTATGGTGGTCAGTTTGGTCTATGAATGATCAAATGGTCAATGTGGTGACCTGACCGTNAATATACGTTACATAACACACCTAAGTTTGGTATTTTCTCAACCTCAATACATTAATTCAGAGTCATAATCCAAGCCACAACACTCATAATGCTGAAAACAAAACATCCTATGCTTAGTCTCAACTATACAGAGATCTAAAGCATACATCCCAAGCAATGCAAACACAAAGTTCAAATCTAAACACACATAAACACAAAGGTAGCATAGTAAATTTACTACTCATCAAATTCCATGCTCGTTTCTCCTCTGAGATCACCCATTGATTGCACATGAACGAGGAGTTGTAGAAGGGTCGGAATGGAAATTCTTCAGTAGAATCCTCCTCTATCAGTTTCATCCTCCAATCTAAATGATCGAAGAAATCGGAGATATTATTAATTGTATTCATCACATTTTGTACCTCCTTCTCCAATTTCTTGATTTGACACAGAATCACTAGAGTTTTATCAGGAGTTAAGGGTTGAACTGGCAGTGAATTCTGAGGTGATTGATCAACTATCATGGCCATGTCATTTTCATCTTCAAATGATGGGAATCTTTCAGTTGGGTCCAAAGGCTTCCAAGGTAGCAGTACCTTTTCCCAATTTTTGTAGTATATTTGGGACTGGCTGCAAAGTGAGAAAATTGTGGAAGGGTGTCCAAGCCCATAAGTTGATCCATGAACAATCAGGCCCAAAACCGACTTTACAATTATTGATCCAATATCAATCGGCAGTCCCCTTTGGATACAATAGTTCAAAATAGAACTTTCCTTAGAAACTTTACAACTTTCATTGTTGGTAACAGTTTCACAGAAATGAAGAAGTGTCAGTGTTTAGAGACGGGATTCAGAAGTGTTGAAGAGAAACTAACATACCCATTCTCTCCCATTTCCCAATCGTCAGTTTCGTCCGTTAAATACTGGTAAATTTCATTCATCTGGTTCCTTGTCAGGATGAAATTTGAATAGTGGTAGACAGGAATGTTCTCTATCATATATAATTTGTTGATCAGTGCAGAAGTAAAAGTGATCCACCTACCTCGCACATAAACAACTCCCTAGTTGACTCCATGCAAATTTGCATAAAATTCTTTCACTACAAGGACAAGCACAACGGCGATAGTGTAGCACAGTACTTTCCATCTTCGTCGCACAATCATCTCTTCAATTGGTGTCATAGGATTGTTCAGTCCTCGACTCACGAATCCTTGTTCCTTGATCAATTTTTTCTTTGTTAGTAGTTTGTTGAAGATTCGTTGGGCTTCCACACTAATAAACTTTCGCCAATTGAAAACTCTCATTCTGGGATTATTAGGGGAATTAGATGCGATAGGAATGCAATTGGTGGAGTTTCACTTTGTTCTTGGGGGAAAATATGAATTGGAGTTGAATTTGGGAGTTTAAAAAGGTAACTCCCGCTAAAAATCTGTCAAAAATTGCCACTCAAACACAAGAAACCATCATCTCACCGGTCTCTTCGTCGGCGGGGTTGTTGACCTCACTTTTGGTTGAGGTCTAGAAATTTCTTTAGT
>JXCR01139726.1:184771-227439 GCA_002079205.1 Phalaenopsis hybrid cultivar | reverse complement strand
AATATTACTATTTTAAGCAAACTTCAATTTGCTTAAGATATTTAATTTGGAGAATATAAAGACNATGTGATGTTTGGAGTGTTTCAAAATTTTTAATCAAAAATAGTTTTACAAGATATGGAATGCCCAGAAAAAATATTACTGATGGAGGATCTCATTTTAGAAATATAACAATTATAAAGATGGTGGAAAAATATAATATTATGCATAAAATTGCAACTACTTATCATCCCCTGACTAGTGGTCTAGCAGAAGTATCTAATTGTGATACTGAAAGAATTTTGGAAAAAATTGTGAATCCTAAAAAAATGAATTGGTCTGCTAGGTTAAATACTGCATTATGGGCTTACAAGACAACTTATAAGACACCTATAGGAATATTCCCGAATAAAATAATTTTTGGGAAGACTTGACTTCCAGTAGAATTGGAACATGAAGTCTATTTGGCTATTAAAGAGTTCAATTTCAAATTGAAAGATGCTAGTGAGAGAAGATTATTGCAATTAAATGAGCTTGAAGAAATTAGGAATGAATCTTATGATAATGCTAGGATTTATAAGGAAAAAATGAAAGAATGACATGATATGAAGATAATAAAAATGTAATTTGAGCCTGGACAGGAAGTTTTATTATACAGTACAAGATCAAATTTATTTCTTGGAAAACTAAAGTCTAGGTGGAAAGGAACATTCAAAATTATTAAAGTCTATTCCTATGAAGTTATTAGTATTGAAGATCCCAAGACTAGAAAGGTATTTAAAGTAAATGGGCACAGACTAAAACCATAGTTTGATATTCAAAGGCCATTTTTTAAAGAGAATGTAATGTTGGGACACCAAGAATNATATATATATATATATTATATTTATGTTGCATGATACCCAAAGGGAAATGATTATTTGACTTCTAGAAGCATGCCGAATCAAGTTTGTTTCATACATGAATGCGCCTGTTATTTAATGAATAAAGCCATGAGTTATTCACAATAATATTGAATGAGTCTCAAGACATATATACTCTTTCATCATATTTTTGGCATGGGTTGAAGGTCTTTCATAAATACCAACGAATCATCAGATGTATACCTTGCTTTATATTTGATAAGATGCCTCGGATATTCATCATCCATAATAATCATAATTTCAAAATAAAGAATTGTAATTACATATAACTCAAGGAGTTGTCTGATGATTTCCTTCTCCGACTAAGTTAGCAAATCAGTATTGTGAATATGGAGCAAGAAAAGCAAAAATAAGGTAACATCATGTCATTGTTGGTAGTTCATGGAATAAAGTCAGACCAGCCACATTGAATTGGAATAATGCAAGAATGGTTTGGATTTTTAACTCACATCATTTTGTTCCTATACCTCACAAAATTATATGTGCAGCTTAATTTTATAGCATCCAATATCATGAAAGTTCCGATGCAAATTTATTTGGTTGCAAGCAAACCATCCACTTTATCACCCCGCTTAAATCTCAAGTACCTTCTATGATATCGATTATAAAATTGTAAATATAATTCTCAACTAACTTCCATCTTCATGTAAGACATGCATATGCTATGTACAAAATTGTGCAAGCTCACTAGGTTTACATGTAATAAGTAAATTAAATCTTCATGCATTCTAAAATATTATTAGGAGTAGCTTGATTATATGGATTAACACCAATAAATCTATCTATACATGAATTACATGAAAAGCAGTCATGTCCAAACCCAAAAGATGATCTTGAATCAAACATAATAACAAATCTTTGAAACTACCTTTTAACACGTTAATCTAATCGTGTCATGAGATAATAATATAGTAGAAAAGAGTTATCTGTAACTAACTAGCAAATTTAACATCCCTGACAAAGAGTTGTCTTTAGAAGTCCATGTAGCCTAATAATTTTACCAAAGAATACTATCTTGATGTGTAAAAAAAAATTTTTGCCACACGTAATTATATCATTTTATAAAATATATTCATAAAAAATGAAATAGATTCATGCCTCTAAACAGTACATAGAAGCCATAGGAAAAACTCAATTAAATCTTCCCACAATGAGTGTGAAATTTAGCAATCATTCTTGACTGTACAATCAATCATTATTCAACCAAAAATAGTTGGGTGAGGCTAATGATAATTATGGTAATCATACAAACAATAAAAACCACAGCTGCACAAAGATTTTCCATTCTTAGATTAGATGATATGCTTGAGAGAATGGTTTGCGGTGTGTTTATGATGATTAACTTCAAAGTGGTTATCATCATGTCTGAATGTGCGACATGATGAATTGAATTGCTTTTAAAAATTAGAATGAATTATAGATTTCTTTGTTACAAGATTTAAGTTGATTAATAGACCAAATATTTTGTAGGAACTATTGAACAATTTACTCTGACATGTTAGAGGTTTTCTAGTCAGACTAAAACTTTTACTTGTTCATTTCTTTTTACATAAATCAACTACATGTATTTTAGTAATGGTTTAAAAAAATAGGTAAATATGATATATCACAAAGAGGTAAAAGCTCACGAAGAAGCTTTTCAGTATATAATCCTTAAAATAATAATAAAAAATGTTTAAGGATATCAGGTAAAATCAAATATTTATTAGCATGCTCTTTATTACACAAAAACCAATATAACTTCCAAGCTTTCTCAATCAAACAATTGATGACAAGAAATGTATAAAGACTTGCTATTGTTGCTTTGGTGTGGATTCGTTAATAGAACTAACATGATAACCTTGGTTTAAAGGGATAAAAAAAAACTATCTTCTTTATCTTAGCTTTTAAAAATATATGTGTTTGACTACCCANTGCTATTGTTGCTTTGGTGTGGATTCGTTAATAGAACTAACATGATAACCTTGGTTTAAAGGGATAAAAAAACTATTCTTCTTTATCTTAGCTTTTGAAAATATGTGTTTGACTACCCAAAGTAACATCTAGGTCATACAATCATGAACTAAAAATATAATAGACAATTTTTAAAAATTTCATGCATTCAAAGGATGATTTTGACAAGGTATTCATGTAACTCCTACAATCAATAGTGATCTAGTATGATTCATCAATTATATCAATATGAACACAACTTATGAATACTAAGACATGTTGGAATCCTACTCATATGCTAATCCAACAAGCTTTTGGTCACAAGTGTTTCATACCATAGAACCATAGAAAAAGATTTTGGGTCAAGCTTACAATCAAAGAATGGTGTCAAAATCTTCACCTTTCGAAGCATGTTTGCCATTTATATCACACTTTGGGTCTATGTGGATAGGATTATCAATATGGCGATTTGCAGGTAAATAATGGTGCTATAGACTAGGATCGGTTGTTGAGATACTATAAATTCTACAATAATTGCATTGGGATAAAATCCAAATTTTTTTTAAAAATCTAAATTAAATATGTTGTTTGCTTGATCAATATTAACACATAAGTTCGCAAGTGTTTTAATGTGCTCCTCAATAGAAAGGGGCATACAACATAGAAAACATTTATGTGCACACATAGTTGTCCAGCTCCACTAGTTTAATCCTACCCCTCAGAAGAGTTAGCTCACAAAGAATTTGACATTGTTCAATATGCATTGCAATGGATTATTCATTAAAAAACAATGTAAAAAAATTGTTAGCACCGACTAGTGATCAAGTTAGTGAAGATAGCAATAAAATATTTTTCAGCTCCACTAGTTTATGTGCAACATAGAAAACATTTATGTGCACACATAGTTGTCCAGGTCCACTAGTTTAACCCTACCCCTCAGAAGAGTTAGCTCACAAAGAATTTGACATTGTTCAATATGCATTGCAATGGATTATTCATTAAAAACAATTTTAAGAAATTGGTAGCACCGACTAGGTTCAAGTTAGTGAAGATAGCATTAAAATTTTTTTCCGGTAGGGTGGAAAAGGATGGATAGAATGAGATTATCTTGGGTCTCCTTAATTGTAAGAAAATCATATGGTGAATTATGAAAATAGAGAAATCTCTCCTATTTATTCCTATAATCTCTTATCACATCCTATTTTACAACATTCTAAAATTTGGCCATTTTCAACTCTGTGAACACGATTTATAGGCGTGGGCTCTCGAGTGAAGCAAGAATCCTCATGCCTTGATATCAAATAAATTGAACGGAAAATATAATCATATCTACACCATTCATACAAATAACACATGAAAGTAGTCAATTCTATATCCATTTATGTCATGCCTTTCTAAACAATGATGTGTAATAATTATATTTAGATATACGATCAACAAATATTTCAAAGAAGTGAACTAATTAATACAAAAAATTATTTAATACAATTACTACATAATACAAAAGTAAGAGAAATCTAGATTAATGTGAATATGCTGACGCATATTATGCAATGAAAATTGAAATCATATAGTATAGTATATTAAATCACAATAATTTTTAATAAATCAACTAAAGACCGAAACCCTAAATGTGCCACAAATTTTATTAAATCTAATCAAGCAATATAACGTGGACCCAGTTAACAAAGAAGAAAATTAAAGAAAGTTGTTGAGAAATAAATAAGATAAAATTAATTGAATCAACAAGGTTGGCACCATTCCACAAGTTTTCTTTAAGCATAGCGCACTTGGGAAGAAGCGAACTTGAAATCCAATGGATATTATGCAAATAACACCATTCATACAAATAACACATGAAAGTAGTCAATTCTATATCCATTTATGTCATACGTTTCTAAATAATGATGTGAAGTAATTATATTTAGATGTACGATCAACAAATATTTCAAAGAAGTGAACTAATTAATACAAAAAATTATTCAATACAATTACTACATAATACAAAAGTAAGAGAAATCTAGATTTATGTGAATATGCTGACACATATTATGCAATGAAAATTGAAATCATATAGTATAATATATTAAATCACAATAATTTTTAATAAAGCAACTAAAGACCGAAACCCTAAATGTGCCACAAATTTGATTAAATCTAATCAAGCAATATAAAGTGGACCCAGTTAACAAAGAAGAAAATTAAAGAAAGTTGTTGAGAAATAAATGAGATAAAATTAATTGAATCAACAAGGTTGGCACCATTCCACAAGTTTTCTTTAAGCATAGCGCACTTGGGATGAAGCGGACTTGAAATCCAATGGAAAGTTTTTTTCTTTTTTTTTTAATATGATAGAACTTAGCAGCATTACTTATCATAAGGTAACATCACGCTTATAAAATGATATCAATATTAAGACGTAATAATGGCCCACAAATCAAACTTTAGATCCTTGCACCAACTAGATCTTAAGGTACTCACGATAACTGCTTTATGATGAGCACAAAGCATACACGTGATTTTTCATACACAGTTTTATAGACATTACGCATGCTTGTTGAATAAAAAGGCTAGCAATATGCTAGTGGCTTCTTAATCAAGATTTCAAATTCTTTGGATCTTCATTAAATTAATTGTTGCTTTAGCACATATTCTTTGATAAAAAGAAAGTATACTCAAATGAAGGATGTCATACAAAGGATGATTGTTGACACAATACATTGACCAAGAGAATGTTGCTTTATCCATACATGGTTTTTGTTCCAACCAAATTCGACCTTTATTCAAGTCTCAATGATGGTATATTGCCCTCAAGGGTGAGGTGCTTTGGCCTTCGTTTGCTTTAAACTCAAGATACTCAACCACACAATTCTTGACTCAAACTAACACTGTTGAGGTTTAAGTTTGAGCAAAAAATCGAGCGATTTAGGTGAGCCAGGATAACATTCCAAACTTCAAATTAATATTTCACAAAAAAACAAAATTGCTGCTATATTTTATCCTCTTCATTTGGTTCTTACATGAAAGAAGCAGGGAAGAGCAAACTATGAAAAATAACTAGCAAAACATAGATTTAGCATAAAAAACATTGTCATCAAATTCAAGCTTCCTAAAAATGCTTATGTCGTTTGATTGCTCGCCATGAAAGAATTAGTGAAATATTTCTAATTTTTTTATCAGCAAATCTTCACTGTTTCACAGTACATTAAAAAGCAGATACCATCCTAACAAAGAAAGAAGGATGTACATACTAGATGGGGAAGCGGTTCAAAAGAAGTATCATCAATGCATGGAAAAGAGTCACTATTTGCAATTGCTTCAAACAAAGTCATCATTGCACTAATCTCTAATTCATTAGAGACAGCATCAACTTGAAGTTCCTCTAATTTTTTCTTTGACATCTCAGCTTCCCACTCTATCTTTTCCAAGGCAGCTTGTTTGTCAGCAAGTTTGATCTGTCGAATAAAAGTTACTAGTTGAAAGGTCGTTTATGCAAATAAATGGACTTCCACCAAAAAACTACCACTTACAAATTAGATTTGGAAGTGACATTTAAAGTTATGATGGTGAATTAACAAAAATAAAAAAATAAAAATAATGCAGTTACACCACATTGTGTTTGTATTTAACATTCAGTCAAAAGAAGTTCAGGAACAAATTTCCTTGAACATTCAAAAATCAACATATTAACCGAACTGCTAACTTCTAACTAAAATTTCATCATTAACAAGCAGATGCAATTATTAACTATAATTAAAAAGAAATTTGAAGAATCAGTGATTTATAAATCATCACCAATATGTGATAAACATAAAAAAAATCCTTCCAACAAGGCAACAGAAGCATATTAGTAAAGACAAGGATAACTACAATTGATTAATTACCTTAGCATTATGTAATTGCACGNCTCTTTCTCCCCTATGGTTTGAACTTATCAGCACCGTAAAATTTATATTTTGTCTCCTGCGGATCTTCCTTGTAATATAATATACAACTATTAATGCAACCATCTATCTTTTCAGACAGTAGCTCTCATAACTTCAACACTGACTTTTTATTTTTGTGCAATNTAGGAAGGTTTCCAAAACTTTATTTTTCCAGCTCTATATACATAAATGCTCTGACATGCATTTTGAGTTACAANTTTTAAAATTTTCATGCATTCAAAGGATGATTTTGACAAGGTATTCATGTAACTCCTACTATCAATAGTGATTTAGTATGATTCATCAATTATACCAATATGAACACTACTTACGAATACTAAGACATGTTGGAATCCTACTCATATGCTAATCGAACAAGCTTTTGGTCACAAGTGTTTCATACCCATAGAACCATAGAAAAAGTTTTTGGGTCAAGCTTAACATCAAAGAATGGTGTCAAAATTTTCACCTTTCGAAGCATGTTTGCCATTTATATCACACTTTGGGTCTATGTGGATAGGATTATCAATATGGTGATTTGCAGGTAAATAATGGTGCTATAAACTAGGATCGATTGTTGAGATACTATAAATTGTACAATAATTGCATTGTGATAAAATCCAATTTTTTTTTAAAAAATCTAAAATAAATATGTTGTTTGCTTGATCAATATTAACATATAAGTTCGCAAGTGTTTTAATGTGCTCCTCAATAGAAAGGGGCATGCAACATAGAAAACATTTATGTGCACACATAGTTGTCTAGCTCCACTAGTTTAATCCTACCCCTCAGAAGAGTTAGCTCACAAAGAATTTGACATTGTGCAATATGCATTCCAATGGATTATTCATTAAAAAACAATTTTAAGAAATTGTTAGCACCGACTAGTGTTCAAGTTAGTGAAGATAGAAATAAAATGTTTTTCAGCTCCACTAGTTTATTTGCAACATAGAAAACATTTATGTGCACACATAGTTGTCCAGGTCCACTAGTTTGACCCTATCCCTCAGAAGAGTTAGCTCACAAAGAATTTGACATTGTTCAATATGCATTGCAATGGATTATTCATTAAAAACAATTTTAAGAAATTGTCAGCACCGACTAGGTTCAAGTTAGTGAAGATGGCAATAAAATATTTTTCAGCTAGGGTGGAAAAGGATGGATAGAATGATTCATCTTGGGTCTCCTTAATTGTAAGAAAATCATATGGTGAATTATGAAAATAGAGAAATCTCTCCTATTTATTCCTATAATCTCTTATCAAATCCAATTTTACAACATTCTAACATTTGACCATTTTCAACTGTGTGAACACGATTTATAGGTGTGGGCTCTCGAGTGAAGCAAGAATCCTCATGCCTTGATATCAAATAAATTGAACGGAAAATATAATCATATCTACACCATTCATACAAATAACAGAAAGTAGTCAATTCTATATCCATTTATGTCATACCTTTCTAAACAATGATGTGAAATAATTATATTTAGATATACGATCAACAAATATTTCAAAGAAGTAAACTAATTAATACAAAAAAAATTATTTAATACAATTACTACATAATACAAAAGAGAAATCTAGATTAATGTGAATATGCTGACGGATATTATGCAATGAAAATTGAAATCATATAGTATAATACATTAAATCACAATACTTTTTAATAAATCAACTAAAGACCGAAACCCTAAATGTGCCACAAATTTTATTAAATCTAATCAAGCAATATAACGTGGACCCAGTTAACAAAGAAGAAAATTAAAGAAAGTTGTTGAGAAATAAATGAGATAAAATTAATTGAATCAACAAGGTTGGCACCATTCCACAAGTTTTCTTTAAGCATGGCGCACTTGGGATGAAGCGGACTTGAAATCCAATTGAAAGTTTTTTTCTTTTTTTTTTTTAATATGATAGAACTTAGCAGCATTACTTATCATAAGGTAACACCGCGCTTATAAAATGATATCAATATTAAGACGTAATAATGGTCCACAAATCAAACTTTAGATCCTTGCACCAACTAGATCTCAACGTACTCACGATAACTGCTTTATGATGAACACAAAGCATACACATATGATTTTTCATACACAGTTTTATAGACATTACACATGCTTGTTGAATAAAGAGGCTAGCAATATGCTAGTGGCTTCTTAATCAAGATTTAAAATTCTTTGGATCTTCATTAAATTAATTGTTGCTTTAGCACATATTCTTTGATGAACTGAAAGAAAGTATACTCAAATGAAGGATGTCATACAATGGATGATTGTTGACACAATACATTGACCAAGATAATGTTGCTTTATCCATACATGGTTTTCGTTCCAACCAAATTCGACCTTTATTCAAGTCTCAA
Organism: Phalaenopsis hybrid cultivar; assembly: GCA_002079205.1. NCBI lineage: Eukaryota > Viridiplantae > Streptophyta > Magnoliopsida > Asparagales > Orchidaceae > Phalaenopsis > Phalaenopsis hybrid cultivar. The sequence goes on along the minus strand of JXCR01139726.1, from coordinate 218,316 downwards.
TGATGGTATTTTGCCCTCAAGGGTGAGGGATTTGGCCTTCATTTGCTTTAAACTCAAGATACTCAACAACACTATTCTTGACTCAAACTAACGCTGTTAATGTTTAAGTTTGAGCAAACAATCAAGCAATTTAGGTGAGCCAGAATAACATTCCAAACTTCAAATTAATATTTCACAAAAAAAAAACAAAATTGCTGCTATATTTTATCCTCTTCATTTGGTTCTTGCATGAAAGAAGCAGGGAAGAGCAAACCATGAAAAATAACTAGCAAAACATAGATTTAGCATAAAAACATTGTCATCAAATTCAAGCTTCCTAAAAATGCTTATANTTCTTTAAGCATAACGCACTTGGGATGAAGCGGACTTGAAATCCAATGGAAAGTTTTTTTCTTTTTTTTTTTAATATGATAGAACTTAGCAGCATTACTTATCATAAGGTAACATCACACTATAAAATGATATCAATATTAAGACGAATAATGGCCCACAAATCAAACTTTAGATCCTTGCACCAACTAGATCTTAAGGTACTCGCGATAACTGCTTTATGATGAACACAAAGCATACACATATGATTTTTCATACACAGTTTTATAGACATTACGCGTGCTTGTTGAATAAAGAGGCTAGCAATAGGCTAGTGGCTTCTTAATCAAGATTTAAAATTCTTTGGATCTTCATTAAATTAATTGTTATTTTAGCACATATTATTTGATGAAGTGAAAGAAAGTATACTCAAATGAAGGATGTCACACAATGGATGATTGTTGATACAATACATTGACCAAGATAATGTTGCTTTATCCATACATGGTTTTCGTTCCAACCAAATTCGACCTTTATTCAAGTCTCAATGATGGTATTTTGCCCTCAAGGATGAGGGCTTTGGCCTTCGTTTGCTTCAAACTCAAGATGCTCAACAACACTATTCTTGACTCAAACTAACGCTGTTAATGTTTAAGTTTGAGCAAACAATCGAGCAATTTAGGTGAGCCAGAATAACATTCCAAACTTCAAATTAATATTTCACAAAAAAAGAAAAAAAACCAAAATTGCAGCTATATTTTATCCTCTTCATTTGGTTCTTACATGAAAGAAGCAGGGAAGAGCAAACTATGAAAAATAACTAGCAAAACATAGATTTAGCATAATTGTCATCAAATTCAAGCTTCATAAAAATGCTTATGTCGTTAGATTGCTCGCCATGAAAGAATTAGTGAAATATTTATAATTTTTTTATCAGCAAATCTTCACTGATTCACAGTACATTAAAAAGAAGATACCATCCTAACAAAGAAAGAAGGATGTACATACTAGATGGGGAAGCGATTCAAAAGAAGTATCATCAATGCATGGAAAAGAGTCACTATTTGCAATTGCTTCAAACAAAGTCATCATCGCACTAATCTCTAATTCATTAGAGACAGCATCAACTTGAAGTTCCTCTAATTTTTTCTTTGACATCTCAGCTTCCCACTCTATCTTTTCCAAGGCAGCTTGTTTGTCAGCAAGTTTGATCTGTCGAATAAAAGTTACTAGTTGAAAGGTCGTTTATGCAAATAAATGGACTTCCACAAAAAAACTACCACTTACAAATTAGATTTGGAAGTGACATTTAATGTTATGATAGTGAATAACAAAAAAAATATAAAAATAATGCAGTTACACCACATTGTGTTTGTATTTAACATTCAGTCAAAAGAAGTCAAGGAACAAATTTCCTTGAGCATTCAAAAATCAACAGATTAGCCGAACTGCTAACTTCTAAACTAAAATTTCACCATTAACAAGCAGATGCAATTATTAACTATAATTAAAAAGAAATTTGAAGAATCAGTGATTTATAAATCATCACCAATATGTGATAAACATCAAAAAAATCCTTCCAACAACGCAACAGAAGCATATTAGTAAAGACAAGGATAACTAAAATTGATTAATTACCTTAGCATTATGTAACTGCACATTGGTAGATTTGATCAATGCATCCTTCTCAACAACTTGGCGTCTCAGTTCACCTACTGATGCATGAGTTTCATTCACTTGATTAGTTAAACTCTCAGCAGATTTTAACGCTTCCTCCTTCTCTATTAGCTTTTTCTGTAGCTCAGCAACTTGATCCCGTAAGAAAAGAAGCTCATTTACATCATTTTGGACACTTTCTTCTGCATCCCTCGTTGTCTTTATCGAATTAGTCTGAGCCACTTTTTTACTCTTGTAATCTGCACCCTTCTGTAGAATGGTACTTGGGAGTGATAGAGGCCACACATGCTTCAAAATTTAAATTTGAAAATTTATACAAAACTAAACACATTCTTACATAAAACTAACAGTGCTTAAACAAAATCACTCTCATGAACCTAGAGTTTTCATTTATAGATAAACTTGGTAATTTTCATGGAGAAAGAGACCTAAAGAAAGCTAAACAATCTAATGACAATGACAATCACAAAACAGAAAACGTCAGCTTATCTTGCTTTCTAACAAGTGAAAGGTTCATATATCCAGTAAACGCCACTTATCAACATCTCAATCAAATAATTTGCTTTATTAAAACAAATCGAAGATAAACTTCCCTTTTTTTAATAAAAATAGTCTGCATAATTTTAGTAACTAAGAATTTTATCAGAAGCCCCACCCTATGATTTAGAATTACACATCTCGGTGGCCATCACCAGAGAAAAATCAGACCATTCAATATGATCGCTAAAACAACAAGTAAATCATACATGGATATCTCCATTTAGAGATACCAACTACTCGACATTAAAGTGTAACGAGATAGAATCAGATCCAAAAGTTACCATTCATTTGCCCTAAAATCAATCGGGAGAAGAAAACATAGCAGTCAAAAGAACTGACCCTTCTCAGCTGAGGAGCTGGTGTGTGCACAATGGAAGCTCGCCGCGCAAAAGACGAACTCGCCCTCTTATCCTAAAATCCAGTAACAGAACATCAGTCCAAATGGATTCTCGCAATAGAGGTATTACCGCAAACTATTCTAACAAACAGAACACATACCATGAGTGATTCGACGAGAGGGACCATTTCAACGAGGTTTTTGAAAAGAACCCGATCCACATTGCTGCCGGAGCTGCTGTTCTCGGTAGATGTGGAAGGAGGGAGATCTCTCTCAGTGAAGCATCGCTGGGAGTCCGCCATTCGGCAGCGAAAGCAGATATCAGAGAAGTATTAGCGGCAAGAGGAGAATCGGAGCTTAGAGGATTAATGGAGGGAGACTGTAGCAGAATTGGATCGAGTGTTGAACGAGAGAAGCAAGGAAAGTTACAACGGGCCGATCACTAAACGGCAGTTATATTTTTAAAATTCCTCGGCCGGCTAAAGCCACCAAGGGTTTATTTTATTTTATTTTATATTATTATTATTATTATTTTGGACATTTAAATTAGTTTATTTTATTTTATTATTATTATTATTTTTGGCCATTTAAATTCATGCCATTCAATTGTTATACATTTACATATAAAAAACTAAAAATTTATTTTTAATGTTATACCACTCAAATGTTTAATATTACATACAAAATATCGCAAGTTTAAATTTTTATGTAAAATTCGAGCGCTCACTCTGCGACAACAATTATTTATCGCTCTGTGGGGTTGACTACCTGAATCATTTTTATCTATTAATTTCATTTAATTCTAAAGTGGTTTTTACATACTGTATAGCCTAAAAATGGGCAATCGAGCTTGAAGGATTGCCACCGCGAGAGACTTGCCAAGGACCACTGAGATGTTGGGCTAGCCACTTGAGCTGACCACCCGATGTAATTGGCTGGCTGGCCACCACACTACAGCAGTCTGGACACCTCCAACGGTTGACCTCCTCCAACTAGTCGGCCTCCATGGGTTGGCCACCCCACTACAACATGCCGACCACCTCCAACCGGACGGTCTCGATTGGCCCGCCACCCCTCTCCAACCGGCTGACCACTATGAGCCGACCACAAGCAAGGCATTTGATTGGCCACCCTAGCCGATCGCCCACCATGTGGCGGCCAAAGTGAAGGAAGACGACATGCCATCTTGGTCCGCCAACCTCGGACGATCAATCACTTGGGTCGACAACTCGACGCCGACAAGTCCAGCTACGGGAAGCTCCAGGAGGACTGGTCCAAGTAAGGAAAAGACCAAAATACCCCTCACCGCTCCTTAAACATGGGCATAAATGTAATCTCCCCCTCTCCTCTTTATTTCTCTATAAATAAAGAACCTATTGGCATGTAAAAGAGGTTCTTTCGACTCTCTCTCTCCCGCTCATGTAGGGTGTTGCTCCAATTCTCCCTCACTTGTAACTAAACTTATGTGGAAAAGCAGGGGCCGCCGAGCCCAGGGACAACCTTTCTTTGTCCCTCGACGGGACAACCTTTCTCTCTTTATCTCCCTCTTTTTCTCATTCATTCGGAACCTGACTCTATTCCTTGGGCACGGTCCAAATGACAGATTTAGATTCAACAGATACCAACCACCCAAAACATTGAACATTTCATTTTAACCATCCAAACATTGAATATATATCACTTTAACCACCCAAAATATTAAATATAACATTTTAAGTACTCAAAATTTTCACTCAAAACTTTCATTAGTGAGTAATGGAGGGTAGTTGTAATGGAAAAAGGTGGTCAAGTGTTATATTTAAAATTTGGGTGGTTAAAATAAAATATTCAATTTTTTGGGGGGGTTGTATGAGCGCTCATCCTACTAAAAAAACATTTTTCAAGCATATATATAAGATGGTAAGTATGTAAAAATTAAAACTAGGTGCTATATATGTAATTACATAGAAATTGACTGGCATTTATGTAAATCTTCCTTTATTTCATGGCAANTCTCGCAATAGAGGTATTACCGCAAACTATTCTAACAAACAGAACACATACCATGAGTGATTCGACGAGAGGTACCATTTCAACTAGGTTTTTGAAAAGAACCCGATCCACATTGCTGCCGGAGCTGCTGTTCTCGGTGGATATGGAAGGAGGGAGATCTCTCTCAGTGAAGCATCGCTGGGAGTCCGCCATTCGGCAGAGAAAGCAGATATCAGAGAAGTATCAGCAGCAAGAGGAGAATCGGAGATTAGAGGAGCAATGGAGGGAGACTGTAGCAGAATTGGATCGAGTGTTGAACGAGAGAAGCAAGGAAAGGTACAACGGGTCGATCACTAAACGGCAGTTATATTTTTAAAATTCCTCGGCCGGCTAAAGCGACCAAGAGTTTATTTTATTTTATTTTATTTTATTATTATTATTATTTTGGACATTTAAATTAGTTTATTTTATTTTACTATTAATTTTTTTTCGGGAATTTAAATTCATACCATTCAATTGTTATACATTTACATATCAACATCTAAAAATTTATTTTTTAATATTATACCACTCAAATGTTTAATATTACATACAAAATATCACAAGTTTAACTTTTTAAGTAAAATTCGAACGCTCACTCTGCAACAACAAATATTTATCCCCCTAAGTGGGGTTGGCTACCTGAATCATTTTTCTCTATTAATTTCATTTAATCCTAAAGTGGTTTTTACATACTGTATAGCCTAAGAATAGGCAATCAAGCTCGAAGGATTGCCATCGCGAGAGACTTGCCTAGGACCACTTAGATGTCGGGCTTGCCACTTGAGCTGACCACCCAATGTAATTGGCTGGTTGGACCTCCTCCAACTACTCGACCTCCATGGGTTAGCCACCCCACTATAATATGCCGACCACCTCAAGCTGGACGGTCTCGATTGGCCCGCCACCACTCTCCAACTGGCTGACCACTATGAGCCGACCACAAGCAAGGCATCTGATTGGCCACCCCAGCCAACCGCCCACCATGGGGCGGCCAAAGTGAAGGAAGACAACATGCCATCTTGGTCCGCCAACCCCGGGCGATCAATCACTTGGGTCGACAACTCGACGCCGTCAAGTCTACCTGTGGGAAGCTCCAGGAGGACTGGTCCAAGTAAGGAAAGAACCAAAATACCCCTCACTGCTCCTTAAACATGGGCATAAATGTAATCTCCCTCTCTCCTCTTTATTTCTCTATAAATAAAAGACCTAGTGGCATGTAAAAGAAGTTCTTTCGACTCTCTCTCTCCCGCTCATGTAGGGTGTTGCTCCGGTTCTCCCTCACTTGTAACTAAACTCATGTGGAATAGTAGGGGCCGCCGAGCCCAGAGACAATCTTTATCTCTTTATCTCCCTCTTTTTTTCCTTCATTCGAAATCTGTCTCTATTCCTTTGGCACGGAACAAAGGACAGATTTAGATTCAACAACAACCAACCACCCAAAACATTGAACATTTCATTTTAACCATCCAAACATCGAATATATCACTTTAACCACCCAAAATATTAAATATAACATTTTAAGCACTCAAAATTTTCACTCAAAACTTTCATTAGTGAGTAATGGAGGGTAGTTGTAATGGAAACAAGTGGTCAAGTGTTATATTTAAAATTTGGGTGGTTAAAATAAAATATTCAATATTTTAGGGGGTTGTATGAGTGCTCATCCTACTTAAAAAACAATTTTCAAGCATATATATAAGGTGGTATGTATGTAAAAATTAAAACTAGGTGCTATATATGTAATTACATAGAAATTGATAGGTATATGTAAATCTTCCTTTATTTCATGGCAAATTCTAATTTCAATGAAGAATAATAATATATTTTGCATTCAAATATGCATTTTAATGGGCTAATCATATTTAATTAAAGGTGCATTTACATACTACCATCCAATTCCTATGCATTTACGTATCAATCATCTAAACTTGACTTTGTACATTTATATATCACCCAAATCCTAACACAATACATATATGAGACGATTCTCATAAACAAAAATGAGCGCATCATTTTGAAATGAATGCATATTGTGGCCCCCAAAATTTAAGAAAAAATGGAAATGCAATTGAGTTTTGGGGGATAACACTCAAAGTTTGCATTTTTTCTTCATACAAAGTTATCTTTTGGAAAAGTATTGATGCAACATATAGCTTTAAAAGCATTAACTAGAAATCCAATGGATGCTCGAGCTAAATATTTTGCATATCGGTGTTTCATATTGAGATAATGCCAAATTTTCATAGNTTGGGGGATAACACTCAAAGTTTGCATTTTTTCTTCATACAAAGTTATCTTTTGGAAAAGTATTGATGCAACGTATAGCTTTAAAAGCATTAACTAGAAATCCAATGGATACTCAAGCTAAATATTTTGCATATCGGTGTTTCATATTGAGATAATGTCAAATTTTCATACTTTTTATGCTTTAATTCAAGCATTTTCCCTCTTTAAATACATGATTTTATGCTTTTGGAATGTTGGAATTGCATTTTGGAGGTTAGAGAAGGACCAACACGAAAATTGGAGCGAAACAAAGAAATTTGGGAAACTCAACATTGGCGTAGGCACGCCTGAAACCAACATGACCAGGCCACCAGAGTAGCGTGGTCACACCGAAATCAGGCGTGGTCACGCCAGCGGTCAAGCAAGCCGTGTGATGGAGCCCCTCGGCATAACCACGCCGAAACGTGGCATGACCATGTCACCCAACTCGAGGAGGGAGCGTAATTGCGCCGCAGGTCGGCCATGGTCACGCCAGTATATAATTTTTGATTTGGAAAATTTTTATTACGGGACTCTGATGAATTTGAGAAGAATTTTGAATGCATGCTATAAAAATCTTGTGATTTGGATATTTTGAGGGCTTTTGGAGGAGAGAATTGAGAAGGAGGCTAGGGTTAGAGAGGGATCTTCTTCACCTCTTTGTTTTTCTTTGTTTTGTTTTTTTTTTTTTTTTTTGAGAGGATTTGAGAGAAGTTTTTGTAGTTGTTATTGTAAGAGAGGATCACCAAGGGCTGTAAGTATATTTTTATTTGAATGAAAATGTTCATTGCAAATTTGGTTTCCATGGTTTTTCTTTTGTTTTTTTCTCAAGCTTTGAGTAGCTAATTTACTTCTCGTGCCTTGTAATTTTTGGGATGGATTTCTTTGTTTGATTCTTTCTTCCCGATTTTTCGTATCATTTTTTGCAATTAAAATTGATAGAAGTTATTAGTTAACCTTCTGGTCTTCGTTTATTCATAACTTGGTCAGTTAGGAAGTTAAAATCCATCATGATCTGTGACTTCAGCAGGACGTAGTGGAACGATTAGGTTAACCACAATAGATTATAATAAGAATATTTTAATCTAGATCTTGCAACCAATGAAAGGGGATCTGAAAATATTAGGGATGCCATAAAGATAGGCGAAAACTATCTTTGTGAAATTCCAAATCTTCTTGGGACCTAGGCAAAAGCTTAAGAAGAAATTATTATCCCTAGTTGAAAACAACTATGTAAGAGGAATTTGTATGAAAATCAAGTCAAGCGCCAAACCTAAATCACTGAGACACGGTCTTCACAAATCTTGGAAAAACATCAAAGAACTTTGATTGGCGTTTTCTTTTGTTTTCTTTCTTCAGAATCTACTAGACTTTAAGATTTTCTTTAATTGTTTTCCGATCTTGCCGAACTAGGTTGGAAAAGTTAGTAAACTATAACTTTGAATTTTTCAAATTACTTTCTTAACAAACTTTCTTGTGGGAACGATATGCATTACTTCTTTAAAAAGACTTATTACTTGGAAACATATACTTCTGTGAAGTGGATGTCTGCTTCGTGGTACTTTTGCTGCCATAAATTTTTTGGTGCCGTTGTCGGGGAAGCTGCTTTAAGAAATAGTTTTGGNACTTTTGCTGCCATAAATTTTTTGGTGCCGTTGTCGGGGAAGCTGCTTTAAGAAATAGTTTTGGAACATATGGGAACTTTAGTTGAACTTCATCCAATTATTATGCCTAATCCAATTTGTCCTCCTATAGTAAAGATCCCAAAAAAAATACTCCACTTCATCCAATTATGTGTAACGCCAAAATTCTGAAAAACTTCTAGAGGCTTGTTTCGGTCTCTCAGTGATCTTTGGAACTTCATAGTTTATTTACAATATATCGCTTCCACTTATCCTTAGGGGTGGACTTGATCTTCCAACTCTATTAATGAAAAATGCATCTTTATTCTTCCAGAATTAGTGATCACATGCTAAGAACCTTCGATGAAAATAGTACCAGGATTTTTTTCTTCCATGCTTAAAAGTGAATGCTTTGGACATGTCCATGCAATAGGGACATGCCGATTTCTCGGCTATACTCCAACCAGATAGCTTCCCATAAGCTAGAAATCTTTAATCGTCTANATATGAGAACTTTAGTTGAACTTCATCCAATTATTATGCCTAATCCGATTTGTCCTCCTATAGTAAAGATCCAAAAAAAAAAAAACACTCCACTTCATCCAATTATGTGTAACGCCAAAATTCTGAAAAACTTCTAGAGGCTTGTTCCGGTCTCTCAGTGATCTTTGGAACTTCATAGTTTATTTACAATATGTCGCTTCCACTTATCCTTAGGGGTGGACTTGATCTTCCAACTCTATTAATGAAAAATGCATCTTTATTCTTCCAGAATTAGTGATCACATGCTAAGAACCTTCGATGAAAATAGTACCAGGATTTTTTTCTTCCATGCTTAAAAGTGAATGCTTTGGACATGTCCATGCAACAGGGACATGCCGATTTCTTGGCTATACTCCAACCAAATAGCTTCCCATAAGCTAGAAATCTTTAATCGTCTGCATAAGATCATCTCTAAGTTACAAAATCATAAGTCAACCGGTCAATTTCTCTTAATACTTGTAGCTCATCTATAAAAGGCTGTAAATACATGTCAATTTTACCCTTTGGGCTATATAGACGTGGTATGATTAATGTTAGAAATAAAAACAACACTGTCATACACATATTGAGGGAAAAATTATATGGCATGATAATAACTGGTCAACACGTATAGGTTGTTGTAGCNTTTAATTTTATTATTATTATTATTATTATTATTATTATTATTATTATTATTATTATTTTGGACATTTAAATTAGTTTATTTTATTTTATTATTATTATTTTTTGGGCATTTAAATTCATGCCATTCAATTGTTATACATTTACATATAAAAATCTAAAATTTATTTTTAATATTATAACACTCAAATGTTTAATATTACATACAAAATATCACAAGTTTGACTTTTTAAGTAAAATTCGAGCGCTCAATCTACAGCAACAATTATTTATCCCCCTAAGTGGGGTTGGCTACCTGAATCATTTTTCTCTATTAATTTCATTTAATTCTAAAGTGGTTTTTACATACTGTATTGCCTAAAAAGGGGCAATCGAGCTCGAAGGATTGCCACCGCGAGAGACTTGCCAAGGACCACTGAGATGTTGGGTTGGCCACTTGAGCAGACCACCCGATGTAACTGGCTGGCTGGCCACGACACTACTGCAGGCTGGACACCTCCAACGATTGACCTCCTCCAACTAGTCGGCCTCCATGGGTTGGCCACCCCACTACAACATGCCGACCACCTCCAACCGGACGGTTTCGATTGGCCCGCCACCCCTCTCCAACCGGCTGACCACAATGAGCCGACCACAAGCAAGGCATTTGATTGGTCACCCTAGCCGATCGCCCACCATGTGGGGGCCAAAGTGAAGGAAGACGACATGCCATCTTGGTCCGCCAACCCTGGACGATCAATCACTTGGGTCGACAACTCGACGCCGACAAGTCCAACTACGGGAAGCTCCAGTAGGACTGGTCCAAGTAAAGAAAAAAGACCAAAATACCCCTTACCGCTCCTTAAACATGGGCATAACTGTAATCTCCCCCTCTCCTCTTTATTTCCCTATAAATAAAGAACCTATTGGCATGTAAAAGAGGTTCTTTCGACTCTCTCTCCCCCGCTCATGTAGGGTGTTGATCCGTTTCTCCCTCACTTGTAACTAAACTTATGTGGAATAGTAGGGGCCGCCGAGCCCAGGGACAACCTTTCTTTGTCCCTCGACGGGACAACCTTTCTCTCTTTATCTCCCTCCTTTTCTCCTTCATTCGGAACCTGGCTCTATTCCTTGGGCACGGTCCAAAGGACATATTTAGATTCAACAGATACCAACCACGCAAAACATTGAACATTTCATTTTAACCATCCAAACATTGAATATATATCACTTTAACCACCCAAAATATTAAATATAACATTTTAAGCACTCAAAATTTTCACTCAAAACTTTCATTAGTGAGTAATGGAGGGTAGTTGTAATGGAAAAAAGAGGTCACATGTTATATTTAAAATTTGGGTGGTTAAAAAAAGACAGTTTTCAAGCATATATAAGATGGTATGTATGTAAAAATTAAAACTAGGTGCTATATATGTAACTACATAGAAATTGACTGGTATTTATGTAAATCTTCCTTTATTTCATGGCATATTCTAATTTCAATGAAGAATAATATTATATTTTGCATTCAAATATGCATTTTACTGGGCTAATCATATTTAATTAAAGGTGCATTTACATACTACCCATCCAATTCCTATGCATTTACATATCAATCATCTAAACTTGACTATGTACATTTATATATCACCCAAATCCTTCACATTCTCATAAACAAAAATGAGCGCATCATTTTGAAATGAATGCATATTGTGGCCCCAAAATTTAAGAAAAAATGGAAATACAATTGAGTTTTGGGGGATAGAACTCAAAGTTTGCATTTCTTCTTCATACAAAGTTATCTTTTGGAAAAGTATTGATGCAATGTATAGTTTTAAAAGCATTAACTAGAAATCCAATTGATACTCGAGCTAAATATTTTGCATATCAGTGTTTCATATTGACATAATGTGAAATTTTCATACTTTTTATGCTTTAATTCAAGCATTTTCACTCTTTAAATACATGATTTTATGCTGGTGGAATGTTGGAATTGCATTTTGGAGGTTAGAGAAGGACCAACACGAAAATTGGAGCGAAACAAAGAAATTTGGGAAACTCAACATTGGCGTAGCCATGCCTGAAACCAGCATGATCCGGCCACCAGAGTAGCGTGGACACACCGAAATCAGGCGGGGTCACGCCAGCGGTCAAGCAGACCGTGTGATGGAGCCCCCCGACATAACCACACCGAAACGTGGCATGACCATGTCACCCAACTCGAGGAGGGAGCATAATTGCGCTGCAGGTCGGCCGTGGTCACGCCAGTAGATAATTTCTGATTTGAAAAATTTTTATTACGGGACTCTGATGAATTTGGGAAGAATTTTGAGTGCATGCTATAAAAATCATGTAATTTGGATATTTTGAGGGCTTTTGGAGGAGAGAATTGAGAAGGAGGCTAGGGTTAGAGAGGGATCTTCTTCAACTCTTAGTTTTTCTTTGTTTTGTTTTTTTTTTAGAGGATTTGAGAGAAGTGTTTGCAGTTGTTATTGTAAGAGAGGATCGCCTAGGGCTGTAAGTATATTTTTATTTGAATGAAAATGTTCATTGCAAATTTGGTTTCCATGGTTTTTCTTTTGTTTTTTTCTCAAGCTATGAGTAGCTAATTTACTTCTCGTGCCTTGTAATTTTTGGGAGGGATTTCTTTGTTTGATTCTTTGTTCCCGATTTTTCGTATCTTTTTTTTTTGTTAAAATTGATAGAAGTTATTGGTTAACCTTCTGTCTTCGTTTACTCCTAACTTGGTCAGTTAGAAAGTTAAAATCCATCGTGATCTATGACTTTGGCAGGACGTAGTGGAACGATTAGGTTAACCACAATAGATTAAAATAATAATATTATAATCCAGATTCTGCAACCGATGAAAGGGGATCTGAAAATATTAGGGATGTCATAAAGATAGGAGGAAACTTTTTGGGACCTAGGCAAAAGCTTAAGAAGAAATTATTATCCCTAGTTGAAAACAACTATGTAAGAGGAATTTGTATGAAAATCAAGTCAAGCGCCAAGCCTAAATCACTGAGGCACAATCTTCACCAATCTTAGAAAAACATCAAAAAACTTTGATTGGTGTTTTCTTCTGTTTTCTTTCTTCAGAATCTACTAGACTTTAAGATTTTCTTTAATCGTTTTCCGATCTTGCCGAACTAGGTTGGAAAAGTTAGTAAACTATAACTTTGACTTTTTCAAATTACTTTCTTAACAAGCTTTCTTGTGGGAATGATATGCAATACTTCTTTAAAAAGACATATTACTTGGAAACATATACTTCTGTGAAGAGGACGGCCCTTTGCGATACTTTTGCTGCCATACATTTTTTGGCATCGTTGTCAGGGAAGCTACTTTAAGAAATAGTTTTGAAACATATGAGAACTTTAGTTGAACTTCATCCAATTATTATGCCTAATCCGATTTGTCCTCCTATAGTAAAGATCCCAAAAAATACTTCACTTCATCCAATTATGTGTAACGCCAAAATTTTGAAAAACGTCTAGAGGCTTGTTCCGGTCTCTCAGTGATCTTTGGAACTTCATATTTTATTTACAATATATCGCTTCCACATATCCTTAGGGGTGGACTTGATCTTCCAACTCTATTAATGAAAAATGCATCTTTATTCTTCCAGAATTGGTGATCACATGCTAAGAACCTTCGATGAAAATAGTACCAGGAATTTTTTCTTCCATGCTTAAAAGTGAATGCTTTGGACATGTCCATGCAATAGGGACATGCCGATTTCCCAGCTATACTCCAACCATATAGCTTCCCATAAGCTAGAAAATCTTTAATTGTCTACATAAGATCATCTCTAAGTTATAATACCATAAGTCAACCGGTCAATTTCTCTTAATACTTGTAGCTCATCTATAAAAGGCTGTAAATACAAGTCAATTTTACCCTTTGGGCTATATAGACGTGGTATGATTAATGTTAGAAATAAGAACAACGCTGTCATACACATATCGAGGGAAAAATTATATGGCGTGCTAATAATTGGTCAACACGTATAGGGTGTTGTAGCGTACTGTCAGGTGTGAATGCATTTGCACATAAGCCAAGCCTAATGTTGCATGGTTCTACTTCAAAATCAGGATAGATGTGATCAAACTGTTTCCAAGCTTCACCAGCTAAAGGATGAGTCATTGTATTAGCACCAATAGATATGGTATTATGTCATGTCATGTGAGGAGGTGTGCACATAAAAGCTAATAATCACTGAAGTCGTGAAATGAGAGAAAAGTAGAAGAGACGTATGTAAAGAATATTTTTTAGATTTTACTCTTTCTCCCATATGGTTTGAACTTATCAGCACCGTAAAATTTATATTTTGTCTCCTGCGAAACTTCCTTGTAATATAATATAAAACTATTAATGCAACCATCTATCTTTTAAGATAGTGGCCCTAATAACTTCAACACTAACTTTTGATTTTTGTACAACTCTTTTGAAACTAAATTATCTGCAGGGTTCGTCTCCTCTAATAATGTTATTGTATGATTAAAACATTATCTGGGTATGTTGAAATCAAATTTGATACTCACCATTTTCAGGGCAACTGTTAACTCTGTAAGTGAAGTGCATCCTTCCCACAAAATTTTTTTGTCCAGCATAATTTTTTTTGTCCAGCATTCAATAATTCAAAAAAATTGTTGCGCCTCACTGTTCGATTTTTTATTATCATTAGACACACTCCCAACAAAATGAGCTCTGCTGACAGTAACAATAATTTCCTCATGTACACCAGAATCATGAACCGTTAGAGCGACATAACTTGTTAAGGCTAAAACATGATCATACTGAATATATGGTTAAAACTCAACATGTGCAATCCAATAACAACAATCAAATTTAAATCCTCTACAGTATAGATCCAACTTAAATTGCCAGACGCCAGATAAGCTTGATTCTTGTGCTTCACATTGCGACATCAAAACCTACCTTCTAAAACGTAAATAAGGACTTGTGATGTTCGCTGTACGAATTCCTCAACATTAGTCAAAATCTTTTCAGTAAATCATTTTCTTTATGGATATAATCTATTATACATCCATGATCTCATAATTTGAATATTCATTTGTAGCATAGATGTGGCTCTATAGACAAGTACAATTAGATTTAGGTTGTTCAGACAATACAATCTCATGTAAATACACAGTTGAATTTTTTAATTAAGACATCAATGATGAATAAACATCTTCTATTCTAAATGAATACCGCTCCTCTCATGTCATCTATCAATAAAATATCCTTCGCACTACCAAAAAAAAAAAAGTTGTTAGGTACCAACATAAACACCTCATCAAGTCCACTAGAACTCTATTATATGAGGCACATCTTCCTTCATAATTAAAGATGGACACTCTTGTCATTGTCACTAACCTCATAAACTGTTTATGACCCAAATCTACCATCATTCACTCCCACCATCGACGACTCCACCAAAAACCTAACCATCTTCATGTTTATTTAACTTTAATTGAGTTGAACATTTTTTTCAGATTTATTAATATTTAGATTTAATAAATCCTGATTTACCGAATTTACTAAATCCTATTTAACTTAAATCATACTTGCAACCAAACGTCCCATAAGCTATACATTTTTTAATAGAACAAACTTCTCACATCAAAAATTAACCCTAAGCAAACTTCACACAAAATACTTTGCTTTACATAGCTAATACCTAAACTTTAAATTTCATAAATTCACAAAAAAAATGAAAAAAAATTGAAATCACATATATTAATCACATTACATTTATGCAATACCTACCAAACACAAAAACAAATTATATGGAATGAAAATTAAAAAATACAAATCTCTTGAGATGATACTCAAGAAAGAAAAAAAATATATATAATTGAGCACGAAGAGTAGTTTACCTTTTTGGAGCCTTGATTTGGATGGTGAAAATGGAAGCAATCATCGGGAAGATGCCCTAGCTTGCTGGCTTCGTTGCATGTAGATGCCGAAATGAAGGAGGAAGAACTGTGTTTCAGTCGGGATGGAGGCTGTTATTAGGACAGTAGTGTCGGCAATGACCGACACTAGTAAGTATTTAATAGCGTTGACCATTAGCTACGCCAATCGAACGTTAAACGCAGGTCCAGACCTTAGCAACCAATTTTTTATTGGTTCGGATCTGCTAGTTGCTAAGGGGACGTAATGTCAGCGCTAATTTTGCGTGAAACTTCTGGTCGATACAAAATCTAACGCTCAACAGTTTTCTGTACCGGACTACTTTGAATTAATATTGTTTCTCTAAGTCAGCTCATCCTTGTAGAATTAACCTTAAGCTTGGCTTGAGCTCGACTCAACTCAATCTCAACCCTACTCTAGTGAATCTATTCTTTAAATGTTTTTAAGTATGCTAATCCATCTCGTGCCACATTGTACATGATCTTTTTCAACTCTTCTTATATGTTTTCCACAGGCTTGACTTTTTGAGGTCGATTTGTAGGTGCTCTTCATGCTATCTAAACTCTCTAACAAGCACTACAATTTTATTTTATACCGTGAAGAAGGGCCCTTTTTCTTAATCACGCTTCTATAAGTTTTATTAAGCATGAATTAAGAGATTTTAATAATTTTTGAACAGTTTTAATTGTTATCAACTTAAATTTTAATATGATTTTTTCAAATCATCTTCTCTCTACAAAAGGTGAAGCCCGCT
The DNA here is from genome assembly GCA_002079205.1 of Phalaenopsis hybrid cultivar. Classification (NCBI taxonomy): domain Eukaryota; kingdom Viridiplantae; phylum Streptophyta; class Magnoliopsida; order Asparagales; family Orchidaceae; genus Phalaenopsis; species Phalaenopsis hybrid cultivar. Next base: position 201,734 of record JXCR01139726.1, on the reverse strand, counting down.
CTCTCCTTCTCTCTCTCTCTCTCTTTAAATATTGAGTTCGGAGTCGGGACGCAAGCTGCATTCAAACAACAGACGTGATACACCGAGAGGTTTTTCGTTCCTTCTTTGCTACGTCCAGTGCATTGTCTCGGTTATCCCGACGTAGTTTTACGTCCAGACTCTGAACACAATATTTTTTCCTCTCTCTCTCTCTCTCGTTCCTGCCCCACCCCCTCTCATAATTTATGGTGCTCAGCTTATGGAGCAAAAAATAGTCCTTATAATTCAATCTAATGAAATTATGGCTTACATTAAGGTATGATCCAAGNGCAGCTTGTGCGTTTCAAGATAAGCTGCTTATCCTGAAACGCGGTCCGCGGGTCGACCGTAGGGGTCGACCCGCGATCTGTGTTTAGTGTAAAAAACTCAAACGCGGCAGACACGTCTGCCTACGGTCGACCCGCGATCTGTGTTTAGTGTAAAAAACTTAAACGCGGCAGACACGTCTGCCCCAAACGGGTCCATAGTGTATGAATACAAAGCAATAAAAAAATATTTTTTTAGTATGCTACTAAAAATGAGATTTTAAAAGTGGGTAAATAATTACCACTAGTGAAAGCATGTACTCTATGTAGTTAATAATTTAACTTGATTTATGTGATTATTCTCACTTTATAAGCTTATAAGCTTGAATCAAAGTTAAAGTGTGGGGTCAAGTTTAAAGGACATCGAGCTAGTTTTTCGAGGATATTGAGTTTATTAGGTGATTCCATGATATTAGCTTGGAATTCAAGAAGCTGAGACGGGTATTGGGGTTTAAGTGAGCCAAGTCAGCTTGCATGCGACTTGAACTCGACTCATTACTGAGTTCCCGAGTATGAGCTTATCGAGCCACGAGCTTGAACTTTAGCTTAGCCTGACTCAAGTTAACTACATTAATCAAATTATTAGACACAATGGCATCAGCGGTCCTCACCACTAACAATATTCTCCATATAACTCAATTACTATGTATTGACTATGGCAACGCCTATAGAAGCTTCTCTTATAACCTATATATACCCCTTGCAATCAATTATTGTTCACAAAATAGAGCCATGCATTTCCCCTAATTTATCGTTTGCTGCTCTTTCTCTTAGTAGGGTCTTCATCATTGTTTCTCATGCATCAGAGCCAACCTCTTGATAAGCTCGTTGCTTATTCCCCATTTCATCTCATCTCCTCTATGCGAATGGAAGAATTTGGAATGTCTAAATCCCAAATCTCTCTTATACCTACCCAGTCTCTCAATATATTGCCACCCCGCAAATTTCTTACCTTCCTCCTCAAACAATTCTCTCAAAAACTCCCTTACCCTACAAATTATCATGTATGGCGTGCTCACATCATGAAAATCTTCATGGCAAATGGATTTGCCAGTTTGCAACGGCAACATCCAACAATTTCCTTAGTTCAATGATGAAGTATCGAAAAATCCCCAATTTTATGAATGGAACCTCATTGATAAAAATTGACTGCATATCTATACTCTATATGATCTCTATTGTTGTTCAGCCTCACATCATTAATCTCCATACTATCGTCGAAATCTGGACAACACTAGAATGCCTGCAAAAACCCACCAACAGGTCGAGGGTGATTCATCAGAAGAATGAATTATAGAAAATATTTATGAGAGGTCAAACTATGGCGCAATACTTGATGGGTATTCAAACCATCGTTGATCAAATTAACGCAACTGGCTCTAGATGTGATCTTGAAGATGTTATTCTATATATTTCCTCAATGGCCTACCACAAAGTTATATGCTTTTAAAATAGTCATTCAGACATCACTTCAGTCCATTGCTCTCGATGATCTTTATTCTCTTATATGTAACGAGAATATCAATATTAACAATGAAAATGCAAGATATATAACTGTCGCTAAAAATCCTATGGCATAAATGATACATTTCCAATCAAAGAAGGGGTCAAAATCAACAACCAAACAAGAGAAGAGGTCACTTCAAGCATTCAAGTGGAGGAAGAATAATAAATAAATCCAATATAACATGAAAAATATGCAATAAAACTGACCATTCTGCATTTATATGTTGGCATCAGACAAACCTAAATTACACACCATCAGCTTCAGCTCAAGCTCTCAATGCTACCTCCAATGAGTGGATCCTTGATTTGGGGGCAACCGCTCACTTTGCATCGGACTTAAACCAACTCTCTATCAAGTTTGAAAGAGCCCGGGCTTAAACCAACTTAACATCTGACTTAAACCAACTCTATTTTGCTCGGGGGTGTTGGGAAGTGAACAAATGATGTTAGGCAATGGACAAGTGGTTCCAATCCAACACAAAGGTGATTGTATTCTTCTCACTCCAAATTGTAAGCTCAAACTTTCCCAAATACATCAAACATCTCTTCTTTCACATAAAATACTATCTATACACAAACTCACCAAAGAACAATGTTGTAGTCTCATTTGTTCCTTCGTGGCATTGTCATGTCTGATCCTCTGACTCCACATATACTTCTCAAGGGTCCTAGTTCTAAAGGATTATACTCCACTCCTGCATCTAACTTTCTACCACATGCATTTACCACATCTCTTTCCAAAATACAACAAGTTGATTTATGGCATCGACACTTGCGACACCCACACTCAAACATGATGGTAACCATCTCCAAATGTCATCTGTCAATCATTCTATTCAGCTCAACTTCATGTCATACATGCCAACTCACATAGAGCCATAAACAACCATTTGTATCTAGTATAGGACAACATTATAAACTATTATTATTTATGCATAGTGATGTATGGGGTCATGTCCTAATTACCTCTTATAAATGTTACAAATATTATACTGCATTTATTGATGATTTCTCTATATTTTGTTGGATGTTTCCTATGTGTGAAAAATCTGAGACAACAAACATTACCCTATATTTTATCAAAGCACTCCAAAGAAAATTTGGAACTACAATTAAAATTCTTTGATTGGATGATGGGCGAGAATTTCACAATGGTACCATAAATGGGTTCCTCAATAACATTGGAATTTTACATCAATATTCATGCCCCTACAACCCCGAGTAAAATGGAGTGGTTGAATGAAAACATTGATTTCTTATAAGAACTGTTTGAACATTCTTACATCAAGCACATCTCCCTTACAAAATTTGGTTTGACAATCTCTAATATGNTGGTCTAGCATCGCTATGCCGATAAGAGTTTCTCATCAAGGATCGATGGTCGATGGCCAAACTAGATCAATTAATTGGCAATNTGGTCTAGCATCGCTATGCCGATAAGAGTTTCTCATCAAGGATCGATGGTCGATGGCCAAACTAGATCAATTGATTGGCAACGTCTAGCCGATCGAGCAAGTCATGCCAACTCGAAGCTAATCAACGCCAGCTCCGTCTAGCCAACAGAACTAGCCACATCGAGCCAAAGCCAAACAAGGTCAGTCGGCTGAACCAAAGAACAGCCGAGCAATACGCTCATATACGTAAAACACCTTGAACATAGTGTACAATCCTCATTAAGTAGGGGCAAAAATTTAACATCACTATACTGTACTTTCTCTCCTTATAATTAGAAAGATCATTTCATTAATAAAACATGACANACCTAGAACATAGTGTACAATCCTCATTAAGTAGGGGCAAAAATTTAACATCACTATACTGTACTTTCTCTCATTATAATTAGAAAGATCATTTCATTAATAAAACATGACCTATTACTCCTCATTATTGTTCACTTCCCCCCTCTTTCCATAAGTTCTATTCTTTGGGGCATGATTCAAAAACAAATGAAGATTCAATAACTATATATTATATAAATAATAAAAACTTATATATATAGTTATATATGTAACATCTAAATTTTCATTTTGTATATGGCTAGCGCTCAATTCTTTAACTTTATATTAACAACACCACTAAATTTAACTTTCTAAACGTAAAACACAATTTTTTATGCATAAATTTGCAATAGAATAAAATAAAATAAAATAAAATAAAATAAAATAANATTAACAACACCACTAAATTTAACTTTCTAAACGTAAAACACAATTTTTTATGCATAAATTTGCAATAGAATTAAAAAAAATAAAATAAAATAAAATAAAAACATATAAAACAGGCGGTTTAATTTTTCAAATATTTACTCAACTGTTCATAATTTTAAAATGAAAACATATTAAAAAAAAACAAATAAATGACAGTATTTATGCAATATTTAATTTATTATTTTAAAGCTGTAGATAACTATGTACATCACAATAAATGACAGTATTTGCTAACAAAATATTGTACATGACCCTGCGCAAATATTATTTTAACATCATCCATACAATTAAAATGAACCACAATACTCTGACAATTGCATGACTCATGCAAAATTATTTCATAACAAAAAATGAAAATAGTTTTTTTTATATTATTAATAAATAGAGCTTTTATATATAAATAGTGTGGGTTAATCGAAGCTACTTATAGGGTCTGTTTGAGGCNACAGGCGGTTTAATTTTTCAAATATTTACTCAACTGTTCATAATTTTAAAATGAAAACATATTAAAAAAAAAACAAATAAATGACAGTATTTATGCAATATTTAATTTATTATTTTAAAGCTGAATATAACTATGCACATCACAATAAATGACAGTATTTGCTAACAAAATATTGTACATGACCCTGCGCAAATATTATTTTAATATCATCCATACAATTAAAATGAACCACAATACTCTGACTATTGCATGACTCATGCAAAATTATTTCATAACAAAAAATGAAAATAGTTTTTTTTTTATATTATTAACAAATAGAGCTTTTTTATATAAATAGTGTGGGTTAATCGAAGCTATTTATAGGGTCTGTTTGGGGCAGCTTGTACTTTTCAGGATAAACTGCTTATCTTGAAACGCGATCCGCGGGTCGACCGTAGATCTGTGTTTAGTGTAAAAAACTCAAACGCGGCACACCGTCTGCCCCAAACGGGTCCATAGTGTATGAATACAAAACAATAAAAAAATATTTTTTTATTATGCTACTAAAAATGAGATTTTAAAAGTGGGTAAATAATTACCACTAGTGAAAGCATATACTCTATGTAGTTAATAATTTAACTTGAGTTATGTGATTATTCTCACTTTATAAGCTTATAAGCTTGAATCAAAGTTAAAGTGTGGGGTTAAGTTTAAAGGACATCGAGCTAGCTTTTCTGGGATATTGAGTTTTTTAGGTGATCCCATGATTTTAGCTTGGAATTCAAGAAGCTGAAAGGGTATAGGGTTTAGTGAGCCAAGTCAGCTTGCATGCGACTCGAACTCGACTCATTATTCAGTTCCCAAGTATGTGCTTATCGAGCCACGAGCTTGAACTTTAGCTTAGCCTGACTCAACTTAACTACATTAATCAAATTATTAGACACAATAGCATCAGCGGTCCTCACCACTAACAATGTTATCCATATAACTCAATTACTATGTAATGACTATGGCAACGCCTATAGAAGCTTCTCTTATAACCTATATATACCCCTTGCAATCAATTATTGTTCACAAAATAGAGCCATGCTTTTCCCCTAATTTATTGTTTGCTGCTTTTCTTATAACCTATATATACCCCTACCCAGTCTCTCAATATATTGCCACCCCTCAAATTTCTTACCTTCCTCCTCAAATAATTCTCTCAAAAACTCCCTTACCCTACAAATTATCATGTATGGCGTGCTCACATCATGAAAATCTTCATGGCAAATGGATTTGCCAGTTTGCAACGGCAACATCCAACAATTTCCTTAGTTCAATGATGAAGTATCGAAAAATCCCCAATTTTATGAATGGAACCTCATTGATAAAAATTGACTGCATATCTATACTCTATATGATCTCTATTGTTGTTCAGCCTCACATCATTAATCTCCATACTATCGTCGAAATCTGGACGACACTAGAATGCCTGCAAAAACCCACCAACAGGTCGAGGGTGATTCATTAGAAGAATGAATTATAGAAAATATTTATGGGAGGTCAAACTATGGCGCAATACTTGATGGGTATTCAAACCATCGTTCATCAAATTAACGCAACTGGCTCTAGATTTGATCTTGAAGATGTTATTCTATATATTTCCTCAATGGCCTACCACCAAGTTATATGCTTTTAAAATAGTCATTCAGACATCACTGCAGTCCATTGCTCTCGATGATCTTTATTCTCTTATATGTAACGAGGATATCAATATTAACAATGAAAATGCAAGATATATAACTGTCGCTAAAAATCCTATGGCATAAATAGTACATTTCCAATCAAAGAAGGGGTCGAAATCAACAACCAAACAAGAGAAGAGGTCACTTCAAGCATTTAAGTGGAGGAAGAATAATAAATAAATCCAATATAACATGAAAAATATGCAATAAAACTGACCATTCTGCATTTATATGTTGGCATCAGACAAACCTAAATTACACACCATCAGCTTCAGCTCAAGCTCTCAATGCTACCTCCAATGAGTGGATCATTGATTTGGGGGCAACTGCTCACTTTGCATCGGACTTAAACCAACTCTCTACCAAGTTTGAAAGAGCCCGGGCTTAAACCAACTTAACATCTGACTTAAACCAACTCTATTTCGCTCGGGGGTGTAGGGGAGTGAACAAATGATGGTAGGCAATGGACAAGTGGCTCCAATCCAACACAAAGGTGATTGTATTCTTCTCACTCCAAATTGTAAGCTCAAACTTTCCCAAATACATCGAACATCTCTTCTTTCACATAATATACTATCTATACACAAACTCACCAAAGAACAATGTTGTAGTCTCATTTGTTCCTCGTGGCATTGTCATGTCTGATCCTCAGACTCCACATATACTTCTCAAGGGTCCTAGTTCTAAAGGATTATACTCCACTCTTGCATCTAACTTTCTACCACATGCATTTACCACATCTCTTTCCAAAATACAGCAAGTTGATTTATGGCATCGACACTTGCGACACCCACACTCAAACATGATGGTAACCATCTCCAAATGTCATCTGTCAATCATTCTATTCAGCTCAACTTCATGTCATACATGCCAACTCACGTAGAGCCATAAACAACCATTTGTATCTAGTATAGGACAACATTATAAACTATTATAATTTATCCATAGTGATGTATGGGGTCATGTCCTAATTACCTCTTATAAATGTTACAAATATTATATTGCATTTATTGATGATTTCTCTATATTTTGTTGGATGTTTCCTATGTGTGAAAAATCCGAGACAACAAACATTACCCTCTATTTTATCAAAGCACTCCAAAGAAAATTTGGAACTACAATTAAAATTCTTTGATTGGATGATGGGCGAGAATTTCACAATGGTACCATAAATGGGTTCCTCAATAACATTGGAATTTTACATCAATATTCATGCCCCTACAACCCCGAGTAAAATGGAGTGGTTGAATGAAAACATTGATTTCTTATAAGAACTGTTTGAACATTCTTACATCAAGAACATCTCCCTTACAAAATTTGGTTTGACAATCTCTAATATATTGTCTATATTTTCAATTGAATGCCCACATGTACCACTTCTCACATATCGCCATTCGAACACTTCCCCAAATCCTCTCCATCCTACACCCATCGTCAAATCTTTGGAAGCACATGCTACCCATGACAAAAACCTCAAACAAGTTCAGTTGAATGCATTTTCTTAGCATATTCTCTTTAAAATAAAGATTACAAATATTTCCATCCCTCTTCCAACAAAACAATTGTGTCTCAACATTTAGTCTTCAATGAAAATATTTCTCCAATCTCTCCAATTCCACCATTCCTTTTAGCATCAACTGCCTATCTCCCTCCTAGGATTCCTTACCNAAATAACTATCTAAAGATAGTTCATTTTTGGTATAGCTTATAGTCATTCTATAATGGTCAATATAAAGATATCGTGTGCACTATGAAAGAGAGAAAGAATATTAGTTTAAGTTGGTGTTATAATAAAATGACAAAAAAAATGAATAATTAGAAGATAAATAAACTTGATGTAAAATATAAGATACGAGATATAATTTTTTAAATATTTTTACTAATTTACATAGAGATAATCTTATATTTTAATACATTATGAGTGTATTTTATAGTAATATTTTTTTAAATGATCTGATTTACGAGCTAATGTGTTGAGTCGGGGTTGGCTTGAGCTTGACTTGTTAGTTCATTGAGCCACTTATCGAGCCGAGCCTGAACCGACTCACGAGTCAGCTTGGCTAAGTTACACCCGTACGTATAATTATCTCTTTCTTCTAAAACTAAATTATTTGTCTCGAAGCACAAGCACACTTCTATGCAAAAATCATATTTTAAAGCGAAAACATACACAAGTATGTATACAATCTAAAATAGCATAATTAAATTTTAATAAAATACATATATGTATAATTTTTAGAATTCAATAATTATGCCAAAAACATCTCCACTCTACTATGCACTCTCATATGTTACTTCTAAGCTAAAAAAAACAATACTTAAAACATTTCCACACAACTATGTATAAGTTGCCATAATATTTAGCGACAGTTACATGCATACCGCAATTCTTATTGTACATAAGAAATATGTTAGCACTGATCTTGAGGAGATCTAACGAGCCAGAAAGAAGAGAGTTCGACAATGGAGGGCCTATTGATAGAAGACCAAGAGACTCACTTATCAGATTAGATGCAACCAACCTAGTTTAAGCAGTCAACCGGGTCTAGCCATTCGAGCCAAGGCCAAAGGTCGACCGAGCCATGAGGAGGACAAAAGGACTAGTGATTTATATGAATCCAAACTAATTAGACAAAAATGACATAAATATACATTTGAGCTAACCACTATAGGAAAGTTGATCTAGTACAGTAGACAACCTGCTAACAGATCTTACCTAATAAAAGACCCAGTTCCTCAATATTACCAACCATCTAATAGTCGCCCCCAAGACTCATTAAGAATCAATAATTACAATGCAACAAAAATTCTTAGCCATCCCTCAATCTCTCCTTGTTGAAGAACGAGTTATATATCAGAATACGATGATTCACTCTTTGCTCGATAATCTAGCATCGTTACGTCGTTAAGAGTTTCTCATCAAGGATCGAGGGTCGATGGCCAAACTAGATCAATTGATTGGCAACGTCTAGCCGATCGAGCCAGTCATGCCGACTCGAAGCTAATCAACGCCAGCTCCGTCTAGCCAACAGAACTAGCCATACCGAGCCAAAGCCAAACAAGGTCAGTCGGCTGAACCAAAGAACAGCCGAGCAATATGTTCATATATGTAAAACACCTAGAACATAGTGCACAATCCTCATTAAGTAGGGTAAAAAATGTAACATCATTATACTATACTTTCTCTGCTTACAATTAGAAAGATCATTTCATTAATAAAACATGACCTATTACTCCTCATTATTGTTCACTCTCCCCCTCTTTTCGTAAGTTCTATTCTTTGTGGCGTGATNACCAACACGAAAATTGGAGCGAAACAAAGAAATTTGGGAAACTCAACATTGGCGTAGGCACGCCTGAAACCAGCATGATCAGGCCACAAGAGTAGCGTGGTCACACCGAAATAAGGCGTGGTCACGCCAGCGGTCAAGCAAGCCGTGTGATGGAGCCCCTCGGCATAACCACACCGAAACGCGACACAACTATGACACCCAACCAGAGGACGGAGCATAATTGCGCCGCAGGTCGGTTGTGGTCACACCAGTATATAATTTCTGATTTGAAGTGTTTTATTACGGAACTCTGATGAATTTGGGAAGAATTTTGAATGCATGCTATAAAAATCATGTAATTTGGATATTTTGAGGGCTTTTGGAGGAGAGAATTGAGGAGGAGGCTAGGGTTAGAGAGGGATCTTCTTCACCTCTTAGTTTTTCTTTGTTTTGTTTTTTTTTTGAGAAAATTTGAGAGAAGTATTTGTAGTTGTTATTTTACGAAAGGATCACCAAGGGCTGTAAGTATATTTTTATTTGAATGAAAATGTTCCTTGCAGATTTGGTTTCCATGGTTTTTCTTTTGTTTTTTTCTCAAGCTATGAGTAGCTAATTTACTTATAGTGCCTTGTAATTTTTGGGATCGATTTCTTTGTTTGATTCTTTATTCCCGATTTTTCGTATCATTTTTTGCAGTTAAAATTGATAGAAGTTATTGGTTAATCTTCTGGTCTTCGTTTACTCCTAACTTGGTCAGTTAGGAAGTTAAAATCCATCGTGATCTATGACTTCGACAGGACGTAGTGGAACGATTAGGTTAACCACAATAGATTATAATAAGAATATTTTAATCCAGATCTTGCAACCAATGAAAGGGGATCTGAAAATATTAGGGATGTCATAAAGATAGGCGGAAACTATCTTTGTGAAATTCCAAATCTTCTTGGGACCTAGGCAAAAGCTTAAGAAGAAATTATTATCCCTAGTTGAAAACAACTATGTAAGAGGAATTTGTATGAAAATCAAGTCAAGCGCCAAACCTAAATCACTGAGACACGGTCTTCACTAATCTTGGAAAAACATCAAAGAACTTTGATTGATGTTTTCTTCNTACTCTTTCTCCCCTATGGTTTGAACTTATCAGCACCGTAAAATTTATATTTTGTCTCCTGCGGATCTTCCTTGCAATATAATATACAACTATTAATGCAACCATCTATCTTTTCAGACAGTAGCCCTAATAACTTCAACACTAACTTTTTATTTTTGTGCAACTCTTCTGGAACTAAATTATCTGCAGGGTTCGTCTCCTCTAATAATGTTATTGTATGATTAAAACATTATCTGGGTATGTTGAAATCGAATTATCTGCAGGGTTCCTCTAATAATGTTATTGTATGATTAAAACATTATCTGGGTATGTTGAAATCGAATTTGATACTCAACATTTTCAGGGAAACCGTTAACTCTGTAAGTGAAGTGCATCCTTCCCACAATTTTTTGTCCAACATTAATTTTTTTGTCCAGCATTTAATAATTCAAAAAAATTGTTGTGCCTTACTGTTTGATTCTTGATTATCATTAGACACACTCCCAACAAAATGAGCTATGTTGGCATCAACAATCATTTTCTCATATATACCAAAATCATGAACCGTTGGAGTGACATAACTTGTTGAGGCTAAAACATGATCATACTGAACATATGGTTCAAACTCACCATGTGCAATCCAATAATAATAATCAAATTTAAATCCCCTACAGTATAGATCCAACTTAAATTTCCAGACGCCAGATAAGCTTGATTCTTGTGCCTCACATTGTGGCATCAAAACCTACCTTCTAAAACGTAAATAAGGACTTGTGATGTTGGCTGTACGAATTCCTTAACATTAGTCAAAATCTCTTCAGTAAACCATTTTCTTTATGGATATAATCTATTATACATCCATGATCTCATAATTTGAATATTCATTTTTAGCATAGATGTGGCTCTATAGACCCGTACAATTAGATTTAAGTTGTTCAGACAATACAATCTCATGTAAATACACAGTTGAATTTTTTAATTAAGACATCGGTGATGAATAAACATCTTCTATTCTAAATGAATACCCCTCCTCTCATGACATCNGAAATCGAATTTGATACTCAACATTTTCAGGGAAACCGTTAACTCTGTAAGTGAAGTGCATCCTTCCCACAAAATTTTTTGTCCAACATAAATTTTTTTTGTCCAGCATTTAATAATTCAAAAAAATTGTTGCGCCTCACTGTTTGATTCTTGATTATCATTAGACACACTCCCAACAAAATGAGCTATGCTGGCATCAACAATCATTTTCTCATATATACCTAAATCATGAACCGTTGGAGTGGCATAACTTGTTGAGGCTAAAACATGATCATACTGAACATATGGTTCAAACTCACCATGTGCAATCCAATAATAATAATCAAATTTAAATCCCCTACAGTATAGATCCAACTTAAATTGCCAGACGCCAGATAAGCTTGATTCTTGTGCTTCACATTGTGGCATCAAAACCTACCTTCTAAAACGTAAATAAGGACTTGTGATGTTGGCTGTACGAATTCCTTAACATTAGTCAAAATCTCTTCAGTAAACCATTTTCTTTATGGATATAATCTATTATACATCCATGATCTCATAATTTGAATATTCATTTTTAGCATAGATGTGGCTCTATAGACCAGTATAATTAGATTTAAGTTGTTCAGACACAATTGAATTTTTTAATTAAGACATCGGTGATGAATAACCATCTTCTATTCTAAATGAATACCTCTCCTCTCATGACATCTATCAATAAAATTTCCTTCGCACTACAAAACAAAAAAAAAGTTGTTAANGACATCTATCAATAAAATTTCTTTCGCACTACAAAAAAAAAAAAAAAAAAGTTGTTAAGTACCAACGTAAGCACCTCATCAAGTCCGCTAGAACTCTATTATATGAGACACATCTTCCTTCATAATTAAAGGTGGACACTCTTGTCATTGTCACAAACCTCAAACTGTTTATGATCCAAATCTACCATCATTCACTCCCACCATCGACTCCTCCACCAAAAACCTAACCATCTTCGTGTTTATTTAACTTTAATTGAGTTGAACAGTTTTTTCAGATTTAANTACCAACATAAACACCTCATCAAGTCCACTAGAACTCTATTATATGAGGCACATCTTCCTTCATAATTAAAGGTGGACACTCTTGTCATTGTCACAAACCTCATAAACTGTTCATGATCCAAATCTACCATCATTCACTCCCTCCATCGACTCCTCCACCAAAAACCTAACCATCTTCATGTTTATTTAACTTTAATTGAGTTGAACATTTTTTTTCAGATTAAATAATATTTAGATTTAATAAATCCTGATTTACCGAATTTACTAAATCCTATTGAACTTGAATCATACTTGCAACCAAACATCCCATAAGCTATACATTTTTTAATAAAACAAACTTCTCACATCAAAAATTAACCCTAAGCAAACTTCACACAAAATACTTTGCATTACATAGCTAATACCTAAACTTTAAATTTCATAAATTCACAAAAAAAATGAAAAAAAAAATTGAAATCACACATTTTAATCACATTAGATTTATGCAATACCTACCTAACACAAAAACAAATTATATGGAATGAAAATTAAAAAAATACAAATCTCTTGAGATGATACTCAAGAAAGAAAAAATATATATATAATTGAGCAGGAAGAGTAGTTTTACCTTTTTTGGAGCCTTGATTTGGACAGTGAAAATGGAAGCAATCATCATGAAGATGCCCCAGCTTGCTGGCTTCGTTGCATGTAGATGCCGAAATGAAGGAGGAAGAAATGTGTTTCAGTCGGGATGGAGGCTGTTATTAGGACGGTAGCGTCGGCAATGACCGACACTAATAAGTATTTAATAGCGTTGACCATTGCCTACACTAATCGAACGTTAAACACAGGTCTAGGCCTTAGCAACCAATTTTTTATTGGTTCGGATCTGCTGGTCGCTAAGGGGATATAATGTCGGTGCTAATTTTGCGTCAAACTTCTGGTAGATACAAAATCTAATGCTTAACAGTTTTCTGTAGTGGACTACGTTGAATTAATATTGTTTCTCTAGGTCAGCTCATCCTCGTGTAATTAACCTTAAGCTTGAGCTTGAGCTCGACTAACCCAACTCCAGTGAATCTATTCTTTAAATGTTTTTGAGTATTCTAATCCATCTTGTGCCATATTGTATATGATCTTTTTCAACTCTTCTTAGATATGTTCTAGAGGCTTGCCTTTTTGAGGTTGATTTGTAGATGCTCTTCATGCTATCTAAACTCTCTAACAAGTTTTACAATTTTATTTTATACCGTGAAGAAGGAGAAATTATTGCGTACGTACATCACATGCATCTCTGCATGCGCATGCGGTGTCCGATCCTGACCGTAGATCACAGTGATCTACGGTCAGGATATATTTCAGTAAAAAATTTAGGTGGTGCCCACCGAAATACATACTGACCGTACGGTCAGGATCTCCGTATGGAGTAATTTTTCGTGAAGAAGGGCCCTTTTTTTAATCAAGCTTCTATAAGCTTTATTAAGCATGAATTAAGAGATTTTAATAATTTCTGAACAGCTTTAATTATTATCAACGTAAAATTTAATATGATTTTTTTCTTGCTAGAGCACAATAAGGAAGAATCAAATCAATTTTAATATTTTCTTCTCTCTACAAAAGGTGAAGCCCGCTCTCTCCTCTCTCTCTCTCNCACAGCTAATACCTAAACTTTAAATTTCATAAATTCACAAAAAAAATGAAAAAAAAAATTGAAATCACACATATTAATCACATTACATTTATGCAATACCTACCTAACACAAAAACAAATTAAATTAAAAAATACAAATCTCTTGAGATGATACTCAAGGAAGAAAAAATATATATAAAATTGAGCAGGAAGAGTAGTTTTACCTTTTTGGAGCCTTGATTTGGACAGTGAAAATGGAAGCCATCATCAGGAAGATGCCCTAACTTGCTGGCTTCGTTGCATGTAGATGCCGAAATGAAGGAGGAAGAAATGTGTTAAACACAGGTCTAGGCCTTAGCAACCAATTTTTTATTGGTTCGGATCTGCTGGTCGCTAAGGGGATATAATGTCGGTGCTAATTTTGCGTCAAACTTCTGGTCGATACAAAATCTAACGCTTAACAGTTTTCTATAGTGGACTACGTTGAATTAATATTGTTTCTCTAGGTCAGCTCATCCTCGTATAATTAACCTTAAGCTTGAGCTTGAGCTCGACTAACCCAACTCCAGTGAATCTATTCTTTAAATGTTTTTGAGTATTCTAATCCATCTTGTGCCATATTGTATATGATCTTTTTCAACTCTTCTTAGATATGTTCTAGAGGCTTGCCTTTTTGAGGTTGATTTGTAGATGCTCTTCATGCTATCTAAACTCTCTAACAAGTTTTACAATTTTATTTTATACCGTGAAGAAGGAGAAATTCTTGCGTACGGATATCGCATGCATCTTTGCATTCGCATGCGGTGTCTGATCCTGACCGTAGAACATAGTGATCTACGGTCAGGATATATTTCAATTTTTTTTTAAAATTTAGGTGGGGCCCACTCAAGATCCGACACCGCATGCGGTGTCCGTCCGTATGGAGTAATTTTTCTTGAAGAAGGGCCCTTTTTTAATCACGCTTCTATAAGTTTTATTAAGCATGAATTAAGAGATTTTAATAATTTCTGAACAGTTTTAATTATTATCAACGTAAATTTTAATATGATTTCTTTAAATATTGAGTTCGGAGTCCGGACGCAAGCTACATCCAGACAACGGACGTGATACACCGAGAGGTTTTTTTTCCTTCTTTGCTCCGTCCAGTGTATCGTGCAGGTTATCCCGACGTAGTTTTACGTCCAGACCTTGAACACAATATTTTTTCCTCTCTCTCTCTCTCTCTCTCTCTCTCTCTCTCTCTCTCTCTTAATTTATGGTGCCCAACATATAAGAGCAAAAAATAGTTCTTATAATTCAATCTAATGAAATTATGGCTTAAATTAAGGTATGATCCAAAAATAGAATCAAGATATGAAAGTAATTTAAGTTTAAAATGAAACAAGAATTAAACCAATGATTGGACACACAACTTTGTCTTTTTTAATGTAAAGTCATATTGATCATATTGACTTGGGCTTAGCCAAAGTTAGTTTGTTTGATGGTGGATAGTTTAATTATGATCATTACTAAGTGTTAGTTCAAGGAATTGCATTATGAAGAAAAAAATATTTTAGCTAATTTAATGAAGTTTACTTAATTATTTAAATAACTATCTAAATATAGTTCATTTTTGGTATAGCTTATAGTCATTCTATAATGGTTAATATAAAGATATAGTGTGCATTATGAAACAAAGAAATACTATTAGTTTAAGCTGGGGTTATAATAAAATGACAAAAAAATGAATGGTTAGAAGATAAATAAACTTGATATAAAATATAAGATACAAGATATAATTTTTTAAATATTTTTAATAATCTACATAGAGATAATCTTATATTTTAATACATTATGAGTGTATTTTATATTAATATTTTTTAAATGATCCAATTTACGAGCTAATGTGTTGAGTCGAGGCTAGCTTGAGCTTGACTTGTTAGCTCATTGAGCCACTTATCGAGCCGAGCCTGAACAGACTCACGAGTCAGCTTGGCTAAGTTACACCCGTACATATAATTATCTCTTTCTTCTAAAAGTAAATTATTTGTCTCAAAGCAAAAGCACACTTCCATGCAAAAATCATATTTTAAAGTGAACACATACACAAGTATGTATAAAATCTAAAATAGCATAATTAAATTTTAATAAAATACATATATGTATAATTTTTAGAATTCAATAATTATGCCAAAAACATTTCCAGACTACTATGCAATCTCATATGTAACTTCTAAGGTGAAATAAATAATACTCAAACATTTCCACACAACCATGTATAAGTTGCCCATAATATTTAGCGACATTTACTTGCATACCACAATTCTTATTGTACATAAGAAAAAATGTGTCAGCACTGATCTTGAGGAGATCTAACGGGCCAGAAAGAAGAGAGTTCGACAATGGAGGGCCTATTGATAGAAGACCAATAGACTCACTTATCAGATTAGATGCAACCAACCTAGTTTAAGCAGTCAACCGGGTGTAACCATTCGAGCCAAGGCCAAAGGTCGACCGAGCCATGAGGAGGACAAAAGGACGATTGATTTATATGAATCCAAACTAATTCGACAAAAATGACATAAATAGACATTTGAGTTAACCACTATAGGAAAGTTGATCTAGTATAGTAGACAACCTGCTAGCATATCTGACCTAAGAAAAGNCCCAATATTGGCTAACACCCCAAATCTCAACAATTGAATGCCTTAGACCTCAAATTAGCATCCAATTTTTGTC
>JXCR01139726.1:127119-171393 GCA_002079205.1 Phalaenopsis hybrid cultivar | reverse complement strand
CGCTCTTTCATTTAAACTATGAAAATTATGGGGTCAGTTTGACTTCATCTTTTTCAAAAATAAAAAATTTTTAAAGCGTCCTTCCGAAGCGGGCAACGGGATTTCAATTCCAATGACCGACAGCTTCTTACGGGCAAACCCCACACCAAAAATAGTGTCGACAAGGGTCAATGGCGTCGTCGGTGAGCCTCTGTGTCACTTTTTCCTGGACTCTCGGGACAACCCATCGTTGGTGGCGTCGATAGCACCGTCGGCGCCGTTGACCTCACTTTTGGTTGAGGTTCAGTTTTTCCTCTTTAGTAGCCTAAGGTCTAGCCATATGACTTGACCTCACTTTTGGTTGAGGTTCAGTTTTTCCTCTTTAGTAGCCTAAGGTCTAGCCATAGTGACCTCATTTTTGGTTGAGGTTTAGTTTTTCCTCTTTAGTAGCCTAAGGTCTAGCCATAGGACCTCACTTTTGGTTGAGGTTTAGTTTTTCCCTTTTAGTAGCCTAAGGTCTAGCCATAAGATTTTCTTATTGCCTATTCTTAGAAAACTAGATCTGGATTTTTGGTTGAGGTTTAGTTTTTTCTTCTTTAGTAGCCTAGGGTCTAGCCATAGGACTTTTCATGTTGACTATTCCTAGAAAACTAGACATGGAACCCTCATCATTAAAATTTCCAACCTCTTCTATACTCAGCTTGAAGTTCCACATGTTTCTATCAACCTCTAAATACGAGTTAGGTGGGGTCACTATGGGGGAAACTCAAGATGAGTCACCCTTAGGACTGCTGGACCTTAGGATTAAACCTGGGTGTTGTTCTGGAGCTTGGGCACTCACTACACTCATTACACTCACTACACTCATCTACACTCACAATCACTCAGAACCCTGAACTCAAATTTCTAGCCTAGATCCCTTGATCTTTTGGGATACTCATGTAGATGGTCCCCTAAACCTACTTGCCCTAGGGCTATGATTTAACTAAGATCACTATGTAGAGGAACCAAAATGGGGTTTCCATTGGTCCATTGCTTATTGGTGATGGTTGGTACTTCAACTCTACCAAAATACCCATCTTGGTCTTTTACCCCTAAAACACCGCCAAATTACCAAATACCCCTCCATAGCTCAAAATCCCAAAAATTCAAAAAATTTCCAAAAAAATCCCAATAAATCCCAAATATTCCCAATTTCATTTCTCTCAACTACCATATGACTCAATTTGGCCAATTTGATCATCTTTATCAAAAATACCCAAAATTGCCCTTTAAAGACCAAAATTTCCCCAGATCCAACTCAAATGTCCATCAATTTGATCTTGATGGACCTTCATTCCAATCCTAAACTCAAAATTAACTTTTTATATGACCAAAATAAACCAAATTGAAACTCAATTGGTCCAATGTTTCAGTCCAATTTTGATTTGGGTCAAAACCACAATTTTGACCATATGCGCTAATCTCACCAAATTGAACCCATAGCCTAGTCAATTGGCCCCATTTAATGTTGAAATATCTTGATAACATTCCTATACATAAAAATGAACCATCAATTGACCTTGGTGAAGTCTCAAATCCATTTGATTTTTACCTAAACCTAAAATTCCCAAATTTAGCCCCAAATTGGCTAAATCCCCAAATTTCACCCAATTGGTTGCCTTGACCTCCAAATTGGCATCCAATTCATGTTAAAAACTCTTCATGCGGTCCATATTGACAATCTAAAATAATCAATTTGGACTTAGACCAAGGCTAACCTAAGCTAGACCCAAGCCTAGCCCAATACGACCAAATTGATTAAAGTTCAACATTCTCTCAAATTGACCCTTCAATTGAACTCAAAACCACACCCATCCTTCACCAAAGTTGTTCACTATGATCATATACACCAAATGCAACAATCAATTGGGCCAATTTACATGACTAGCCTAATTCAAACCCAAGTTTTGTTCATTTGCACCCACTTGGACCCATGCACTAAATGTGACCTAACCACTAAAGCCACCAAATTAACTCCACCACACCCATTAGTTGGACTTAGTGACCAGTCCAAACACCATGAAACCACCTAAATCAAGCCATGGACCAATGGTCCCCCAAATTAAGGGATCTTATTTCCAAAAATGCACATGCTTAAGATATCTTTGCCAAATCAAAGCACATTTACATTAAATTATTGTGATGGATTCCTCTGGGTTCCCTGAGGTCCTAGCCACCTCCCCTTGGGCGGCCAGCCAGCCTAGTGGTAGGAAAAGCTCGAAACCAAGAGCCACCCCCATGGCACCTCACCCAAATCAAATCTAGAGGCCAGCTCATCCAAATTAAACTATGGAGCTCCTCTGTCCTCCACCTAAGAACCACATTACACCTCTTGATTGGCACGATAGCCACCATAACCCCATTTTTATAAAAGGCCACATCCATGGCCGTTAAACTAAGTGCTAAAATTTCCATAGGGAGGCCTCTCCAAACTTCACAGAGAGCTTCCCTAAGATCCCCTTAGTGCATTCCAACCATTTTCCCTCACCCATTCCCATTGTCGGAGCTCAATTTTGAGCTGAAAACCTTGCTAGAAACCAGGATAGAACCCAATACACCTCCACAGTCCAACAAACACAAATTAACTTCACCCACACCTTCAGAATAGTAGAAAAGGCTAAAGCCCCATCAAATCCCCCTTCCACAGAGCCTCTACCATAGCTCTAGACCAACATCTGAATTGAGCTTGGTCGAATTCATACCTAGGCCTTACACGAAGACTAGGGACTCAATCCCTAGCCCCTTTAGACCCCAACAAATGTGCTGAGCACCTCTGATTGAAGTCTCCCTTCTCAAAGCAAAGGTATAAAAATCCTAAAGAATGTGTCGAGCACCTCTGATTGAAGCCTCCCTTCTCAGAGCAAAGGTATAAAACACCCTCCTCCTCCCGAGCTTATTTTGATTCTCCATTTACTTAAGCTTGATTTCATGGTATATTAATCGTATGGATGTGTTCGTCTCACTTAGACGAGTCCATAGGATCAAACCTAAAGTGATTTGGTTGAGTCTAGGCTAAGATCTTAGGGTTTTAGTGTGGACGGGCACGGGATCATTTTATCGGGGATGATGACAGGGAGCCGTTCGATCAAGTGTGTATCAAAGGGACGGGGGAGATTGAGCTGGATAGCACTTCGGGACATAAACAGCGGGCCAAGTCAGTAAGCTACGTGGACGGCAGCGTCTAACCAGAGTGCGCCACGCATGCCTTCGGAGCTGCCTAGGATCTAGTCAGCACGCATTGTTTAAATAGATAAATAAGGCTTTTTCTTATTTTTTGAAATACCCTTAACTTAGAAAATTCAAAACATTGTGTAGAAAAATCACAAAAATAAAATAAAAATATCCTCTTGCTCAGTGAACAGAGGAGAACAATGTGGAACAAATTTCAAGTCAATTTAATGCATATTTTATTTCTAACTAATTAAACACTGTTTGGGATCATTTTATTCTCCATGCATATTAGCACATCACCTTGTCTTGGAATTTTGGCATGTTGTAGCCTTTGTCAGGGGAAGTATTCTCTGATTTTTCCAAAGTCAGAGGAGGTTCCCATACAGAGACTCATATTTTTCAAGTTATTTCACATTAATTCCTTAAAATAATCATGGAAATTAGCATATTGGTTATTAAATCCCAAGAAAATTTTAGAAGGTCTACCATGACCAGAGAAACCTTTGAATCATGGAAATTAGCATATTGATTATAAAATCCTAAGAAAATTTTGGAAGGTCCACCATGAGTAGAGAAACCTTTGGACATAATTTCATCATAAGAATTTCAAAATAGTTTGAGTTCATTTGACAACTTAAGTTGATTTTTAAAGATAAATACCACTTTTAACACTTAAATGATTTTTAAAAATCAAAATATAACTCAAAAAATTATGAAACTTAGTTTTTTGAGTTCTCTGTGATCAGGGATATTTTCTAAAAAAAATTATTTTTAAAATAAAAACTTGATTTTTAGCCTATTTAAAATAATTAAAAATTCATAAAAATCACAAAAATAATAAAACTCATGGAAAAGTTCTAAGTTGCTTTTTAATAACTTAAGAACATTTAGAAAATTTTTCCTGATTTTCAAATAAAGATATTGAATTTCAAAGCTTAAGAATAATTTTTAGAAGGCTAAAAATGAGTTCTCACTAAAATAATTCCAATAAATCAAGAAAAAATTAAAAAAATATATAAAATTGCTCCTCTGAGTTCTCTGACCTTAGGGAGATTTTTCAAAGATACAAAACTTAAATTTCACCACTTAAAATATTTTATTTTTATTAAATAACCCAGAACTTCAAATAATCCCAATAAACCAGAGAGAATTTAAAAAATTATGAAATTTGGTCCAAAGGCTTCTCTAGTCTAAGTCTATCTCCAGTAAAAATTTCAAGGGATTAGAGATTACCTTGGTCAAGTTAGGAATTTTCTTTGAAAAATCCCTAAAAATTTCAAGGGATTATAATTTACTTTGGTCAAGTTAGGAATTTTCTTTGAAAAATACTTATGAAAATAATTACATAAATTAAATTAAATTTTGAAAAATCACATTTTCTCCTCTGATGTCTCAACTGACCAATGAATGAGGTAGGATAAAAATTTCAAAGTCAATTGAATTGAATTTGATAAATAATGAAGTGTTAAAGCCTTAGGGTCAAATGTGTAATTTTGGAAATTTAGCCTTAACTAACATTTAGGCTTAAGTCAAAGAGGGAAAATGGGTAACCTCTGATCTTAATCAATTTATTTGATGCTTGAAACAAAAGGGGTTTAACTGGTAGAAACCAATCTCACTTTCTTAATTAAGATTAATAAATTTCTAAATTATTAAAATTTTGAAGTTTATTAAAATTAAATGATCCTAGACTTAGGGGTATGACTTTGGAAGCCAATAATTAATCAATTTAATACCCCTATCTTGATTTTCAAATAAAATCCAAATAATGAATCATGACTACTTAAAGCTTAACCCTTTTCAAAACTAATTAGGACACTCACCTAGGCCTTAAGTGCTTAGTAGTGAGTTAGGCTAACCCAAAAATTGATTAAACAAGGAGAGAAATAACATAATTAAATCAAACATCCTTGAAACACCACTAAGCCCAATTAGGATTAAAATTTGGCTAAGTGTTCAGATTACATTAACTTGCCTCTTTAAGGGCTTTCACCCACGTAATATTCAAATTAAACGATAAGTGATAATTACCCTATTCTTAAGGATAATTAAGACATCAGTGCTCACTGAGTAATAAGGGTATTTACAAGATGAACCATTAGGCAACATAATGAGTTTAAATGGACTCGAGGCTTTTCACTAGTTGGTGAGAGAGAGGCATGGACCTACATTATAATAAGTTTAAATGGACTCAAGGCTTTTCACCAGTTGGTGAGAGGGAGGCATGGACCTGCTTCCTCCTCCTAACTTGTTGGATGCCTCAGAGGCCTATTAAACTTAATATTCTTCGCTCAATGAAATCATCCCTAATTAAACTTGTAAGGACTCACCAAGATATGAAATAGGGTTAGGAAAATTACCAAAAATTTACCTTTCCTGCTCTTCATAAACTTAAAATCAAAACCAAAATTAAGGCTAAAATTCACCGCCACAACATTCAAAATACAAAATTTAATCACAAACATCATATAAAACCACAACTTTAACTTAATTAAGATGTCTCTATTTGATGATCGACTAAAACTAAAATCAACCAAGATAAAATTCACCCCCACAACATTCAAAATATAAAACAATTCAAATTAATCACAAACATCACATAAAACTACAACTTCAACTAAATTAAGACGTCTCTATCGGATGAGCGGGAATCCATCGGAGGAGGTAACCTATGGTTGCTAACGAGGCTTCCCACATTTTAAATGAAATTATGGACCTCATTAAGTTGGGTTTAGTAAGTTCATTTTGACGAAGTGAATTCAATAGAAAATAGTGGTGCCGGAACGAGGGAACCGTAGGATCCTAGCCGGTGTCGCTCAAATCAATTTTAATATGCCCTCACGAAATTTAAAGAACTTCAACCATAGGGCCACCTGATTTGACATTACAACTTAACACACTAGAAAACTCAAACTTGTCGCGGCAAGGAATAGCTTGGTGGGCAGCACGACCATCTTCAACAGCAAAACCTATCTTCACCAGCTAAACCAATTTTGGTGGGCAGCACGACCATCTTCAACAGCAAAACCTATCTTCACCAGCTAAACCAATCTTCATTCGTGGGCAGCACGGCCATCTTCAACAGCAAAACCTGTCTTCCCCAGCTAAACCAATCTTCCTTAGCAGCACGGCCATCTTCAACAGCAAAACATGTCTTCCCCAGCTAAACCAATCTTCCTTCCTTATAACCATCTTCAACAGCAAAACCTGTCTTCCCCAGCTAAACCAATCTTCCTTCCTTAGACTTAAGACAACAAAGCCATAGGACTTCGAGGTTGCTTGATTATGCAACGTAAATCGTCACCTTATCTTTAGGCCTTTGCAAAGCCCTGCTATACAATATAAGCTCTAACTAGTCTTAGGATTCAGAGGTTGTCGTTTGTCACGAATTAAATCCTCACATTTTCCAGGCTTTTTGTATGATCGTTTTACACGAATGTAAGATCTAATATATAAAATTGGCAGGATGAAACACCCAAATATTTCTCCTTAAAACTGAAGCCAAACATTAGGATAGCTTGGTAAGTCACTGGGGTTCTCCTCTGGATCCATGACATCTCCTAGTTCCTCCTCCTTTTGATTCTACAATAAAATATTCCAAATTTGAACCAATCCCCTTTCACACCTCTATGTCTGATTTTGTTGAAGAGTCCTACCCTTTGAAATTCCTTGAAGATAGCATTTCTTGATTTTTATCGAGAGTCTTCTTATGTGACTTCGGTCATTTAAGATGTAATTAACTATAGGGGCTTGCCCTTATAGCAAACATGTCCAAACCCAGCTTAATATAAACCCTATTTAATCCTTTATATTAAATAGAGGAAAATACAAAGGTTTCGTAACGGACGTCATACTTTCCTTAGTTTATTTGATCGAGCCTCATCCTCAAGTCTTGTGTTTATGCTTTATTTAATCTTTCATATTAAATAGGGGAACTTGTCGGCAAATACAAAGGTTTCGCAGACCAACTTAATTATTTATATTAAATAGGGGAACTTGTCGGCAAATACAAAGGTTTTGCAGACCAAACTGACGTCATACTTTTCTTAGTTTATTTGATCGAGCCTCATCCTCAAGTCTTGTGTTTATCCTTCAAGATAGATACATGATCTGAGGTATAGTGCTCTTGCTTTTTAAACTATGAAAAATATGGGGTTAGTTTGATTTCATACTTCAACGTCCTTATGAAGCGGGCGACGGGATTTCAATTTCGGCGACCGACAGCTTCTTACGGGCAACTCCCCACAAACCAACCCAAAATATCGTCGATAGCTTCTGGCGACTCCTCTGGAAACAGTTTTCTCTCCATACAAATCAAGAAATATTATCTTCACACATCAGTAATATGTCCATGTCCCTTGTTGACCAAATTACCTTTCTTCCGTTGGCATACTTTACCCATTTCTTGCTTGGAAAAGTACAGCTAACTCCTTGGACTTCAGGACGAGCTGTTCAACCATCTTTGAACAGAGGGGTTCAGAAGGCCATTAAGGACTCTTTAAACTTTCATGTGGGGTTGGACCCTCAATAGGTGTGTCAGTGGATTAATTCCACCTGGGCATTTTCTTTCACTAATTGGATCTCGCATTGGGTCATAAAATTTTTCACATCTCCTTTCCAAATTTGGTTTGCTACTTCGCAAATTAAACCAAATAATGTTGTGTTGCGCGTACTTTAAAATTTTCTTATATTAAATAAATTTTACACCTTTTTAAACAAAGATGTTAAAATTACCTGTAAATTAAGACCCGCCCAGTCTACAGATTAACCTCTATTTTCAGTGCTTGCACTAAAGATTATGAGGTTTTCGTCCATGTAAGCTAACTCTATAACTTTCTATTTTAAAGCCCGCTGTAATGGCCTACCCAACACTGACCTTTTCTTGCAATCTGCCAATGGACCGCAGCGCCCGTAATGTCGCTCCCACAATCAAGTTTGGAGCTGGATTTGAAGACCTCGAGGTTATCCTCAGGAAAGCCCCGTTCGTGGTAATGAAGATCGCTGCTCCGGATGTACAAGAGCTGTCTGCATAACTCAGTTTGAACTAATTTCAGGACTTCCCTGCCTGCAAGAAGGCTAAAGCTACTGTCATCAAGTCTACTATCCCTGCTACTGCTAAAGGAAAAGAAGTGATGGTCGTTGAAGATCTGACTGAAGGATTAACTATTCCGCCACCCGTGTTTGAGATCGGATCAAGCTCAAGGACTGTACCACTGACCCAAACTCAAAGGAGGAACCACAATAGAAGAGTTCGGAGGGCCATCAAAGCCCAGACTTCTGAGAGCACACCCGTTGAGGGGGAGCCTCATCAAGTTGAAGAGGTATTTCCGAAAATTTATCCACTCCTATGAGGGAGTAGATTCCATACTCTGACAGATACTGATGCATATGAGAGTATCCGGAAGATTGCTGCCGCATTACCATCACTTCATGGACATGGTGAGGATGGAAAGAAGTTTACTCCTATCACCCGAGTTAGTGCAGTCTTCAGAAGGCTTGCTACTAAAGAAGGATGTTCCGTTAGTGAATTACCTAAACGAGTGGGACATGCAATTTCCCCTCATATAAAAAATAAAATTTTGAAGGATGTTAAGTCCGCTAGAAAATCTCATAAGTCGACTATAAAGTCACCTACCCGTGTTCCCATCTGGCTCCGTTTGGGAAACCGAGTTGATACTGCTATAGTCACCACCAGGACCGCAGGTCGCCGACCGATTAAGTCAGGACTGGGATCGAGAAGTTTACCAGTCATTCCTGCTATCATGGAAAGAAAGACAAGACGATTACCTGACACTGTAGCTGGTCTACACCACGGGGAGCATACCTTCCCTCGACATACCGACGTCTCTACTGAGATGTTCCATCCTGAGACATCATCGTCAAAGAAGAAGAGGGTATGGGTACCCAAGGTCGCTGCACCGATACTGTTCAGTGAGCCTGCAAGACAGGAAGTAAAACCAATGCCTGAAATATCTGACATCGTTGCGATAATAGCCAGTGAGATGAAGGAACAAGTTGAGGACTTCCATCAAGGTCCTACAGATCTTAAAGCAATCAAGGAATCAATATTTGAGGAAAAAGTTGAGAAACTCAGGATCGATATTTCTGAGTTAGCTCGAGAACACGGAGTTTCCATCAGCAGTGACAACCAGGATTTTGATTACAGTGATTACATGGAGGAGGATTTCATGGTTGTCCATGTGATCAAAACCAGAGCTACCACATCTGCGCGCCAGGCTCAACCTCACACTGAAGAGAACGCCATAGATGAGCCGCGTAGGGTTATCCTCCTAAGGGATGAGCAAGTTGTTCTACTGGAGAAAAGAATAGAAGAGATGACTGCAGCTATGACCGCCATGGCCACCATTCAGGGGTAATCACAAGCACCAAGATTGGCTTCTCCAGAGGTTAAGCAGCCAGAAATCATACACATCGCAGATGAAAGAAGGGAGGCTACTTCGACAGACAAAGAATAACAACCAAAGAAAGATTCTCCATCAGATGCCATGCCAGAAAAAGAGTTCAAGCAAATGGTTGAACAAGTGAGGGAGGCCTTAGCTCAGTCCAAGGGCGGTGCATCAATTTTAAAGGGTAGACCATACCCAAAGGAGTTTGATGCCGTCCCATTCCCCAAGGGTTTTGTGAGCCCAAACTTCAAGATATTTGATGGGACTGTAAATCCCAGACAACACATAGCACATTTCCGAGCCAATTGTGGCAACACGAGGAATAATAAAGCTCTACTCAGCCAACTGTTCGTCAGCAGCTTGTCAGGGATTGCTTTCAGCTGGTACGCTGACTTGCCCAACGGGTCAGTTAAAACATTTTCTGAGTTGGAACAGTTATTTGTGAAAAGATTTGCTAGGGTGCAACATCATGTGTCTATTGGAGAGCTCATGATAGAAAACCAGAAGCCTAGTGAAACCTTAACAGACTATATTTTGAGGTGGAGAAACCTTAGCATGAAATGTGAATTTCAGCTACAGGAACATCAATGCATTGAGATTCTACTAAAAAGCATTCATGGGCCAGTAGCTTTCACGCTTAAGGGAATCACCATCAAATCCTTTGAGAAGCTACTCAGTAAAGCCAATAGTTCAAGAAGAAATGAAGCACATGGAGCCACATGAAAAGGCTAAGGTGACCAGAGTATTTGAAAATAAATTAGGGATAGTCGCAACTGTCGACAAAGGAAAGCAGCCGATAAAGATATATGCAGAAGATCATCGTCAGTCTTTGTCATAGTACTCTCAGAAACAGAGTAGTCAATCCGACCAACAGCCATCTCAGGAAGGATCACCTCAAACAGCGGGTAAAAGAGTATCCCTGTTAGAGCGACAGAAAGTTGTTTATTCATTCAAAAATGAAGTTGTATATTCAAAAGCTTGATGAAGAAACCAAAATTCAAACTACCTGATCCAAAGCAACCCAAAGAGGTGGATAAGAAGAATGAACCGAATTATTGCCCGTACCACCGGTTACTTGGACACACTATAGACAAGTGTTTCCATCTTTAAAGACTGGCTCGAGAAGAACCTCAAGGAAGAGAATATAACAATCCCAAAGTAGTATTTGAGAGAACCTAAAAAAGGTTCCATAAACATGATTTCAGCTGAGTCAATCTCCTCAATTGATCCATATTTTGGAACAGATGGATGGAGTGCAACTTGGGATGAACTCAAGAGGATCCTCAATCGAATATAAGATTCATCAAAACAAGCTTCTATGAATACTGAAGAAGGATGGAATGAAGTATAGAGCAGATTGTCCAAGAAGATACTGAACAGGTTATAGCCTCCATCAAAATAAGCCTACATTTAGAGTCTGCAGCATACCGAGTCCGAGATGAAGTTTTCACCAGAAAATCCGTCATCATCAAGAAAAAGGAGCAAGAAAAAGAAAAGCGTCACTGCCAAGATTGATAGCACGGGGAGTAGGATAGGGGCTGCCTCTATTAGAGTGGTTGTCTCGGATTTGGTGAAGAAAATCCTTGAACCCTTGACTTTGTATGATTACTTTTGTCCCTCCGGGGTCTTATGAATATAATGGTTGTGATTTCGGCTACATTTTGACTATTTTTGTCCCTCCGGGGTCTTATGAATATAATGGTTGTGATTTTGGCTATGTTTTGACTATTTCTGCTAATAACGTGACGGATTATAACCAAGCTAGCTGCGATCTCGATCCCCAAAATGATCCTGAAATCATACTTGAGTCCGATGAACTTGTTGTCAAGACCAAAAAAGAGCTCAATGATATCACTTACGACAGCACCGATAAGGAAGGGCCAACTCTCAAGCGTCATGGTGCACCTTTTGCCATCAACTTAGATCTTTTCGACGAGGAGGAAAAGACACTGAAATATTTAACAGAGATATCTCAAGAAGAAGAAATCACAGAAGTCAACTTAAGGAGCGGAAAATTGTTACCACCAAGAACAACTCCAATAGATAAGGAAAACAAATAATGACTCGAGAAGAGATACCCCCACCTCCACCAATGGAAGAACCACATAATCAAGATAAAATCTGAGGATCCTAGAAATTTGCAGATGGAGGATCAAGCAAATTTCCTGCCCAACTAAGCATCTACGACACTCTGATCCTGTCAAAGGAGATGAGAGAATCTTTGGTTACAACTTTGTTTGATCCAGAAATTTGCTTAGCTCAAGTGGCTAGCACATCCACAGATGAAGTTTCCTTGTTGAGAGAATAGTCAGGGGTAACCTTCACAGATGAAAAATTGCAGCTCGGTACCACGACCACAACCGTCCGCTCTACATCTCCGTCAACATTGACAGATTTGTGTTATCCAGAGTTTTAGTGGATCTTGGGGCATCTCTCAACTTGATCAGCCTATGAACATTGGCCTATTTGGATATTGAAGCTCAAGAGCTTACGAATGATAAGATGATGTTATAAGGATTCAACCAAAAGGGAGAAAGAGCCCTTCGATCAATTACATTACTTTTGAAGGTTGAAGAACTTGTAACCACCGTTAAATTTCATATCATCAACGTCGAAACCTTCTTTTAACGCTCTATTGGGTCGACCATGGATTCATGAGCACAATATGGTCCCATCATCCCTGCACCAGTGCATTAAATACCACAAAGATGGTAAAGAAAATTGCATCAAAGGAGACCTACAACCATTTTCAGTGCATGAAGTTGGTATCCATGAAGACGCTGCCTATTACGCGCTTCCAAAGAAGACTTTCATCTTGCGTAAAATTTTGACACACAAAGATAAAGATTCAGAAGGATCACAAAAAGAAGGCCATACAACCCCGCTTTAACAACCTTCTACCACTCCCTTACAACGAGTTGGTGGAGGTTCTTCTAGTTCACGCACCCGAGGTCGAGGCCGGGGACGCGGACGAGGAAAGATCAATTTAATTATTGAACGGACTAAGCCAACTATCAACATTGGTGATGAAGACAGTTCTGAAGATGAAATATTGATGACAAAACAGATGAAACCTCAGTATGAGATATCCCTAGGAGATATAGAAAGGAATTAATATGAACAATGTATGATCGGATAAACCACTATGTGGATATGCTATGATAGAAGATATAGAAAAGAATGAATATGAAACAATGTATGATCGGATAAACCACTATGTGAATGTTATGATCCTACTCTGATTCTCCCTCAAAAGGTCGAGAGTTTAGAGGTCAAGGAAGTTCGTAGTGTTGGTTCAAAGCCGATCAAATTTTACCACGCTTCTTCCTCTACTGAGCTTGAAAAACCGAGAGGAATGAATATGAAACAATGTAAGATCGGATAAACCACTATGTGAATATGCTATGATAGAAGATATAGAAAAGAATGAATATGAAACAATGTATGATCGGATAAACCACTATGTGAATGTTATGATCCTACTCTGATTCTCCCTCAAAAGGTCGAGAGTTTAGAGGTCAAGGAAGTTCGTAGTGTTGGTTCAAAGCCGATCAAATTTTACCACGCTTCTTCCTCTACTGAGCTTGAAAAACCGTTTAGAGGTCAAGGAAGTCCATAGTGTTGGTTCAAAGCCGATCAAATTTTACCGGATAAACCACTATGTGAATGTTATGACCCTTACTCCGATTCTCCCTCAAAAGGTCGAGAGTTTAGGGGTCAAGGAAGTCCGTAGTGTTGGTTCAAAGCCGATCAAATTTTACCATGCTTCTACCTCTATTGTAAGTCCCATACTATGACCCTCACTCTGATTCTCCCTCAAAAGGTCGAGAGTTTAGAGGTCAGGGAAGTCCATAGTGTTAGTTCAAAGCTGATCAAATTTTACCGTGCTTCTACCTCTACTGAGCTTGAAAAACATGTAAATTTGGATGTTGATTCGAATGAATTAATGGAATTACCTTTTGGTTACTTCTTGCCTTGTGTTCAAAAGTTAATTCAACAAGGATGAATTAATGGAATTGCCTTTTGGTTACTTCTCGCCTTGTGTTTAAAAGTTAATTCAACAGCGTGAATTAATGGAATTGCCTTTTGGTTACTTCTCGCCTTGTGTTCAAAAGTTAATTCAACAGGTGAATTAATGAAATTGCCTTTTGGTTACTTCTCGCCTTGTGTTCAAAAGTTAATTCAACAGGGAACTTACCGAAACAAATGCCAAAAGATAAATTTCAACTTTTTGAAAAAGTATGGAATGCTAAAAGTCGAACTTGCAATTCAAAAGAAGGTCTCGAATTTGGTACAGTTGAACCAGTCGATGATTCTAAATTTTGCATGGTTGTTAGTAGTAAGTTAGAAGAGGATTGTATCGATATAGAAGATGAATCTACTGATCAACCAATAGAAGATGATCCCCCGGAATTTGAGGAGGAAATTAAATTTACTATTGATGAATTAAAAGAGATTAACCTCGGGACTGAAGAATGACCCCGACCTATATTTATAAGTTCTCTACTTGATGATGAAGAATCTGCAAAATTGGTCAAACTATTAGCAGAATTAAAAGATTGCTTTGCATGGAGCTACGATGAAATGCCAGGGCTATCAACAAAGGTTGCAGTCCATAAACTTGGGGTGGACTAGAATATAACCTTAGTAAAACAAGCTCCAAGAAGAATGTTCCTTGAAATAGAACAACAAGTCATCGCCGAGGTGAAGAAGTTGATAGACGCCAACTTTGTTAAAGAGGAGTAGTACCCCACGTGGTTAGCCGATATTGTACCTGTTAAAAAAAAATGGATAGATCCAGGTTTGTGTCGACTTCAGAGATTTGAATAAGGCATGTCCAAAAGACGAGTTTCCACTACCTATACCAGAAATGATGATGGACATCGCTTCGACACATGAAATTTTCTCCTTCATGGACGGATTGTAGGGAAACAACCAAATTAAGATGGCTCCCGAGGATGCAGCGCTTATAGCTTTCAGAACACCGATTGGAATTTTCTGCTACACAGTGATGTCGTTCGGCCGAAAGAACACCGGAACAACATATCAGCGTGCAATGAAGAAGATTTTTGATGACCTCATTCACAATCAGGTAGAATGTTAGTGGATGATTTGGTTATCAAAAGTAAATAGAAAATAGACCATCTGTACGATTTAAGGATTGTGTTTGAACGATTACGACGATATGACCTTAAAATGAATCCCTTAAAGTGCGCCTTTGGCATCACCTCCGGGAAATTTTTAGGATTCGTTGTCTGTCATCGGGGAATCGAGATCGACCCGGATAAGATTAAAGGTATCTTAGAAATGCCTCCCCCTAAAACCTTGAAACAACTACGTTCCTTTCAGGGGAAGTTGGCATATCTGAGACGCTTTATTTCTAATCTCTCAGGTAGGTGTTTCTCGGCATTGATTAAAAAGGACGCCAAATTTATTTGGGAAGAGAAATGCCAGCGGGCCTTTAAGGATGTCAAAAAATATTTAATGACACCTCCTGTTTTGGCAGCCCCTATCCCAGGGAAACCGTTGATACTTTATACCGCGGCTTTAGATGACTCTCTTGGAGCCCTCTTAGCCCAAGTCAATGAGGAGGGCAAAGAAAATGCACTCTACTACTTGAGTCGTCGCCTAATACCGACGGAGATAAGGTATCCATCTATTGAGAAGCATTGTCTAGCGTTAATTTTTGCCGCCCAAAGGTTTAGTCATTACATGCTTTCTCATAAGTTTACCCTGATTTTGAAAGTTAATCCATTGCAATATCTGATGACCCGACCAACACTCTCAGGATGTTTGGCAAGATGGTCAATGATCTTATTGCAATTTGATATAACTTTTGTTCCCCTCCGTGCTATCAAGGGACAGATTTTAGCAGATTTTATCGTTGCACACCCACTGCCAGCTGGGTCCTCTCTTAACGACGAGTTACCAGACGAGCAAATATTACAAATGGAATTTTCTAGTGCGCAACGCTGGGAAATGTACTTTGATGGTGCTTCATCAGCCAGGAAAGACAAAAGATCAGGCACAATTATACCATTCAAGGCAGGGATCGGTTTGATCTTTATTATGCCAGATAAGGATATGTAGAGGTTCTCATACCACCTGACAGAGCCGTGCACCAATAATGAAGTGGAATATGAAGCTTTAATCACTGGATTGGAGTTGGCAATCTCAATGGATATAACAAACATTGTCATTTATGATGACTCTCAACTTGTCATCCAGCAAGTCGCCGGAAAATACAAAATTCTGAAACCAAGATTAGCAGAATACCATCAGTACGCGATGAAGCTTCTGAAGTATATTCCTGAGGTGACTTTCTTCCGGATTCATCGGGGAGATAATTCCCATGACGACGCTCTAGCAAAACTCACTAAGGAAATGATGTGCACTCTGGAGGATTCCATCAAAGTCATGGTGTAAGGAAGACGAGTCTTGTCTCGAATCGACTTCGAAACTCAACACAAACTTGGAAAAGAAGAAATAATAAATACAGTTGCAGACATCAACAAAGATTGACGCAAGCCATTAATAGAATATTTGCATACTGGGAAGCTGCCGGAGGACAAGTCTGAGGCGCACAACATCACAAGAAGAGCCATGTCTTACGCTTTGGTGGGAAACATTCTCTATAGAAGATCTTTCGACTTAATGTGGATATGGTGTTTGAACAAAGCCGAGGCACAAAATATTGTCAAAGAGGTACATGCCAGATTGTGTGGCGCTCACCAGTCGGGACCAAAAATTAAAATGAAGGTTAAAAGGCTCAGATATTATTTGCCAGCAATGATGTCCGATTGCATGGATACAGCCAGAAGATGTCAACAATGCCAAGTGCATGGGGTGGTCTTACACCAGCCTTCGAATGTGCTACACCCAACTGTTGCCTCAAGGCCATTCGAGTGTCGGGGCAGAGACATAATAGGTCCGATATACCCTCCATCTTTTAAAAGACACAGATTTATACTTGCCGCTATAGATTACTTCTCCAAATGGGCAGAGGCAGTACCGTTACGTGAGGTTACGACATAGCATGTCCTTCAATTTTTCAAAAGCCAAATTGTCTACCATTTCAGAGTACCGCGAAGAATAATATCTGACAATGGGACAATTTTTAAGAGTACAAAGATCAATAATTTTTACAGAAGACATGGGATATATTGGAGATACTATACAATTTATTATCCCTAGAGCAAATAGTACGGCAAAAGCCTTCAACAAGACACTGGTACAGATTTTGAAGAAAACACTAGATGAAAATAAAAGGGATTGGCATAACAAATTGTTAGAAGTACAGATTTTGAAGAAAACACTAGATGAAAATAAAAGGGATTGGCATAACAAACTGTTAGAAGCCTTGTGGGCCTACCAGACAACTTTCAGGACTCCCACTCAGTGTTCATCTTATATGCTTGTGTACGGGACCGAGGCCGTGCTACCGCTAGAAATACAGACACTATCTCTCAGAGTCGTCGTTGCCAACCAACTCACAAAAGAAGAAAGCGCAAGACTCAGACTTGAAGAACTAGAAAGTCTTGAGGGAAAACTATTAGAAGCACAACAATATTTGGAGCTCTACCAGGAAAAGATGGTACAAGCCCATGACAAATTGGTCTGCCCAAGGACATTCAAAATTGGTGACCTCGTGCTTGTGCACAAAAGACCTATCCTTGCTCGCCGAAAAATAGGTGGAATATTTGAGCCAACTTGGGAGGGACCATTTGTCATTGACAAGGTTTATACAAAAGGATCCTACCAGTTAGTGGACTTCCGAGGTGAAAGACCCATGTTACCGATAATTGGACGATACCTAAAAACCTATTACGCAGCTTGATGTGGCCTGCCTCCGCTTGCCTCTTCTTGCTTTGAAACTTTGAAACTTTGATTGTTTTAGGGTTATCTATATGGCCATATGTCTATGACACGGTCCAAATTTTGTAATTAACCTCAATATAATGAAAATTTTGAGAAGATTTTTGAACTTCACGCGTTCTCTTTTCTACTTTTGAGTTTAAATATTCTATTAAATAAATCAAAACTCACACATAAAATGAGTGATCCTTTTCACCAAAACAAACTAAAATTTACTTTAGTGGATACTCTATTTTGTTCTTATTCATGCCAAACTTTGGCCCACTGACGTTTCTTTCTGTCTTCTGCAGAAAAATGTCAAGATAGAGGCTGATCTTTGCCTTCCAGAACGGGTGGACCTCGCACTGAATGAAGAGATGGCGCCACAAGGAGGTGTCATAGATTTCAAAATGGATTTCAACCAGATTGATATAGACTTCGAGGGTCCTTTAATGGACATAGTCAGCAAAAAAGAAAAGGAGTGACTGCCTTCATTGTTGAAGGTGATCACTCAAGACGATGTGTCACGTAAAGGTAAAAGCGTGATAACGGAACAAGATCCGATGGAGGGGCCCAGCCGAATGCCCTCCATGATAGCTACTCCAGCAAGGGGCCTAATAGCCGCCCATAGTGAACAACTACCAAATACTCCACTCCGCAGAACGCAATGCAGAAATGCAAGCCGAAAGAAACATAAAGCCTTTCTGCAACAGGAGTGCAAGCGCTAGAGAAACGTGAGCAGTTTTCTTACCCCAATTCCTGAGGGACATATTTATGATCCAGATCTAAGAGAAACTTATGCAAGCTTGCCCACTACAGATGAAGAGTCAGGATTTGTGACACGATCTGATGTGCCCCCCGTCCCAGATATCTTGTGCAGAGGTTGCCCAACATGCAACGTTGAGGTACCAGCCGAGACATTAGTCACGGGCACATTTTTAGAATGCCCGGACTGCAATGTTTTACATCTACAACATTTCAGTACATTAGAATAATACACTTTAAACACCAAAGAGTCTCAGACTTTAGAATTCGTGGCAAATGAATCGTATGTCCCACTAGGGACGGATCAGCGCGCACCATGGAGCCCAGGATCATACATCCCACTTGAGGCTGAATCTCATATTCCGGATCGACCAACACAAGTTTGGGTTCCCGCCGAGGCCCGGAGGAAGGAACACCCCAGGCAGCTGCCAACTCCCGGTATGGTAGAATACTACAAAATAAGCACAGTAAACAAAAGTGAATTCGAGTTCTATGAAGAGGTTCAGGGAAAGTTTATCAACATATTGGAGGGCCTAGAGCTATATACTAGGGTTTTTTCTGAAACTGATGAAAGAAGCATTCTGGACTGCATCTTTGATTTAAAAGATAGAGGTCAAGCAAGCCTTATCATGGGGAGAACGTATTCCGAGCCGAAGAAATGGATGCGGGGAAAGGGAAGAATCAACATCCAATTCGGCTGTCGCTACAACTTCAAGAACAACAGACAAGGGAATCCGCCTGGGATCCTCAGATATGACCATGTGGATCCGTTACCACCGATGATAGAATGGATGATTAAGAGAATGGTCAAGTGGAATATTCTACCCGCTACTTGCATTCCCAGCAGTTGCATCATCAACATTTATGAAGAAGGTGACTGCATTCCCCCACGCATCGACCATCATGATTTTGTGAGGCCCTTCTGCACGGTCTCGTTCAGGAGTAAGAGAAATATTTTGTTTGGAAAAGAAATTGATATATTCGGCCCTGACAAATTTAGAGGGGCTGTGGAGATTTCTCTTCCAGTTGGTTTAGTACTTGTTCTCAAGGGCAACGGTGCACACGTTGCCAAGCACTGTATTCTAGGAGTACGACATCGTAGGGTGTCTGTAACCTTCTGCAGAATGGATGACAGTAAAATACCATATGGATTACAGCAGAACCCAGGATTTGAGGAGTTGTTTCCTTACGAGCTATGAGAATTGCAAATGAACAAAAAAGGAAACAGTATTACATGACGTACCCTTTTTGAGGCATTAGTCTAGTTTGATCTATCGCATCTTTATTGAAGCAGATTAATGGAAATTTCTCTCAAATTATGCCTTTTTGTCAATCGTCTTTTTATGCGATGGATGAAAGCCACGAATCATGCAATGTTTCAAAGTTTCAATGAACAAAGAAGGAAACAACAAATCTTCAACAACAAACAAAACACGAAAGAAAGATAATCATAAATGAATAAATAAAAAAATAAATTTCTTATCAACCAATTAAAATTAAAACTTTAAAAACGCATTTTTGAAAAATTAATTGTGTTAAAAATAACAAGAAAATAAAATAGACCTGCTGAGTGGATACTTCTGTTTTCAGAATTACCTACTCTTTGTGCGCACAGCACAACCATAGTTATCTACATTAACTCTCTGCACATCCTCACAAAATTTCACATTCTGCACATAACTCCACAAAACTTTACAAATCTCCTTCAGCAAGATCAACCTTTTTCACATGATATATTTCTATAAATTCAACGCTACTAACTTTCTTTTGAGAATTGACCTACATTTCAATTCTCATTTCGGAATCAGTCCTACATTTCTGATTCATTTCATTCTCATTTCCGAATCAGTCCTACATTTCTGATTCATTACATTCGAGGTCGGTCCTTACATTCTTTCTCATTTCCAAATCAGTCCTACATTTCTGATTCATTACATTTGAGGTCGGTCCTTACATTCCGACACTCTCTTTTAAGAATTGACCTACATTTCAATTCTCATTTCTGAATCAGTCCTACATTTCTGAATCAGTCCTACATTTTTTATTCATTACATTTGAGGTCGGTCTTTACATTCTGACACTCTCTTTTGACAATTGACCTATATTTCAATTCTCATTTCTGAATCAGTCCTACATTTTGGATTCATTACATTCAAGGTAGGTCCTTACATTCTGACGCCCTCCTTTGAGAATTGACCTATATTTCAATTCTCATTTCTGAATTAGTCCTACATTTCTGATTCGTTACATATGAGGTTGATCCTTAAATTCCAACACTCTCTTTTTACAATTGACCTACATCTCAATTCTCATTTCCAAATCAGTCCTACATTTTTGATTCATTAAATTTGATGTCGGTCCTTACATTTCGACGATTTCTTTTGAGAATTGACTTACATTTCAATTCTCATTTCTGAATCAGTCCTACATTCGAATTCATTACATTTGAGGTCGGTCCTTACATTCTAACGCCCTCCTTTGAGAATTGACCTATATTTCAATTCTCACTTCCGAATCAACCCTACATTTCTAATTCATTACAATTGAGGTCGATTCTTACATTCTGACACTCTCTTTTGAGAGTTGACTTGCATTTCAATACTCATTTTTGAATTTCAGTCCTACACTGATTCATTACATTCGAGGTCGGTCCTTACACTCCGACTCTCTCTCTCTCTCTCTCTCTCTCTTTTTGAATTGATATTTGAATTTCAATTCCCACCTCGGGGTTAGCACTTACATTCTGACTCCCGTCCTTTGAAAATCTTTGAAATTTTATAACTTAAAGTCCACTCTCCAATCCCCAGCGAGAGTCCATACTTCTCAACTTGATTAAGCACACACCTGCTAATTCCCCGACAGAAACAAGTCACACACACAACTCTACACATACTTCCTGTTATGTTGACTTAGGAGTTTGTATTGATTTTTATTGATCTTGTTGGTCAACGCCAATATGCATGGTATGCTTTCCCAGCACACCACACCTATTGGGGATCCATTTGTTGACCTCATTTTTGGTTGAGGTTTAGTTTTTCCTCTTTAGTAGCCTAGGGTCTAGCCATAGGACTTTTCCTGTTGATTATTCCTAGAAAACTAGACATGGAACCCTCACCATTAGAAATTCCAAAAACTTCTCTACTCAGCTTGAAGTTCCACATGTTGCTCTCAACCTCTAAATACTATGGGGGAAACTCAAGATGAGTCACCTTTAGGACTGTTGGACCTTAGGATTGACCCTGGGTGTTGGTCTAGAGCTTGGGCACTCACTACACTCACTACACTCACTAGACTCACTACACTACTACACTCATCTACACTCACAATCACTCATAACCCTGAACTCAAATTTCTAGCCTAGATCCCTTGATCTTTTGCGATACTCAGGTAGATGGTCCGATAAACCTACTAGCCCTAGGGCTATGGTTTAGCTAAGACAACTATGTAGAGGACCCAAAATGGGGTTTCCATTGGTCCATGGCTTATTGGCGATGGTTGGTACCTCAACTCTACCAAAATACCCATCTTGGCCTTTTACCACTAAAATCCCCCCAAATTACCAAATAACCCTCCATAGCTCAAAATCCCAAAAATTTCAAAAATTCCTAAAAAATCCCAATAAATTCCAAATATTCTCAATTTCATTTCTCTCAAATACTACATGACCCAATATGGCCAATTTGACCATCTTTATCAAACATCCCCAAAATTTCCCTTTAAAGACCCAAATTTCACCAAATCCAACTCAAATGTCCATCAATTTAATCTCAATGGACCCCAATGCAATCCTAAACTCAAATTCACTTTTGGTATGACAAAACTAAACCAAATCCAAACTCAATTGGTCCATTATTTGAGCCCAATTTTGATTTGGGTCAAAACCACAATTTTGACCATATGACCTAATCTCACCAAATTGAACCCATAGCCTAGTCAATTGGCCCCAATTAATGTTGAAAAATCTTGATAACATTATTATACATCAAAATCAACCATCAATTGACCTTCGTGAAGTCTCAAATCCATTTGATTTTGGCCTAAACCCAAAATTCCCAAATTTAGCCCCAAATTTCACCCAATTGATTTCCTTAACCTTGAAATTGGAATCTAATTAATGTTGAAAACTCTTCATGAGGTCCCTGTTGACCATCTACAACAATAAATTTGGACTTAGCCTAAGGATAACCCAAGCTAGAATCAAGCCTAGCCCAACATGACCAAATTGATTAAAGTTCAAAATTCCCTCAAATTGACCCTTCAATTGAACTCAAAACCACACCCATCCTTCGCCAAAGTTGTTCCTTATGATCATATACACCAAATCGAATAATTAATTGAGCCAATTGACATGGCTAGCCTAACCCAAACCCAAGTTTTGGTCATTTGCACCCACTTGTACCCATGCACTAAATGTGACCTAACCACCCTAAAGCCACCAAATTAACTCCACCACATCCATTAGTTGGACATAGTGACCAGTCCAAACACCATGAAACCACTTAAATCAAGCCATGGACCAAAGGTCCCCAAAATTAAGGGATCTTATTTCTAAAAAGCACATGCTTAAGATATCTTTGCCAAATCAAAGCACATTTGCATTAAATTATTGTGATGGATCTCTGGGTTCCCTGAGCTCCTAGCCACCTCCCCCTGGCCAGCCAGCCAGCCTAGTGGTCAAAAAAGCCTAAAAATGAGAGCCACCCCCATGGAAACTCACTTAAATCAATCCTAGAGGCCAGCTCATTCAAATCAAACTATGGAGCTCCTCTGCCCTCCACCTAAGCACCACTTTACACCTCTTGATTGGCCACGACAGCCACCATAACCCCATTTTTATAAAAGGTCACCTCCATAGCCGTTAAACTAAGTGCTCAAATTTCCTTAGAGAGACCTCTCCAAACTTCACACAGAGCTTCCCTAAGATACCCTCAGTGCATTCCAACCCTTTTACCTCACCCATTCCCATTGTCAGAGCTCAATTTTGAGTTTGAAACCTTGTCCAACCATTTTCCCTCACCCATTCCTATTGTCGGAGTTCAATTTTGAGCTTGAAACCTTGTCGGAAACCAGGACAGAACCCAATACACCTCCACAGTCCATCAAACACAAATTAACTTCACCCACACCTTCACAATTGTAAAAAAGGCTAAAGCCCCTTCAAATCCTCCTTCCACAGAGCCTCTACCATACCAGTAGGCCAACACCTGAAATCGAGATTGATCGAATACATACCTAGGCCTTACACCAAGACAAGGGACTCAATCCCTAGCCTCCTTGGACCCCAATGAATGTGTGAGCACCTCTGATCGAAGCTTCCCTTCTCAGAGTTAGCCTCCTTGGACCCCAATGAACGTGCCGAGCACCTCTGATCGAAGCTTCCCTTCTCAGAGCAAAGTATAAACTCCTAAAGAATGTGTCGAGCACCTCTGATTGAAGCCTCCCTTCTCAGAGCAAAGGTATAAAACACCTTCCTCCTCCCGAGCTTATTTTGATTCTCCATTTACTTAAACTTGATTTCATGGCATCTTAACCATATGGATGTGTTCGTCTCACTACTCCCGAGCTTATTTTGATTCTCCATTTACTTAAGCTTGATTTCATGGTATATTAACCGTATAGATGTGTTTGTTTCACTTAGACGAGTCTATAGGATCAAACCCGAAGTGATTTAGTTTAGTCTAGGCTGAGATCTTAGGGTTTTTGTGTTGACGGGCACAGGATCATTCTATCGGGGACAATGACAGGGAGCAGTTCGATCAAGCGTGTATCAAATGGACTGGGGAGATCGAGCCGGACAGCGCTTCGGGACATAAACAGCGGGCCGAGTCAACAAGCTACATGGACGGTGGCGTCCAACCAGAGCACGCCATGCATGCCTTCAGAGCTGCCTAGGATCTAGTCAGCACACGCTGTTTAAATAGATAAATAAGGCTTTTTCTTATTTATTTAAATATCCTTAACTTAGAAAATTCATAACATTGCGTAGAAACATCACAAAAATAAAATAAAAATACCCTCTTGCTCAGTGAACAGAGGAGAACAATAGGGAACAAATTTTAAGTCCATTTGATCCATATTTTATTTCTAATTAATTAACACTATTTTGAATCATTTGATTCTCCATGCATATTAGCACATCACCTTGGCTTGGAATTTTGACATGTTGTAGCCCCTGTCAGGGAAGTATTCTCTGATTTTTCCAAAGTCAGAGGAGGTTCCCATACAGAGTCCCATATTTTTCAAGTTATTTCACATTATTTCCTTAAAATAATCATGGAAATTTGCATATTGATTATAAAATCCTAAGAAAATTTTGGAAGGTCCTCCATGACTAGAGAAACCTTTGGAAATAATTTCATGGGTCAAGTCATTTAAAACATCCTTAAATTAAAACTAATACAATTAATTTTGGAAAATTTAAATATCTAAATGACTTGATTTTTGATCTCTACTGTGACTTATGATCCAAGGAACTCATCATAAAAATTTAAAAATTTTTTGAGTTCATTTAACAACTTAAGTTGATTTTGAGTTCTCTGTAATTAGAGATATTTTCTAAAAATAAAATTATATTTAAAATAAAAACTTAATTTTAGCCGGATATTTTATAAAAATAAAATAATATTTAAAATAAAAACTTAATTTTTGGCCTATTTTAATTATTTGAATAATTAAAAATTCATAAAAATCACAAAAATAATAAAACTCATGGAAATGTTCTAAATTGCTCAATTAAAAATTCATAAAAATCACAAAAATAATAAAACTCATGGAAATGTTCTAAATTGCTTCTTAATCACTTAGAAAATTCATAAAAATCACAAAAATAATAAAACTCATGGAAATGTTCTAAGTTGCTTCCTAATAACATAGGAACATTTAGAATATTTTTCCTGATTTTCAAATAAAGGTATTAAATTTCAAAGCTTAAGAATGATTTTTAAAAGGCTAAAAATAAGTTTTCACTAAAATAATTCCAATAAATCAAGGAAATATCAAAAAAAATAAAATTTGCTCCTCTGAGTTCTTTGACCTTAAGGAGATTTTTCAAAAATACAAAAATTAATTTTCACCACTTAAATATTTTATTAATATTAAATAACCGAGAACTTAAAATAATTTCAATAAATTATAGAGAATTCAAAAAATTATGAAATTTAGTTTAAAGGCTTCTCTAGTCTAGTTCTATCTCCAGTAAAAATATTAAGGGATTAGAATTTACCTTGGTCAAGTTAGGAGTTTTCTTTAAAAAATTCTATTTTTGCATGAAAATAATTAAATAAATTAAATTAAATTTTGAAAAATCACAGTTTCTCCTCTAATGTCGCATGAAAATAATTATATAGATTAAATTAAATTTTAAAAAATCACATTTTCTTCTCTGATGTCTTAAATAATTATATAAATTAAATTAAATTTTGAAAAATCACATTTTCTTCTATGATGTCTTAATTGTATAATTATGTGAAATAAATTAAATTCTGAAAAATCACATTTTCTCCTCTGATGTCTTAATTGACGATGAATGAGGTAGGATAAAAATTTCAAAGTCATTTGAATTGAATTTGACAAATTATGAAGTGGTAAAGAGCCTTAGGGGCAAATGTGTAATTTTGGAAATTTTGCCTTAATTAACATTTAGGATTAATTCAAGGCCTTAGGGCAAATGTGTAATTTTGGAAATTTAGCCTTAATTAACATTTAGGCTTAAGTCAAGGAGGGAAAATGGGTAACCTCTGATCTTAATCAATTTATTTGATGCTTGAAATAAGAGGGGTTAACTGGTAGAAACCAATCTCACTTTCTTAATTAAGATTAATAAATTTCCAAATTATTACAATTTGGAAGTTTATTAAAATTAAATGATCCTAATTAAGATTAATAAATTTCTAAATTATTAAAATTTGGAAGTTTATAAAAATTAAATGATCCTCGATAAGTTAATAAATTTCTAAATTATTAAAATTTGGAAGTTTATTAAAATTAAACGATCCTGGACTGGGGTATGACTTTTGAAGCCAATAATTAATCAATTTAATACCCCTATTTTGATTTTCAAATAAAATCCAAGTGGGGTATGACTTTTGAAGCCAATAATTAATCAATTTAATACCCCTATCTTGAAAAAAGATAAGTTAATAAATTTCTAAATTATTAAAATTTGGAAGTTTATTGAAATTAAATGATCTAGATAAGTTAATACATTTTAATTATTAAAATTTGGAAGCTTATTAAAATTAAAATGAGTCCAAATTAAGATTAATAAATTTCTAAATTATTAAAATTTGAAAGTTTATCAAAATTAAATGATCCTCATTAAGATTAATAAATTTCTAAATTATTAAAATTTGGAAGTTTATAAAAATTAAATGATCCTCGATAAGTTAATAAATTTCTAAATTATTAAAATTTGGAAGTTTATTAAAATTAAACGATCCTGGACTGGGGTATGACTTTTGAAGCCAATAATTAATCAATTTAATACCCCTATTTTGATTTTCAAATAAAATCCAAGTGTTAATAAATTTCTAAATTATTAAAATTTAGAAGTTTATTAAAATTAAATGATCCTGAACTTAGTAATAAATTTCTAAATTATTAAGATTTGGAAGTTTATTAAAATTAAATGATCCTGGATTTAGAAAATTTCTAAATCATTAAAAATTTGGAAGTTTATTAAAATTAAATGATCCTGACTTAGGGATTATGACTTTGAAAGTTATAAATTAATCAATTTAATACCCCTATCTTGATTTTCAAATAAAATCCAAATCATGAATCATGACTACTTAAGGTTTAACCCTTTTAAAAACTAATTAAGACACTCACCTAGGCCTTATGGTAGTGTGACTTAGGCTAAATCAAAAATTGATTAAACAAGGATTAGAGAAATAAACATAATTAAATCAAAAATTCTTGAAACACCACTAAGCCCAAATAGGATTAAAATTTGGCTAAATGTTCAAATTTCATTAACTTCCCTCTTTAAGGGTTTTCACCCACATAATTTTCAAATTAAATGATAAGTGATAATTACCCTATTCTTAGGGATAATTGAGACATCAGTGCTCACTGAGTAATAAGGGTATTTACAGGATGAACCATTAAGCAACATAGTAAGTTTAAATAGACTCAAGGCTTTTCACTATTAGTGAGGAGGGGAGGCATGGACCTGCTTCCCTCTCCTAACTTGTTGGATACCTCAGAGGCCTATTAAACTTAATATTCTTTGCTCAATGGAATCTTCCTTAATTAAACGGATACCTCAGAGGCCTATTAAACTTAATATTCTTCACTCAATGAAATCATCCTTAATTAAAATTTTAAGGACTCACCAAGATATGACATAGG
Organism: Phalaenopsis hybrid cultivar; assembly: GCA_002079205.1. Classification (NCBI taxonomy): domain Eukaryota; kingdom Viridiplantae; phylum Streptophyta; class Magnoliopsida; order Asparagales; family Orchidaceae; genus Phalaenopsis; species Phalaenopsis hybrid cultivar. The sequence continues at coordinate 143,824 of JXCR01139726.1, read as the reverse complement.
TTTAGAGGCCTATTAAACTTAATATTCTTCGCTCAATGAAATCATCCTTAATTAAACTTTTAATGAGAGGCTTATTAAACTTAATATGCTTCGCTCAATGAAATCATCCTTAATTAAACTTTTAAGGACTCACCAAGATATGACATAAGGGTTAGTCGCTCAATGAAATCATCCTTAATTAAACTTTTAAGGACTCACCAAGATATGACATAGGGTTGGGAAAATTGGCTTAATGAAATCATCCTTAATTAAAATTTTTAAGGACTCACCAAGATATGACATAGGGTTAGAATCATCCTTAATTAAACTTTTAAGGACTCACCAAGATATGACATAGGGTTAGGAAAATTAAAAATCTCCTTAATTAAACTTTTAAGGACTCACCAAGATATGACATAGGGTTAGGAAAATTACCAAAAGTTTACCTTTCCTGCTCTTCAAAAACTGCGTTAACATGCATTTTAAGTTTTAGGTGGTGAAACGAGAAGACTCGCCAGGTACACTTTTACAGTTTTCATCGTTGTCTTTCTTGTACTTTCATACTGTATTTTTATACCAGCAAATTTGCATGCTAAACAATGACGCCACCCTTCATGAAAAATGAAACTATCAGGATAGCCACATAACCATAACCATAACCAAAACCAAAATTAAAATCGAAAAGATAAAATTCACCGCCACAACATTCAAAATATAAAACAACTCAAAATTTAATCACAAACATCAATCACATAAAACTACAAGTTCAACTAAGACGTCATTGGCTTATCAGATGATCGGGAATCCCTCAGAGGAGGTAACCTATGGTTGCTAAGGAGGCTTCCCACGATTTAAATGAAATTATAAAACTCATTAAGTTGGGTTTAGTAAGTTCATTTGGACTAAGTAAATTCAATAGAAAATAGTGGTGCCGAAATGAGGGAATCGTAGGATCCTAACCGGTGTCGCTCTAATCAATTTTAATATGCCCTCACAAAATTTAAAGAAATTCAAACATAGGGCCACCTGATTTGACATTATAACTCAGCACACTAGAAAACTCAAACTTGTCGCGGCAAGGAACCCAGAGCTAGCATGGTTGGCAGCACTGCCATCTTCAACAGANTAATCACAAACATCACACAAAAAACTACAACTTCAACTAAATTAAGACATCTCTAGCGGATGATCGGGAATCTTTTGGAGGAGGTAACCTACGGTTGCTAACTAGGTTTCCCATGGTTTAAATGAAATTATGTAACTCATTAAGTTGGGTTTAGTAAGTTCAGTTGGACAAAGTGTATCCAATAGAAAATAGTGGTGCCAGAATGAGGGAACCGTAGGATCCTTACCGGTGTCGCTCTAATCAACTTTAATATGCCCTCATAAAATTTAAAGAACTTCAACCTTAGGGCCACCTTATTTAACATTATAAATTGACACACTAGATAACTCAACCTTTTCGTGGCAAGAAGCTTGGAGCTTGCATGGTGGGCAGCACGGCCATCTGCAACAGCAAAACCTGTCTTCCCCAGCTAAACCAATCTTCCTTCCTAAGACTTATCTTCAACAGCAAAACCTTTCTTCCCCAGCTAAACCAATCTTCCTTCCTTAGACTTAAACAGTTCTTCAATAGAAAAACCTGTCTTCCCCAGCTAAACCAATCTTCCTTCCTTAGACTTAAACAATAAATACATAGGACTTCAAGGTTGCTTGCTTATGCAACATAAATCCTCACCTTATCTTTAGGCCTTTGTGTAGCCCTGCTATACAATATAAGCCCTAACTCATCTTCAACAGCAAAACCTGTCTTCCTCAGCTAAACCAATCTTCCTTCCTTAGACTTAAACCACTTTGAGGTTGCTTGCTTATGCAACGTAAATCCTCACCTTATCTTTAGGCCTTCGTATAGCCCCTTTGAGGTTGCTTGCTTATGCAACGTAAATCCTCACCTTATCTTTAGGCCTTTGCATAGCCGAACCCTATCTTCCCCAGCTAAACCAATCTTTCTTCCTTAGACTTAAACAACAAAGCCATAGGACCTCTTCCCCAGCTAACCCAATCTTTCTTCCTTAGACTTAAACAACAAAGCCATAGGACTTTGATAGCTAAACCAATCTTCCTTCCTTAAACTTAAGCAACAAAGCCATAGGACTTTGAGGTTGTTTTTATTGCAACGTAAATCCTCACCTTATCTTTAGGCCTTTGTATAGCCCTGCTATACAATATAAGCCCTAAAACGTAAATCCTCACCTTATCTTTAGGCCTTTGCATAGCCCTGCTATACAATATAAGCCCTAAACGTAAATCCTCACCTTATCTTTAGGCCTTTGCATAGCCCTGCTATACAATATAAGCCCTAACACATAAATCCTCACCTTATCTTTAGGCCTTTGTATAGCCCTGCTATACAATATAAGCCCTAACTCATAAATCCTCACCTTATCTTTAGGCCTTTGTATAGCCCTGTTATATAATATAAGCCCTAACTCATTCTTTAGACTTAAACAACAAAGCCATAAGACTTCGAGGTTGCTTGCTTATGCAACGTAAATCACCTTATCTTTAGGCCTTTGCATAGCCCTACTATACAATATAAGCCCTAACTCGTCTTAGGACTTATCTTTAGGCCTTTGTATAGCCCTGCTATATAATATAAGCCCTAACTCATCTTAGGATTTCGAGATTTTTATCTTTAGGCCTTTGCATAGCCCTGCTATACAATATAAGCCTTAACTCGTCTTAGGATTCAGAGGTTGTCGTTTGTCAAGACCTAAATCCTCACATCTTTCAGGCTATTTGTATGATCGTTTTACACGAATGTAAGCCCTAATAAATAAAATTGGCAGGATGAAATACCAAAATATTTCTCCTTAAAACTGAAGCCAAACATTAGGATAGTTTGGGAAGTCACTGGGGTTTTCCTCTAGATCANGCCCTGCTATACAATATAAGCCCTAACTCGTCTTAGGATTTTGAGGTTGTCGTTTGTCACGACCTAAATCCTGACATCTTCCAGGCTACTTGTGTGATCATTTCACACGAATGTAAGCCCTAACTAATGAAATTTACAGGATAAAACATTTAAATTTTTCTCCTCTAAATTTAAGCCAAACATTAGGATAGCTTGGGAAGTCACCGAGATTCGCCTCTGGATCCTTGACATCCCCTAGTTCTTCTTCCTCTGGATTCTACAATAAAATGTTCCAAATTTAAACCAACCCCCTTTCACACCTCTACGTCCAATTTCGTTGAAGAGTCCTACCTTTGAAATTCCTTGAAGATAATTTTTCTTGATTTTTATCGAGAGTCTTCTTAAGTGGCTTCAGTCATTTAAGATGTAATTAACTATAGGGGCTTGCCCTTATAGGAGTTTCTTAGGTGGCTTTGGTCATTTAAGATGTAATTAACTATAGGGGCTTGCCCTTATAGTAACATGTCCAAACCATATAAACCCTATTTAATCCTTTATATTAAATAGGGGAACTTGTCAGCAAATACAAAGGTTTCACAGACCAAAAGGACGTCATACTTTCCTTAGTTTATTTGATCGAGCCTCATCCTCAAGTCTTGTGTTTATCCTTCAGGATAGATACAAGATTTGAGGTACAGTGCTCTTTCATTTTAAACTATGAAAAATATGAGGTCAGTTTGATTTCATACTTCAACGTCCTTCCGAAGCGGGCGATGGGATTTCGATTCTGGCGACCGACAACTTCTTATGGGCAACCCCACAAACCATCCCCGAAATAACGCCGACAGGTGGCATGGTTCATTTAGATGGCTAGGAACAAGGCTAAATTTGAATAGCATACCATCATTGTAACACAAGTGACTAGAAACTGCATCTCCTATCTTCACAAGCTAAAACATCACCAACATTTCCCACACATATATTCTCCCTTCCTTCCCTTGAAAGAACACCTAATCCTCTGGTTATTAAATTCTATTGGAATCCTCCAGATTGCCCATTCATTAAAGTTAATACTGATGGAATCTTCTCTCATCTGCGTACTGGTGTGGGAATAGTGTTAAGGGATCATGCTAGACACTGCCTATTATTCTTTCAAGCTTCTATCTGTGCATTAGATGCACTTGAAGCTGAGTTGATAGCTATATTTTGGGCAAATATTTTTGCCAAGATGAATCAGTAGCATCATTTATTAGTTGAAGGAGATTCACATGTCCTATTTCAATTATTGGAGGAAGGGAGGAAAGCCTCTTGGAACCATTCATAATGAGTGAACAAGATTCTTTTTCTGAAAGTCAAAATGAGTGTTTATTTCTCCTTCATCTTTAGGGAAGGGAATAGACCTACAAATTGGATTGCTAGGTCTTGGCTCTTCTCTCAGGAGTGTTTTGTTTCCTACTCTCCCCCATCTCCTTTCCTTTTTTTTTCTTTCTGGGATAAGATTACAAGCTCCCCACTAAGAGTTGTAACTTGAGAATTTCTTTAATGAAAGGTTAACTTTATAAAAGGCTAGGTGATTCCAGGGTCTGGACTAATATGCTAAAGGTAAGGACACAGGCTGAAAACTTATTTATTTGGAAATTGGGAGAGGGAAAGCTTAATATTTGGTTGGATAATTAGACTGGTGAGGGTTTAATCAACCCCCCATCTCTTTCTANTCATCCTCAATTCTTGTGTTTATCCTTCGGGATAGATACAGGATTTGAGGTACAATGCTCTTTCATTTAAACGCTAAAAAATATGGGGTCAGTTTGATTTCATATTTTTTCTAAACTAAATATATTGGTAAATTAAAATGTCCTTCCAAAGCGGGCAACGAGATTTTGATTCCGGTGACCGACAGCTTTGTACGGGCAACTCCTCAACACAAAATAGAGTCGACAAGTCTATTAATTTCTTCACCTCGGTGATGACTTGTTGTTCTATTTCAAGGTGTATTCTCCTTAGATCTTATTTTATTGGAGTTATATTCTTGTCCACCCCGAGTTTATGAATTGCAGCCTCTGCTGACAATTCTGGCATTACATCGTAGCTCCATGCAAAGCAATCTTTTAATTCTGTTAATAGTTTGATCAATTCTGAAGATTCTTCTTCATTGAGTAGAGAACTTATAAATGTAGGCCAGGGTTGTTCTTTAGTCCTGAGGTTAATCTCTTTCAATTCATCAATAGTAGATTTAATTTTCTCCTCAAATTTTGGCGGAGCATCTTCTATTAGTTGATCAATAGAGTCATCCTCTATACCAAGGCAAACCTCTTCTGACTCACTAGTAACAACCATGCAAAGTTCAGAATGATTGACTGGTTCAACTGTCTTAAATCCGAGACCCTCATTTGAGTTTGGAGTTCGACTTTTAACATTCCATAATTTTTTAAAAAGTTGAAATTTATCTTTTGGCATTTGTATTTGGTAAGTGTCTCAGTTGAATTAACTTTTGAACACAAGGTGAGAAGTAACCAAAAGGCAATTCCATTAATTCATTAGGATCATCATCCAAATTTACATGTTATTCAAGCTTAGTAGAGGTAGAAGCACGGTAAAATTTGATCAACTTTGTACCAACACTACGGACTTCCTTGACCTCTAAACTCTCGATCATTTGAGGGAGAACTGGAGTAAGGGTCATAGCATTCACATAGTGATTTATCCAATCATACATTATTTCATATTCTTTTTTCTTTGTATCTTCTAGGGATATCTCGTACAGAGGTTTCTTCCATTTTGTCATCATTATCTCATCTTCAGAACTATCTTCGTCACCAATATTCATAGTTGGCCTAGTTCGTTCAATGATTAAGTTGATTCTTCCTCGTCCATGTCTTTGGCCTCGACCTCGGGTGCACGAACTAAAAGAACCTTCACCAACTCATTTTAAGAGAGTTGTGGAGGATCGCTGAAGCAGAGTTGAATGGCCTCCTCTTTCTAATTCTTTAGAATCTTCAACCTTGTTTGTGATAACTTCACGAGTAAAGACAATATTCTTTGGAGGTGCATAGTAGGCAACATCTTCATGGATACCAACTTCATACACTAAAACGGCTACAGGTCTCCTTTGATGCAATTTTCTTGACCATCTTTGCAGTATTTGATGCACTGGTGTAGAGATGACAGAACAATATTGTGTTCATGAATCTATGATCAACCTAGTAGATCGTTAAAAGAGATCTCAGTGTCGATGTTATGAAATTTAGCGGTTGTCACGAGTTCTCTAACCTTCATATGTAATGTAATTGATCCAATGGCTCTTTCTCCCTTTTGGTTGAATCCTCTTAAAAATATTTTACCGGCAGTAAGCTCTTGCGCTTCAATATCCAAGTAGGCCAATGTTCGTAGGCTCATCAAGTTAAGAGATGCTCCAGGACCTACTAAAACTCTGGACAACACCAATCTGTTGATGTTGAAGGAGATGTAGAGTGGACAGTTGTGGTCGGTGGTACCGAGTAGCAAGTCTTCATCTGTGGAGGTTACCCCATACTGTTCTTTCAACAAACAAACTTCATCTAAGGATGTGCTGACCAACTAATCTAAGCAAATTTCTAGGTCAAGCAAAGATGTAACCAGAGATTCTCTCATCTCCTTTGACAGGATCAGAGCATCGTAGATGCTTAATCGGGTTGGCAACTTCCTAAGATGAGATAGCATGTTGTAGTCTATTTTGTATGATCCTCCAATTTTGTCTTGATCATGTAGTTCTTCCACTAGCGGAGGTGTGGGTATGTCCTCTCGAGTCATTATCTGCTTTCCTTTGTCTGTTGGAGCTGTTCTTGGTGGTAACACTTTTCCACTCTTTAAGTTAACTTCTGTAATTTCTTCTTCTTGAGATATCATTGTTGAATCTTTCAGTGTCTCCTCCTCTTTGTCAGAAAGATCTAGGTTGATGGTAACCGGTGTATCGTGATGCTCAAGAATTGGCTCCTCAATATCAGTGCTATCGTAAACGGTGTGATTGATGTCTTCTTTGGACTTGACAACGAGTTCACCGGACTTAAGTACAATTTGAGGATCATTTTGGGGATCCAGATTGAAGCTAGATTGGTCATAATCAGTTACGTTATCATCAAAAATAGTTAAAATGTACCTGAAATCATAATCATTATATTCATAAGATCTCGGAAGGACAAAAAGATAATCGTACAAAGTCAAGGGTTCGAGGATTTTCTTCCCCGAATCCGAGACAACTAATCTAGTAGAGTTAGCCCCTATCCTACCCTTTGTGCTATTAATCTGTGCAGTGACGCTTTTCTTCTTCTTCTTCATCCTTGATGATGATGGCTCTACTGAAGAATCCTTCATCTCGGGCTTGATATGCTGAGGACTCTGAATGGAGGATTGTCTTGATGCAGACTGGATCTTGTTCAGCATTTTCTTGGATGATCTGCTTCATACCTCATCCCATCCTCCTTCAAAATTTGTAGAAGATTGTTTTGATGAATTCTGTATTTGATTGAGGACCCTCTTGAGTTTATCCCAGGTTGTACTCCATCCATCTATTCCAGTATATGGATCGATTGGGGAGATTGGCTCCGCTGAAATCATATTTATGGAACCTTTTTCAGGTTCTCTTAAATATTCTTTTGGGATTGTTATGTTCCCTTGTTTAAGGTTTCTCTCGAGCCAGTCCTTAAAGACGAAGCATCCCTCTATAGTGTGTCTGAGCAACCACTGGTATGGGAAATAATTTGGTTCTTCTTTGAGTCTGGTAGTCTGAATTTTGGCTTCTTCATCAGCCTTCTTAATATTTTAAGTATAGCTTCATCTTTGAAAGAATATTCCATTTTACGTCGTTCTGATAGGTACATTTTCATCTCTCTTGTACAAGGTGATCCTTCTTGAGGTGATCGCTGGTTGGACTGACTAATCTATTTATGTGCATACTGTGACAAAGACTGGTGAGGATCTTCTGCATATATCTTCATCGGCTGCTTCCCTTTATCGATGTTCGCTACTACTCCTGATTTTTTTTCAAACACTCAGGTTGTACTCCATCCATCTGCTCCATGTGCTTGATTTCTTCTTGAAGACTGATGGCTTTACTGAGTAGCTTCTCAAAGGATTTGATGGTGAGTCCCTTCAGCATGAAAGCTACTGGCCAATGTATGCTCTTGAGTAGAATCTCAATCACATGATGTTCCTATAACTGACGTTCACATTTTATGCTAAGGTTTCTCCACCTCAAAATATAATCCACCAAAGTTTCACTAGGCATTTATTTTTTCATCATGAGCTCTCCAATAGACACATGATGTTGCGCCCCAGCGAATCTCTTCACAAATAACTGTTCCAACTTGAAAAATGTCTTAATTGACCCGTTGGGCAGATCAGCATACCAATCAAAAGCAATCCTTGATAAGCTGTTGACAAACTGCCGAAAGAGTAAAGCTTCACTATTTCTCATGTTGCCGCAGCTGGCTTGGAAATGTGCTATATGCTGCTTGGGGTTTCCAACCCAATCAAATATCTTAAAGTTTGGGGCCATAAAAATCTTGGGGAAAGGCACGACATCGAATTCTTCCAGGTAAGGTCTACCCTTTAGAACTAATGCACCACCCTTAGATTGGGTTAAGGCATCCCACACTAGTTCAACCATTTGCTTGAACTCTTTCTCTAGCATGACGCTTGATGGCAAATCCTTTCTATGTTGCTCATCTCTGTATTTTGAAAACCACTCTTCTTTCATCTGTGATGTGTATGATCTCCGACTGATTGACCCTGAATAGTGGCCATGGCAGTCATGGTTGCGGCCATTTCTTCTATTTATTTCTCTAGTAGATTAACTTGTTCAACCCCTAGGAGGATGGCGCTATGACATTCTCTTCGGTGTGAGGTTGAGCCTCACACGCAGATGTGGCGGCTCTGGTTTCAATTACATGGACATCCATGAAATCTTCCTCAAGGTAATCATTTTAATTAAAATTTTCATCATTACTATTGATGAAGACTCCATTCTCTCGAGCTAACTCGAAAATCTTGATCCTGAGTTTCTCAACTTTCTCTTTAATTATCGATACTTTGATGGCTTTAAAATCTTGAGGACCCTGATGGACCTCCTCTTCCTGTTCCTCCATCTTGCTGGCTATTATTGCGACGATGTCAGATATTTCAGACCCTGGTTTCAATCCTTGTCCTTGTCTCGCAGGCTCACTGAACTTTATTAGTACAGCATCCTTGCGTACCCATACCTTTTTCTTTTCTGACAATGATGTCCCAGGACAGAGTGTCTTAGTTGAAATATCATTATGTCAAGGAAAAGTATGCTCCATGTGGTGTAGACCGACAACAGCGCCAGGTAATCATCTTGTCTTTGCCTCTATGATTGTAGGAATATCTCTATAATGGGTAACAGATAAGATCTTTGGACCCAGTCTTGACTTAACTTATCGATGGCCTGTGGTCCTGGTGGTGGTATAATAATTAGTAATTACTGCGGTATCAACTCTGTTGCCTAAAAGGAGCCAAACGAGGATACGGGTAGGTCATATTTCAGTTGACTTAAGAGACTGTCTGGCTAACTTAACGTCTTGCAAAATTTCCTTCCTCATACAAGGGGAAATTACATGTCCCACTCATTTAAGAAACTTGCTAACTGAACATCCTTCTTTCGAAGCTAGCCTCTTAAGAACTGCACTTACTCGGGGGATAGGAGTGAACTTTTTTCTCTCCTCACCATGTCCATGAAATGATGATAATGCGGTAGCGATTCTCTGGATACTCTCATATCCATCGGTATCCGTCAGAGGATGGAATCTACTCCTTCATAGGAGTGGATAAATTTTGGGTAACACTTCTTCATCTTAATGAGGCTCCTCCTCAATGGGTGTCTCCTTGGGAGCCTGGACTTTGATGGCCCTCTGAACTCTTTTGTTAAGGTTCCTCTTTTGAGTTCGGGTCAAGGGTACAGTCCTTAAACTTGACTCGATTTCAAACACGGGTGGTGGGACAGTTAATCCATCAGTCGGATCCTCAATAATCATTACTTATTTCCCATTAGCAACAACAGGGATAACAGGTTTGGTGGGTATCGTAACGGTAGTAGTTTTAAACTTCTTGCAAGCATGGAAGTCTTGAAGGTAGTTCAAGTTGAACTTTGCAGACAGTTCCTGTATTTCCGGTGCGGCAATCCTCATTACCACAAATGGGGCTTTCCCGAGGATGACCTTGAGATCTTTAAATCCGGCTCCAAATTTTATGGTAGGAGCGAGGTTCCGGGCTTTGTGGCTCGTTGGCAGGTTGCGAGAAAAGGTCAGTGTCTGGTAGGCCATTGCAGCAGGCTTGAAAATAAAAAGTTTTGGGATCAGCTATATGGTCAAAACCTTGTGATTTTTAGTGCAAGCACTGAAAGTAGAGGTTGATCTGTAGACCGACGGGTCCTAATTTATGGGTATTTTTAAAATTTTGTTCGAGAAAAACTAAAAGGTGGACAATTTAATTAATATAGGAAAATTTAATAGTGCGCACAACACAACACGATTTGATTTAATTTGTAGAATAGCAAATCAAATTTGGAAGGGAGACGTGAAGTGTTTAAAACCCAGTGTATGACAATATTTACAAAAAAGAAAATGCCTAGGTGGAACCAGTCCACCGACACACCTATTGGGGGTCCGACCCCACATGAAAATTTAAAGAGTCCTTAATGGCCTCCTGAACCCCTCTGTTCAAAGATGGTTGAATAGATAGTCCTGAAATCGAAGGAGTTTGTTGTACCTTCCCAAGGCAAAAATCGGTAAAGTATGACAACGGAATAAGGGTAACTTGGTCCAAGAGGGGCATGGACACATTACCAATGTGTGAAGAAAATATTTCTTGATTTGAATGGAGAGAAATGCTGGCCCCTAGCGGAGTCGCCAAAAGCTGTCGGCGCTATTTTTTTGTTGGAGGAGTTGCCCGTAAGAAGTTGTCGGTCACCAGAATGAAAATCCCATCACCCACTTCGGAAGGACGTTTTAATTTACATTTATATTTAGTTTTAGAAAAATATGAAATCAAACTGACCCCATATTTTTCATAGTTTAAATGAAAGAGCAATGTACTCTAAATCTTGTATCCATCCCGAAAGGATAAACAAAAGACTTGAGGATGAGGCTCAATCAAATAAACTAAGGAATATATGACATCTGTTTGGTCTGTGAAACCTTTGTTCATGCTGACAATTTCTCCTATTTAATATGAAGAAATAAATAGGGTTTATATTAAGCTAGCTTTGGACATGCTTCCTATAAGAGCAAGCCCCTACAGTTCATTACATCTTAAATGACCAAAGTCACTTAAGAAGATTATTGATAAAAATCAGTAAATATTATCTTCAAAGAGCTTCAAAGGGTAGGACTTTACAGCGAGATCAGACTTAGAGGTGTGAAAGGGGATTGGTTCAAAGTTTTATCATTTTGTTGTAGAGTCTCAAGGAGGTAGAACTAGGGAATGTCATGGATCCTGTGGAGAACCCCGGTGACTTCCCAAGCTATCCTAATGTTTGGCTTCAATTTTGAGGAGAAATATTTAGGTTTTTCATCCTGTCAATTTTATTATTTAGGGCTTACATTTGTGCGAAACTATCACACAAAAAGCCTGGAAGATGTGAAGGTTTAGATCATGACAAACGACGACCTCAGAATCCTAAGATGAGTTAGGGCTTATATTATATAGCAGGGTTGTACAAAGGCCTAAAGAAAAAGTGAGGATTTACATTGCATAAGCAAGCAACCTCGAAGTCCTATGGCTTTGTTGCTTATATCTAAGGAAGGAAGATTGGTTTAGCTGGGGAAGACTTGTTTTCCTGTTGAAGATGGCGGTGCTGCCCACCACGCTAACTTCAAGCTCCTTGTCGTGATGAGTTTGAGTTTTATATTGTGTCAAGTTATGATGTCAAATCAGTTGGCCTTATGGTTGAAGTTCTTTAAATTTTATGGGAGCATGTTAAAGTTGATTAGGGTGACACCGGTTAGGATCCTATAGTTCTCTCGTTCCGACACTACTATTTTCTATTAGATTCACTTAGTCCACATGAACTTACTAAACTTAATTTAATGAGTTCCATAATTTCATTTAGACCGTGGGAATCCATGTTAGCAATCGTAGGTTACCTCCTTCGATGAATTCCCGATCATCTGATAGAGACATCTTAATTTAGTTGCAATTATAGTTTTTTGTGATGTTTGTGATTAAATTTTAAGTTGTTTTATATCTTGAATGTTGTGGCGGTGAATTTTATCTTGGTCGATTTTAGTTTTAGTTTTGGTTTTTGGTTTTGTAGCTATCCTGATAGTTTTAGTTTTCATGTAAGGTGACATCATTGTTTAGCATGCAGGTTTTGCAGGTATAAAAGTACAGTATGAAAGTACAAGAAAGACAACACTGAAAACTATAAAAAGCGTACCTGACGAGTCTTCTCGTTCCACCACCTGAAACTAAAAATGCATGTGAGGGCAGCTCATACGAAACAGAGAAGTAAAATTTTGGTGTGTCCTTAAGAGTTTAATTAAGGATGATTTTGTCAAGCATAACATATTAAGTTTAGTAGATCTCCGAGGTATCCAACAGATCTAGAAAAACAAGCAGGTTCGTGCTACTCTCTCGCTGCCTGGTGGAAAATCCCAAGTTCTTTTAAACTTATTATGTTGCTTAATAACTCATCCTATAATTACCCTTAGTGCTCCGTGAGCATTAATGTCTTAATTATCCCTAAGAATAGGGTAATTATCACTCGTAATTAAATTTAAGAATTATGTGGGTGAAGACCCTTAAAGAGGCAAGTTAGTGTTGTTGGAACACTTAACAAACTTTTGGTCCTAGTTGGGCTTTTAGTGTTTGAAAGATGTTTTAATTTTACTTGTGTTTCTTTTTCCAATCCTCATTTAATCAGTCTTGATTTAACTTAGATTACTACTAAGCCTTTAAGACCTAGGTGAATTTCTTAATTAGTTTTGAAAAGGTTAATCTTTAGGTGATCGTGATTTATTATTTGAATTTCATTTTAAAATCAAATAAGGGTATTCAATTGATTAATTATTGACTTCAAAATTTAAACCCCTAAGTCCTAGGTTCATTTTTTTTTAATAAACTTCCAAATTTTAATAATCTAGAAATTTATTGGTTTATCCTTTTAATTAAAAAGGTGATGTTGGTTTCTACCAATTAACCCCTTGTGTTTCAAACATCCAAATAAATTGATTAAGATCAGAGGTTGCCCATTTCCCTCCTTGAATTAGGCCTGAATGTTAATTAAGTCTAAATTTCCAAAATTACACATTTATCCCTAAGGCTCTAATACTTCATAATTTGTCAAATTCAATTCAAATGATTTTAAAATTTTTATCCTTCCTCATTCATGGGTTAATTATTCATATCTCTTGTTTGCTTAGTTGTGCCTCTAAGAATGTTGACCCCAAGATACTTGCTAGGTAGTCTAGAGATTTTACAACCAGTAAAATTGGAAGCCCAAGAATGAGTGTTAGAGGGGACACCCTTGCCAAAATAAATGGAGCATTTAGTCAAGTTGAACACTATACCAGATGTGTTTTGAAAGTCTTTCAGAAAAGACATGGTAGCTTTGATAGCACGTTTGCTCGCATTTAAAAACAATATAGCATCATCAGCATAAGCTAAGCAAGGTGACTCACCACAATTTTGGACTTGTGAGAATATTGAATATAAGAATGCTAATATTGCAACTTATTGATAAACCTAGAAAGATAATCAAAAGCAATAATGAAAATTGTGGCAGAGAGGGGGTCTCCTTGTTTAATACCCCTATTAGAAGAAAAGAAACCATGAGCTTTACCATTAACCATCACACTATAGCTATTATTAGAGAGCCACCTCTTAAAGAGAGAGCATAAGTCCTGTTGAAAGCCTTTAGCCTACACAATATTAATAATAAAGTCCCATCTAATAGTATCAAAAGCTTTCTTAATGTCCAATTTAAGGATCATCTTTCCTCCCATGCACTTTTTGTCCAAATCTTCAATAATCTCCTACGCTAAAAGGATATTATTAGTAATATCCCTACCCTTGATAAAAGCAGACTGCTAAGCAGCAATAATATGAGAAAGATGAGGCCACAATCTGTTCACTATAATCTTACTCATAACTTTAAATACCACAATGGTGAGGGAGAGAGAACGGAAATTGTCCCAGGATATCTTATCATTAACTTTTGGAATGAGCACAATTAAAGCAGAGGTACAATATTTACCAGAATTATCACCAAGGAAGAAGCTTTGTATGGCAAGTATAACCTCCTTGGCGAAAACCTCCTAAGAATGGATATAGAAAGCAGACGAAAAACCATCAGGCTCAGCAGCAATAGCATCTGTTAAAGCAATATGGGCCTGAGCAAGTGTCCCCCAAAATAGGAGAAACATCAAGCTGAGCTTCCAGAGAATCAACAATGTTCTGAGCATCCTGCACTTTTTTTATGGAGATTACCGAAGATCTGGTAATTCCATTTAATAAAATAGGCAGCCATCTTCTTATGCAATTGCCACAAAATGAACCAAGGTGCTCTCTCAAATTTCCAAGCTTGATTTACTAAATTTAGATAAGTATCATGAGAAGTGCCAATATTAAGAAATTTAAAACGAGATTTGGTCGGTTTAACTATAAAAGCCAAAGTGAGAAAAATAGGATTATGATCAAAGGTAACATGACTCAAATGTTGAACCTTCACAATAGGAAAGTAACTTAAAAAAGCAGCAATAGCCAAAAACTGATATAATCTCTAATAGAGAAAACCCCTCTTCCAAGTATAAGGGGATCCAAAATATCCCAAGTCAAAGAGACCTGCATTAGACATGGAGTTAGAAAATCTATTAATAAGAGCAGGCTCAACTCTACCACCTCCTTCTCTTTCCATAGGCTTCATGATCATATTAAAGTCTCCACCAACAAACCAATTCTCATTAATAATACTGCCCAAAAACTCAATTTTTTGCCAAAGCAGATTTTTTTCATGTAAATAAGAGCTAGTGTAAACAATAATGCCCCACCCTTGGTAGTCATCAAAACTAATTTAAGAAAGAATATATTGTTCCTCATCTTTAATAATAGAAAGAGTGACAGTGAGCTTCCAGAAAACCCAAATCTTATTGTTGACATTGCAGTAGGAATGGTAACCTTTGAATTTAATAAAAATTTTGCTTTTATTGACATGAACCAAAGGCTCCAATATAGCATGAGTAATTTATGAACCCTACAAAGATTTTTTAGCCTATTAAGGGAGTTAGGGTCTGCCACTCTCCTAATATTCCAAACCATAATTTTAAACATGATGATGTGAGCCAGCCCTTCTAGAAGATCTGGTAGATTTGACCAACTGTTCCCCATCAGAGTGGTAATTTCCTTCATGAATAATGTTACTTGGATTAAATATAGATAACTCATTATTTCATTGGGCCTTTTTTCTTCAATGCTTTTGCACTTGCCACTCATTTTTCAAAGTTATAGCAGCATTAGATAAGTGGAATTAACATCAACAGTATCAGAAACAGCTCTAACTATAGGAGAGTGGACTGAAGTCCTAGGAGGAGATAAATTTTCATTATCTATATTATTATGAACTACTAGTAATGTTGTTTCCATAGGATCCTCAAAAGCCACACTAGTAAGATGTACATTTGAATCTTCAACCAAAACAATACTTTCATGATCATGCATATGTTGAGGGTTAACCTCAATGCCATTATGCTAGGTTTCAATAGCTTCAATGATTTACAAATGTTGGGGATTAGCATCAGTGAAATTATGTAAGGCTTCAATACCTAAAGTATGTAAGTTAAGAGTAACAAAAATAGTAGCGAGGTTATTAACTAAATCAACCCCATTTCAACCATAGATGGGATAGCATGATGTTCAATATTTGTGCTGGTAGCAGGAAAAGTAGTGTGTGTTGTCGTATGAGAATTTTTGAGCTGAGGATTCAGTTTAAACAAGATGTGGTTTGATGACCGAACATAGAACAATGAGTACAGTAAGGAGAATGTCGTTCAATTTCAACAGGCTGCCAGTAACCTTGATGTTGCGGTCCTATCAAAATTTCATTGCAGAATGGTTGTATTACGTCTTGTTCAACCAAAATACGTGCTTTAGATGGCCTCGATAAAGTAAATATAGCATGATCCATTTTCAAAGGCTTACCATAAGCTGCAGCAAGCGAGAATAGTATCTCGTGGATAAAAAGATGAAGTTTAAGCCCTGGGAAATGAATCCAAACTGGTACAATAGGCAATTCAGATTTAGGATCAATGTTAACAGTCCATTTCCAAAAATTCATCAAGCTACCTTCTATCCAGATAAACCTTTTCGCAAATAGATGAGTGTAGTCCTCATCATTAGCTAATTGTATAAAAAATGTGCCTACCATCTATAATACTAACCTTCCACCAGCCTTTTATTTTTAGCATTTAAAATTATCTCCTAATTAGCTCAACTTTAGGTATACCGTATGTAAATTTACCAACTAGGGCTAGACAACAAGAGGACGCAAGTATAGAAGTTTCATCCTCCGTCACAAATAGCGCAAGTTTCCTGTTCTTTTTCCCTAACTTCGTAATGAAAGTATAATCCCCTCCGACATTAAGTGTATCATGAAAACCTTGCGGAAATAATTATGTGAAAGGAGTGGCCGAACCACCCCCCCCTCTAATATGGCATCAAAAAACGAACGAGGTATCAGAGGCATAACAAAGATCAAGAAGAGAAACAAAGAAGTGTGAAGGAAAGATCTTACCAACAAAGGAGGAAATTGAAATCGCCATGAAT
>JXCR01139726.1:81785-124888 GCA_002079205.1 Phalaenopsis hybrid cultivar | reverse complement strand
ATATATATATATATATATAGTTTAGAAAAATATGAAATCAAACTGATCTCATATCTTTTAAATTTTAGATGAAATGGTCCTACACCTCAAACTATATATCTATCTCGAAAGATAAATTCATGACTTGATAGTGAGGCTCAATCAAATAAATTAAGAAATATATGACATTCATTTTGTCTACAAAGCCATTTTATTATAAGCCAACAAGTTCCCCTATTTAATATGAAAAATTAAATATGGTTTATATTAAGCTGTGTTCTTGAAAGTTTTCTATAAAGCTAACCCTTATAGTTAATTGCATCTTACATAACTGAAGTTACCTAAGAAAACTCTCAATAAAAATCAGGGTATATTGTCTTCAAGGAGTTCAAAGGTTAGGACTTTTCAAAAGATCGGACAAAGAGGTGTGAAAGAGGAATGACTCAAATTTAGAATATTTATCTTTAGAATGCAAACGAATAAGGACTAGGGGATGTCATGGATCCTAAGGAAAACCTCTGTGACTTTTAAAGCTATCCTAATATTTGGCTACAGTTTAGAAGAGAAATTATTTAAAAGTTTCATCCTACCAGTTTTATTTGTTAGGGCTTAAGTTTATGTGAGATGATCACACAAATAGCCTAGAAGATGTGAGGAGTTAGGTCGTGATGAATGACAACCTCGGAATTCTAAAACAGGTTAGGGCTTATATTGTATAGCAGAGCCATACAAAGGCCTAAAGATAAGTTAAAGACTTATGTCGCACTAGGTGAACAATCTCGAAGTCCTTTTGCTTGTTGTTTAATTCTATAGAATGGTTTAGCTGGTGTAGACATGTTTTGTTATTGAAGATGGTCGTGCTGCCCACAATTCTAGCTCCAAGCTTTTCATTGTGGCGAGTTTAAGTTTTCTAATATGTCGAATCATGATGTCAAAACAAGTGTTGCCTAAGGTTATGTTTTTTTTTAAATATTATGGGGAATGTTAAACTTGATTAGAGCGACACCGGTTTGGATCCTACGGTTCCCTCGTTCCAGCATCACTATTTCTCTTCAGATTTACTTAGTCCAATGAATTTACTAAACTCCACTTAATGAGTTCCATACTTTCATTTCGACCGTGGGAAATCTTGTTAGCAACCGTAGGTTACCTTCTTCGAAGGATTCCCGATCATCCGATAGAAACATTTTAATTTTGTTACAACTTTTGTTTTGTTCTATTTGTGATTAAATTTTAAGTTGTCTTATATTTTAATTATTGCGGGGGTGAATTTTATCTTGTTTATTTTTTTAGTTTTGTTTTTGACATGTAGTGACTATAAGCATGCAAGGAAGAAACAAGAAGCACGAAAAGGTAAATGTTGTAACTTAGAAGTATACCTGTCGATTCTTCCCTCTCCTCCACCTGAAAGGTTAGCTTTGGCAATATGTGTATAATTTTGCAAGGAATTAAAATTGTAGGAGTAGATGAAGGTATAGCTACCAAACCCCAAGTTATGACTTTATTAAGTCTCAGAATATCTTAGTGGATTATTTTAGAACAAAATATAGTAAGTTCAATTTGCCATTCAAAATATTCAAGAGATTTCAAAGTGCTCAGAGCATGACCCTAAATCACTTTGAAGATTTCTTGAAATATTTGGAGTTTGTTTTGAACTTATAATATTGTTTTATTAATAATCTAAGGTTAAACTAAGGTTATCCATTGCTCAAGGTACTTGATGTTTTATTTATCCTAAAAATAGGACACTCAATTAATCAATTGATATTTCATTTAAGAGTTATGTGGATGGGTACCCCTAAGGCAGATTTGAGTCATTAAAGGTGTTGATATCGACAACTAAAATTGGGCTTGTAGTGAAAGAAGGTTTTAATCATCAAACATGTTACATTCTAAATACAATCAAATGAGTTTAAATGTCGAGTCTAGGTCACTATCAAGCCCTAAACAATCACAATAGGTGAAATGGAAACTAGCAATTTTTTCTTTAAATGACATGCATTATTATTGAAAGATCACATTGTCATAAATTATGTGCTTAAAATTAATGAAATATTACATTCCTAACTCGACCCCATCACTTGATAATCATTTAATTTTTATTGACTTCCAAGTCATGATAATTAAGGAAATTACAATTTTGTTCTTATAATAGAAAATTCAGCAAGTGAGTTCCTATCATTTAATCCCGTTGTAATTCAATCACCCAAACATGTTCATTAGGATTAATCACCCATTTTCTCTTTGTTAATCCTAAATTTTGATTAAGGCACCAACATCTAAAGTTACCCCTTTGCCTTTGACGTTCTTCACCTCATAACTCATTAATCAAAATTCAAATGACTTTGAGAATTTATTGGCCATGGTCTCATTAATCAAAATTCAAATTCAAATGACTTTAAGAGTTACTCAACTATCCAAAATAAAGTTTTTATTCATGAGAAAATTATTATAGGTCCCCTTAGGTCAGAGAAACACTTAGACAAAATGATGTTTAAATTACCAAAATTATCTTTATATATTGAAAATAAGTCAAAATAAGATGGGGATGCCCTCTGACCTTGAAAAAATCAGGGAACAACCCCTCTGTCATGAGGAATGATCCCTAAAAGTTTCAAGCCTTGGTGAGCAATGTTTGATCAAAATTAATTAAAATACTCGAGAGAGTGTTTAATTCATTAAAAATCAGAGAGTTAACAAATAATTTTTATTTTTTGTCCACATTATTCTCCTCTGTTCATTGAGTAAGAAGGCATTTTTATTTTATTTTTATGATTATTCTAGAGAAAGATATTTATTTTTGAAGTTCGGGCATTTAAATAAATTTAGAAAACCCATATTTTATTATTTATCCACGCAACGCCACCTAATCCTTGTTCGCGTCAAACTTTACACACAACACTCCGCTATTCAACATCGTCAGCCACCTCAACTGCCACGTGACCCGCCTTTTCGTTACAAGTGTTCATCCAGCTTGATCTGCTCCATCCTTTTAATAGAAGAGTGATCAGATGACTCTCCTTCATCATCACTAAGTTAGCTAACCCATGAGCCGTTCAAAATAAAACCTTAAGATCTCAAGCTAGTCTCAACCAAATGACATGTGGTTTATTTCTAAACCTTCATCAACTCAAGACAAACATATCTATACAGCTTATACGGTATGAAATACAATAAATATGCATGGAGAATAAAAATAGGCTCGGATTAGGTTTAAGGTTCAATATCTTTGTTTGAGAGGGGAAGCCTCAATTAAATGGTTGTGGCAGCATTGATTGGGTCCAACAAACCTCCAGAGGAAGTCCTAAGCCCTATTGAATTAGCTAGGTATGATTTTGATCAAAGTGGATTTCAGGTTTCGAACAATGTCTATACTATGGGCTCTCTGTGATGGGGCTCTTGTGGGGGATCAAATCCTCTCACTCAAGGGATGGTGTTTGCACAGTTACTTGAAGCTTGGTGGAGTGTGGAGCTCTGGGGAAATCTGTCCTGGTTTTCCCTAAATTTTAAACTCAAAATTGAGCTCTCACAGAGGAATCCGGAGGGGGAAAATGGTAGGCTTGTGCTTAGGAGTTCCTAGAGAGTGTCTGGAAGCAATTGGGCAGAGTCTCCCCAAGAAAATTGGCTTACCTTATTTTTTTGCCATGAGAGAGGGTTTTAAATAAAATGTCTTAGAGTGACTATCAGGCCAATTAGTGGGTGCAAAACAATGCTTATGTGGAGGGTTTAAAAGAGTCAAAGCTAATTGGAATTAACCAGCTGAGATGGGTGAGTTTGGGTTTGGATGGAGGAATGGGGCTCTCAGTTTTGGTGTTTTTTGGTGACTAGGGTGGCTGGCCATAGTAGGGGAGGTTTAATTATGCTTAACTCCTAATGGTATAGCAAGATTTCAAGTATATTTTGGTTTAAGCCTAAAAAAGGATAATATCTCTTAAGTCAAGGGATCGTTGGTCCATGGCTCCCATAGGCTAGGCTAGGTGGGTCTAGCCAGGTCACTAAGATCCATTTGGTGGCTGTGGTGTCATTACGTTGGCCACTTTGACATGGCTTACTCAATTTTGGTGCATGGGTACAATTTTGGTTAAATTGTCTTGAACTTGGATTTGGGTTAAGCCAGCCATGAAATTGAGCCCAATTTATTAATTAATTTTGTGTGGATGATTTTCATGAGGGGTTTATAAAAGATTTGGAGTGATTTTGAATTTATTTGGAGGTTCAATTTGAGGGATTTTTGGCACTTGATCAATTTGGGGATGTTGGGTTAGACTTGGGTTTAGGTTGGGATAGTGTTGGGTTAAGTCTAAATTAAGAGTTTAAAATGGTCTAGGGGAATTTCAGGAAGAGTTCTCAACATTAATTGGGTGCCAATTTTGCAATTAGGGCATTCAATTTGGTGGAATTCGGTGAATTTGAGGAAATTGAGCCTCTAAGGGCAATTTGAGGCTTTTGGTGAAAGTTAGTCAAATTGATAAAGTTGTGTTTAATTGAAGGGGCCAAATTGGTTTTAGGGACATTTGAGAGGGTTTTGGGACAGTTTGGGCCACCAAGGGTATTTTTGTAATTTTGACAAAATGAGGGGTATTTTTGTAATATTGGCAATTTTGGAAAGTTTCAAATGATTTGAGATGATTTTTGGACAAAATCAGGTAGTTTGGGTAATTTTGGTCAAATTTGGGGTTTGGGGGTATTTTGGTAAGTTGGGTAGATTTGGGGCAAAAGACTAAGTTTGGTATTTTCGTGAAAGTGGGGTGCCAACCACCCTATTTGAGCTATGGAACAATGGAATCTCCATTTGGGTCCTCTATGTGTTGGACTTGGCTGGACCCTAGCCTAGGGCTGGTGGGTTTAGGGCACGATCTACATGAGTCTCCCAATAGATCAATGGAATAAAGTCAACAAGCTTGAAGTTATGGTTGTGAGTGAATGTGAGTGAAAGTAAGTGTAAGTGAGTGAACTAGCTCCAGACCAACACTAAGGGTCAACCATAAGGCCAAGTAGTCTTATGGGGACTCCCTTTGAGTTTCCCCATATCGACCCCACTTACCAAGTGTTAGAGGTTATGACCAATATGTGGAACTTCAAGTTGAGCAAAGAAGAGTTTAGAATTTCTAGTGGTGTGGGCTCCTTTTCTAGTCCTCTAGGAAGAGTCAACAGGAAATTCTTATGGTTAGAACCTAGGCTACTAAAGATGAAAGAGCTGGAACTCAATCAAAAGTGAGGTCAACAAGTTTTATACGATTTTAAATGTCAATAATCTGTGATGATTCAAACTTTGATCTTCATGTACTCTTTGATTTGGCCAATTGAAATGTTAAAATGTGTTGAGAAACATATGATTCGAAAGGGCTATGATTTCTACAACATAGTGAGAATCACATTTGATTTCATGGTAGAAGATGTCATCCATGGAGTTGAGTGCAAATAATTAGGAAAATATACTTTGTTGAATACAAAAGTAGAGATTTTAAGGTGACAGATTAAAATAACCAATTTAATTCAGTTGATTTGAAACTAATGTGATATTGTTAGCCCTCGGGTGAGGGAGTAGTGGGAACTCTGAAGTGGCAGCCAGTATCCTTTTAGCCTAACCACAAAATTAGTGACCAAAATTTGAATTAGTCATTGTTCTTTATGCACTTGGAAGAGGGTAAAAAAAAGGATTTATCTTATTTGGCACAAAATAATTTTTTATATATTTTTAAATGATTTTGATTGCTTCACTAACCATGTGCTCATTGTAAAAGGGAAGGATGTTTTCTTAAATTTGAACTCTTCATCTCAAAATTTTGTTAATTCTTAGTAAATTTAACTTTGAAGTTTAGAAATTTGTTCAGTAAACTTAGTTCTTTTTGTTACATTTTTGTTAGCAATCATTAAACCCATTTTAACTTGTCTTTCATAATTTAACTTTTATAGTTTACATATTGTGATTTATGTTATTATCATAAGAATTTATATCTTCCAAATTAAGACTTGATAGTAGTAAACTATTATTAGACTAAGAGATTTCTTATTGTGCTCCTTTGTGGGATCGATACTAGGATTTTTAAAGAAAGTCTTACATTACTTTAAGTGATATGTGCACTTGCGTAGAACCCCTAGTGTGTGAACTATTTTATATATTTTATAACATTTTGATTTTAACCTCTAAATATAAATTGGGTCAAGTTTTGGTCATATTTTTGGAAGCTAACTTACTACATAATTTTGGGACTGGTCAAGTTTGTAGCACTATATCGGGGATTTAAACTGACATAAAACACCCAAAATAATAATACACACTAGTGACACATCAAGTTTTTTGCGTCGTTGTCGGGTAAGCCTCTGTAAGAACTTTATGAAAATTTTAGTTAAACCTATAAGACATAGATTTGGAATTTCTAGTATTATTACATAGTGTGTTTAATTATTTTGTTTTTATTTAAATAAAATCCAAAATACAAAAAAAATATTTTTGATATCTTTCCTACGAGTTAAGTTTCTAGATTTTTATGCGTAGTTCATGAGCTACAAACTTTGGATTTTACTAGTCAGATTTGGAGAGAACATTTGGGAGAGATTAAAAAAGACTCCATGAATTTAATGTAGAAATTGTGGATCGACAAATAATGAATATACAGATTTGGATTATAATGCTACTAGCTTTGAAAGAGAAAAACCCAAGAGAGTGGCAAATTTTCAAGAAGACATGCTTACAATTTTAATTTCTCAAGTTGCATATATTGAAAGGAAGTTAGATCAATACATAGAAATTTATCTTAAAGGGTGTGCCCCCAGTTGTTAAGGAAAATTTTTTTGGACAATTGATTGAGCCTAATTATTTTGAAATCAGCCATGACATACATAATTCTTATTCAGTTATTACAATTCTAGTTGGGAAAATCATTTGAATTTTAATAGGAATAATAATTTTGGAGGAGAAAATCATTTTTGGGAAGATAATCAATTTAATCGGACATGTAGTTGGAATAATCAAGGCTATTATAATAATGAACTTTCTTTTCCTCCTAATTTTAGCTTCAACCCCCAAAATGAGGAGAAGGATTTATTAGAAGAGGTTGTTATTCAAATGGAGAGTGAGCTGGAGTGTCAAGGGACTGCAATAAGAAATATGGAAAACCAATTAGGGCAGATTATTAACTAATTTAATAATCCTCCTCAATTTAACTCCAACCCACAAAATGAGGAGAAGGAATTAATGTTAGAAGAGGTTGTGATTCAAATGAAGAGTGGGTTGGAAAATCAAGAGGTCGCAATAAGGAATATAGAGAACCAACTAAGGTAGATTTTTAATGTAATTAATAGTTAACCCTCAGAGATTTTACCTAATGACCTTGAGATAAACCCTAAGGAGATGAATCTGAATGATGAGCTATTTAAAATTATTGAACTAATATTTAGAAGAGAATTCACAGATATGTTTCAAAAGAATTTTGAGTTGAGAAATGAGGATAAGAAGATTGAAAGACCAATGGAAAAAATTCCTAAGAAATTAGAAAAACTTATTTCCTCAACTACGATAAATATAGAAATACCACCTCTACCATTTACTCAGTACGAAGGGGAGGATTTGAAAGACAACCTTGAATAGAAGAGTAACCTAGAAGAATTTGATCCAGAACATGAACTATCTAGAGAGAATCTGATCCAAAATTTTGGAGATCATGAAGTATCTTATAAAGATCCATTTCTTATAAAATTTAAGGATGATATTAGAAATAAAAATTTAGAAAATCACTAGAAGAATTTTGGATCTAGAATGAATCATGAGGAGCAAGGATATGAATCAATCTAAAAAGGAAGAGTTGAAAGAAAAAAAATTCTAAGACTTTATAGGAATCCCTAGATCTGGAAAGGATTCAATGACTGATCAAGGATTACTTAAATGACATTTTAATCCAGGTAGAATCATTTGTCGGGTTGAGGACACTAAATAAAGAACTTTATGGGAGGAAACCCATAGATATCACTGTGGTTTGATTTAGTGTGCTTGAGAGTTATTATTGTTAATGTTGTATTGTGTTTACTTTAGTGTGGATTGATCAGTTTGATTTATAATTGGTAAATGTTTGGATTGTTAGTGGTTTGATTAGATCTTTGTGTACTATGAGGATGGTAATTCCTTAACTTCTTATTATGGCTAAACTTATATTTTCTATTGTAGTAGTTGAATTGATGAGTCCACTACAACTTGAGTCTCAATTTGACTTAAGTTTTACAAGAGACATCATTAATTTTAACAACAATAATTCCATCTAAATTTTGTTACTTATTTTCTTTTACTTTTTTTTCATTTGATAGGTGTAGCTAACTATTTGATGAATAACATATGGATGAATTTACACTATCCTTATAACTGCTAGAGGTGCTTAATTAAGGGATATCGAGATGCCTGGGATTGGTGCTCGAGAACCAATATATCAGGGATAATCTTATCTTTGGGATTAGAATCTATGAAATCATTTATAAGTACCCAATATATCTATGTAGTGATTCCGTTAGAAACTGGAAGTAAGTTAGCGAGATCCAATGAGTTAAGGGAAGAATTGACCTTATTTATCATGTGTGTTTGTGTTTGTGTTACAATAACATAAAGATTTGGAGAACATATAAATATATATAATTCAATGTTGTTACTTGTTCTGCTTGTTAGACCTTTCTTTTCATTTTATCGAGCATGTTTTAGTTTAGACTTACTTTCTATTGCATATTAATCTGTCCTCATGAATACTTGTAAATGTTTGTGATAGATACACCTTCTGAACTCTTTTTCTTGCTATTTATATTTTTTAAATTGAATGTTATACATGTTTAAAATCAAGTTCTGGGGTAGGAAGAATAACNTGTTAGACCTTTCTTTTCATTTTATCGAGCATGTTTTAGTTTAGACTTACTTTCTATTGCATATTGTTCTGTCCTTATGAATACTTGTAGATGTTTGTGATAGATAGAATTTCTGAACTGTTTTTCTTCCTGCTTATATTTTTTATATTGAATGCTATACATGCTAAAAATCAAGTTTGCTAGTAGGAAGAAAAATAAATTTTGAAGTTAGTATACTTCCTTTTAGTTTAATATTATTGCAAGCATGTTTTAGGCTAGATTTACTTTCTCCTGCAATTATTCTATCCTGATTATGCATGTATATGAATTTGATAAGATGTTGTAGTAGTTAGTAAATTCAACTTTTACTATTTCTTTCTCTTACATTTTATGGAATTAAATGTAAAATATTTAAAAATACCAGTTTGGGGGAAAAGAAAATTTTCTTTTAAAAAGAAGTAAACTAAATTCTATTTGTCCTCAATTAAATATATTTTTAAAATTAATTTAACATTTCCTTGGATATTAGAGTTTAACTTTAAATGACTATAATTATGTTNTTATATAAATTTGATAGGATGTTGTAGTAGTTAGTAGATTCAACTTTTACTTTTTCTTCCTGTTACATTTTAAGGAATTAAGTGCAAAATATTTAAAAATTCAAGTTTAGGGGAAAGAAAATTTTCTTTTAAAAAGAAATAAACAAAATTTTATTTGTCCTCAGTTAACTATATTATTAAAATTAATTTAGCATGAACTTGGATAATAGAGTTTAAATTTAAATGTCTATATTTATGTTCGTAAATATTGTGGTAAATTTAGGTAAATGTTTTTAATAACGAAGGTCAATTCTAAAGTTAAAGATATTTGGTATGGAATGATAAGATTATGTTTTTCTATTTAAAGTAAAGGAAATTATATATTTGAAGTATTAAGAACTTTATAATTTCAAGTAAAAAGAAAATAATGAAACTTTATGAAATATCATAAACTAATATGAATTGATAAAGTGAAGAAAGGTAAGGAGTTTTGACTTTAAGGAGAGGATAATGAAGTTCAAAATTATTAAATGCTATCCAGATATAGTAATCCTCTCTTGAAAAAGAAAAAGAAAAGAAAAGATTGAAAACATCCTAAAAAAATAAAGGAAAGAAAAGAAGAAAAATGTGTGAGGAGAAGCTTGAGGGGATGCTTAATCAAAAATTGACTTCACTTGAATCAACTTAAGGAAAAGGCTTTATCACATTTTCTAAACGTGTATTTGAGTATTAGCACCCTTAATAGTAAAATTTTCATGAAGTTCTTTTTCATATGGATATTCTAAGTATCCATGATATAACAAATTCTTCTTGAAATGAATGGAGATTCAAAAATCTTAGATTTGATTACTAAGTATTCTTATACTTATAGTTTTAGTATAAGTTATTTAAAGTTTTTCTTAAATTATACAATTTTATTTATTAAACTAAAGTATAGACTTTTAAAAGTAAATCTCTATCCTAAGTCACATTTTTATGTAGTAAAAGAGTCACTTGAGGACAAGTAACATTTAAGTTTGGGGGATTTTGACACGCCTCAAAATTACCTACTTCTTCATATATTTTTTATGCTAAATTTTAATGATTTTTAATGATATTACACTTTAAAGGAAGGTATTTTGCATATTTTTCATTTACAAGAAATGAACTTTTGGATTAATCGAAGAAAAAATGGTGCAATTTAGAGTAAAAATGAGTAAGAAATAAAATTCTGACTTTTCACATTTTGATATGTCTTTCTATTCTTAATCTAGTTTACATTTCTTAAATATTTTTGAATAAAATTACACTTTAAAGAAAGGTTGTTTTTATGCTTTTTTTTGTAGGAATATCTATTAGGAGCGAAACAAAGCAGAAATGGAGCTCAACGAAAAAAAAATGGTGGAGCTACTACAGAGTGGTGCATGATGCACCAAACTGGTGCCAGATGCGCCAAAATTCAGAGAATTGGAGCATGATGCTCCATAACTGGCACATGATGCGCCAGAGACAACTTTTTGCTATTTAAGGTGGTTCGGAACAAATTTTGCGCCAATTTTTTGAGGGACACTTGTTCTAAACACCCCTTGGAGTGATTCAATGCATCTATACACTTTGAAAGGTTCTTTTATGAAGGGATAAGTTTCTTGGATCAATGGACATGTCTTTTGAATTCAAAAGAGTTGAATTTAAGATAGAATTTTGGAGATAATTTTGAATTCTTTTTGGTGGGAGGCAGCCTTTTATAAAAGAGAAGGAAGTCTAGGACTTGAAAAAGAGTTTTGTGAGTGTGTGAGGGTGAGTGATGTGTGTGTGTGTGTGTGTGTGTGTGTGTGTGCGTGCGTGTGTGTGTGTGGTGTGGGAGTTAGAGGAAGAAGAAAGCAAGAGAGAGAGAAAGTAAAGGACTTGAAGATTTTCTTCAAGGATTATAAAAGGATATGGAATGTGACAGATTTCTTCTTCATTACACTTCTAAGAGAGAATTGAGAGTGCTTATAAGGAGAGAAAGACTTCAAGAGAACTTCTAGGGATTTGCTTGGGATGGATTGTGAGATAAGTTGTGTATTTTATTTCTTTTGTTTTGTAAACTTGTTTTCATTAATGAAATTCTTATTTTATTGTATCCTTCTCATTAATTCTAAGTAGTCATCTTTATCCATCTCTCTACTTTGAGATATGATTTTGTGAAGAATTGATTTTGTTTTATGCGGTTTTAAATGTCAATAATTTTTTATTATTCAAAGTTTTATCTTCATTTACTTTTAGATTTGGCCAATTGAAATGTTAAAATGTGTTGAGAAACATATTGTCTCAAAGGGCTATGATTTCTACAACATAGTGAGAATCATATTTGATTTTATGAGATAGGTTGTCATTTATGGAGTTAAGTGCAAATAAATAGGGAAATATACTTTGATAGATGCAAAATTAGAGATTTTAAGGTGACAGATTGAAATACCCAATTTAGTTTAGTTGATTGCAAACTAATGCGAGATTGTTAGCCCTCCCGTAAGGAAGTAGTGGGAGATCTGGAGTGGAAGCCAGTATCCTCCCAGCCTAACCATGGAAGTAGGGACCAAACTCTGGATTAGTCAATGTTCTTTATGCACTTGGAAGAGGGTAAAGATTAGGATTGCTCCTATTTGGCACAATACAATTTTTATATATTTTTAAATGATTTTAATTACTTCACTAACCATGTGCTCATTGTAAAGGGGAAGGATGTTTTCTTAAATTTAAACTCTTCGTTACAAAACTTTGTTTAGTCTAAGTACATTTAACTTTGAAGTTTAGAAATTAGTTTAGTAAACTTAGTTCTTTTAGTTACATTTCTTTTAGCATTCATTAAACCCATTTTAACTTGTCTTTCTTTCTTTAATTTTTATAGTTGGAATATTGAGATGTTGATATCATAAGAATTTTGATCTATCAAACTAAGACTTGATAGTAGTAGACTAGTATTAGCATAAGGCATTTTTTACTACGCTTTTTTGTGGGATCGATTCTAGGGTTTTTAAAGAAAGCCTTATATTTCTTATAGTGATGTGTACACTTGCGTAGAACCCCTAGTGTGTGGACTATTTTATATATTTTATAACATTTTGATTTTAACCGCTAAATATAAATTGGGTCAAGTTTTGGCCATATATTTGGAAGCTACATTACTGCAAAATTTTGGGACGGGTCAAGTTTTTGGCAATTTACTGGATTTAAATTGACATAAAACACAACGAAAAATAGCACACACTAGGAGTGCATAAGTGCCAAAAATCTTTTGAGATATTAAAAGAAAAATTAGTCACTACACCAATTAATATTTCACCAGATTGGGAATAACCTTTTAAATTAATGTGTGACACAAGTGATTTGCTATTGGATCTATTTTAGGACAAAAGCATGATAATATTTTAAAATTAATTACTATACTAGTAGAACTCTTAATAAAGCTCAAATTAATCATTCCACAACTGAGAAAGATTTATTAGCAATAGTATATGCTTTTGATAGATTCAAATCATGCTTAATTGAAACCAAATGTATTGTGCATACAGATCATTCTACTATTAAATATTTAATGAAAAAGAAGGATGTAAAACCAAGACTGTACGATGGATTCTTTTTTTTACAGTAATTTGACTTTGAGATAGTAGATAGGAAGGGAGCTGAGAATTAAATTCCTAATCATTTGTCCAGACTTAAATTAAGAAAATCACTCTATTTTGATAGATAAATTTCTAGATGAAGAAATGTTCAGTATTAGTGAGTGGTGTGTTCCATGGCATGCTGACTTTATCAAATTTATTGTTAGTGATATTATACCACATGGAATGACATACCAACAGAAGAGGAAATTTTTATCTGAAGCTAAGTCTTACTTTTGAAATGACCCATTTTTATGTAAACAAGGAAATGATCTAATTATTCGAGGATGTGTGACTTTAAAATAAACTTATAAAATTATCCAAAAATGTCGTATATATGATTTCGGGAGAAAATTTCATTTTGATTGTCGGCACAATTTTAGGGGTGATCGTCCTATCAAAGCTGTGGGTCGCTAGAATGGAAATCCTTTCGCCCGCTTCGGAGGGACATTTAATTTATATACATATATTTAGTTTAGAAAAATATGAAATCAAACCGATCCCATATCTTTCATAGTTAAAATGAAAGAGTGTCACACCTTAAGCTATGTATCCATCTCGAAAAATAGACACATTGCTTGACAATGAGGCTCAAACAAATAAACTAAGAAATGTATGATATTTGTTTGGTCTGCAAAATCATTTATTATAAGCCCACAAGTTCCCCTATTTAAAACCAAAAGTTAAATATGGTATATATTAAGATTGGTTTGGAAAAGCTTCCTATAAGGGAAAGCCCATATAAATTAATTACATCTTAGATAATTGGAGTCACCTAAGAAAGCTCTTGATAAAAATTAGGGGATATTCTCTTCAAGAATTTCAAGGATAGGAATTTTCAAAGAGATCAAAGAAAGAGATGTGAAAATGGATTGGCTCAAATATGGAACATTTATTTTTGGAATCCATAGAAAAAAAACTAGAGGATGTCACAAATCCTGAGGAGAACCTAAGTGACTTCCCAAGCTATCCTACTGTTTTGCTTCATTTTTAGGAGACAATTTTAAATGTTTCATCCTACCAATTTTATTAAATAGAGCTTACGTTTGCGTGAAACAACCACACAGATAGCCTGAGATATGTGAAAATTTAGGTCGTGATGAACTGACTAAAGAAAAATATGTTGAGATTTTCATACATATTTTACACTGATTTTGATAATATTGCACTTTAAAGAAAGGTATTTTTGATGTTTTATTGCAGGTATGTTGAATTATGGTCATTGGAACAAAAAGATGCAAAAAGGAGCGAATTTAGAGAAAAAAGGACCAAAATATGGAGATTTAATGTTGGGTGCCGACGGTCAGCTCGACGCTACCGACGACAAGTTTTTCCTGAGAGTACAGAATTAAATATTCTAGAAGGCCGCCGATGGCCCCATCGAGGCTGCCGACGGTGAGCACGGTGGTTCTCTCAATAGATGCATTGAATGTGGATGATTATTGAAGGAACGCTTGGGCAACTCTTGAAAACTCTTCTACAACTTTAAAAGAAACAATTTGGAGGCCAAAAAAGGTGGTGTCCATGGGGGTGTGTCGGCGCTATTTCAAGTTAGTTTTGGGGAGTTGCCCGTAAGAAGCTGTCGGTCACCGGAATCGAAATCCTGTCGCTCGCTTCGANCTCCGCTAAAAATTGATTTGGAAAAACCACCACCTCCATTTCCTCAGAGACTTCATCAACAGAAGTTGGATACGCAATTTTCAAATTTATGAAAATATTTAAGAATCTTATAATCAATATTCTATTTGCTGAAGCCTTAGAACAAATGTCAAGCTATGTAAAGTTTATGAAGGATATTTTCAATAGGAAAAGGAGGTTTGAAGATAATGAGATTGTTGCACTTAGTGAGGAGTGCAGTGCTATAATTAAAAAAAAGCTTCCTGAAAAGCTAAAAGATCCTAGTAGCTTTACAATTCCATGTGTTATAGGAGATATGTTTTATAGAAAAGATTTATGTGAATTAGGTGCAAGCATTAACCTTATGTCATTATCAATATTCAAAAGATTGGGATTAGGAAAAATAACCCCTACTACTGTAACTCTGCAATTAGCAGATCGTTCGATAACATACCCTAAAGGAGGTTTATAGAAGATGTCCTAGTGAAAGTGGATCAATTTATTTTTCCTGTTGATTTCATTGTGCTACGATGTCCTAGTGAAAGTGGATCAATTTATCTTTCTTGTTGATTTCGTTGTGCTAGATATGGACTGAAAGTGGATCAATTTATCTTTCCTGTTGATTTCATTGTACTAGATATGGAGGAAGATAAACAGATACCTATCATTTCGGGGAGACCTTTCCTAGCCACAAGAAGAGTAGTGATAGATGTGTAGAAAGGGGAATTAACAATATATATTGTACTTTAGATTTAAGTTTTAGAAGATTCGTTGAATGAGACCAAATTTTGTTTAGAAGATTTGTTGAATGAGACCAAATTTTGAAGAGATGTCTGAAGCAAACCTTGGTGATTTTTTAAGCTCTATAAATAGAGATTAATTCTAAACATAAAAGGAGAGTTTTAGAGTCGTTTTGAGAAGGGGAGGCACCCATATAGAGTGGGTGGCCACCTTAGTGAGGTTTTGTGAGTCTTTGTGATTTCTAGAGTTTTATGATTCTTATAAGAGTCTATTGAAGTTAGAGAAGTCAGGGAACTTCAAAGGAGTGCTTGGGGAAATATTTCAGATAAGTATTTGTATCTTTTTTCTTTAAATATTGTACTTTAGATTTGAGTTTTACAAATATGTTTTGGTTTTTTATCCCCATGTGTTCTGAGTAGTTTTTTCTTTCTCCATGCAATATGAAGTAATCAAGTGGTGGTTTTGATTTGTTTAGAACTTCTTTTATTCAAAAAATTGTGATGGTATTTTCATTGGTCCTTCATTTACTTTACAAATTGGTCACTTGTATTGTTAAAATTTGTTGAGAAACTTAAAGACCTGAGAGGGCTATATTTCTCTAACTAGTGAGTCTCACATTTCACTTTGGAAAGAGTCATGACTACCGTCCAAGGAGAAGTGCAAATAGATAGGGAGATAAGATTTGATGGGTGTAGAATTGATTGTTTCTAGGGTGACAGGTTATATTCTTTTATCAATTTGGTATAGGATTTGGAACTAACGGTCACTGGAAGGTTCTATAGAGAGAGCACAGTGGATAATCTAGAAGTGAAAGATTATAACCTACATAACACTATTATACATGTTGACACCAACTTTAGATTAGCCAATATTTTTTATGCTCGGAAGAGGTAATGAATAGGTATACTCNTACTTTTAACTTGCATTTGTAGGAATTAGTAAACTTTATTTCATCGCTTGAATTACTTTAAATATTTTCTATAGTCTTGAGTAAAGGTTTTTCATAGTTAAATTCTTGAACTCTTACCTTTAATTTTCCCTGTGAGATCAATATTAGGGTATTTAAAGAAAATTCTATATTACTTGAAATGATGTGTATACTTGCGTAGTACCCATAGTGAGAAAACTATTAATCTAAATTTTATAATATTACATTTGTTCTCGCTAGCGCTAAATATAAATTGGGTCAAGATTTTGGTCATATTCGAGAACATAAATATTTGTGTAATTGCGGGTCGGGTCACCTACCATGAAAAGGGCACTATGATGTCATGAAAACAACTCCATAGAATGATCTTTATGATAATTCCTTGTGACTTTGATCATATAATTTCTTGATGTAACTCACGATATTGTTGGCAACCAGGGATACAAGTTTTCTCCTTAAGACTATGCTGTCAGAGGATGAATTAGCAATCCATAAAGTTAAGTTTTGCTTAATCCAATGGCATTTTCCGGAATTCTTCAGATCTTGCAAATCCTAATAGAATATGCCTATTCTACAAGATTTTTGTGGTTAACCCATTTGTTCCTCTACGCAATAGATAGAAGTCATAAATCAAGAAAGATTTTTAACATTCTTATCACATTTGATGAAAAATAATTTATGATTGGAAGTTTAGAACATCCACATTAGAAGTTAATGAATCAAAAAGACATTGAGGGAAAAAGAAAATCTATAGAATGAAAGCTGGAAGTCAGGAGCATGAAATAAAGTCAATCACAATGCATGAGAAAAGAAACAACAAACACTTATATTGTAGACTTAGAAATAAAGGTTACAATGCAAGAGGTCTAGACCACTCACCTAGAGCCACAAGTCATTAACAATACACCATGGTCCTCTCTGATCAATATAAGCTCCCACCAATCTTCTGTCATACAAGGAACCAACCCTCACCTCTCAATATTTCCAACTCTCACAAGCTAATCAACATGAAATGAGAAGAGAGAAAAAAGGAAAGAAAAACTACGCTACAGAGTCTCTCCTTAAGGAAGAAGAAGAGGACTCTAAGGTACACATTAAAACTCTCAAATCTCCTATTTCTAGCCATTCCAATCATCCAACTCCTCTAAGTAGCCTTAAGATCTCTTTTTATAGTCAAGATCTCTGATTTAGAAAGAAAAAATTTTCCAAGATATTTCCCGCTTCATCAGTGTGGTCACTCCCAAATCTCTCATGTTCGTGCCAATATTATTGCTCAGGCAACTTGATCACACCCAAAACAACCATAGTCACACCCAGATCAGGCGTAGTCACACTTAGATCTGGCATGATCATGCTTAGATCTAGCATGGTCATGCCTTTTAACACCATATCACACATTTTAATTTTGTTTTTTTTGTGCTCAACATTTATAACCTACAAAATACTACAAAGAACCTTCCAAAAGCATAAAATCACAATAAACAAGGTGAAATAACAAGTAAAAGAAGTGGTAAAATGCAGGTAAAAACATGTAAAATTAACTCATGTAAAAGTTCAAGACAAAGAGAGAGGCTTAACTTTAGATTTCTAACCTCCAAATGCCAACGTAACCGATGCTCAAGGATTCCAACCAAAAATGTCAACACTTGGGGAATCATAGAGATACCTCTTTTATAAGGCAAGTGAGGAGATGCAGTGCCACAACTCATTACACGATGCCATAGGGTTGATGATGTGACAAGTGTCATGTAAACCAAAAATATTGAGGGTGTGGCTTGAGGTGTGCACTTTTTTAGCTTGGGCTTAGTGTCTTTAGGAGTGACACAGGCGTGTTGCTGACATAGCATTAGGGCATTGTTGATTTGGTGCTGCAGCGTCAGAAAAAAGGTTCATTATGGTTATCCAATTTTGGGTCTTCATTAGAAACCGGATTATCAAGCATCAAGGTGTTGATGATGTACGGTGGCTCAGCCGAGTTATCAAGCGCCACATCAACTTCTGTAATGATGCCTATCAAATTAAGGACCATCAAATTCACGACAAAGGTAGGGTACCACAATGTCATTCATGGCACGACACGTTATACCAGGCACCACAACGCCGTCATGACAATTACCATCTACCAAGCCTTAAAATTCGTGTGAATCATGACAAAGTGAGTAGATTGGTATCAGATGCTTCAATGGGCCTCGCGAAATTCTGAACATAAAAGACTATAAATATCATTAGCGCTGAAGATCACAAAAAATGTATATATTACATCAACGTACACATGATGCCATTACGACTCTTCTTTCACTTTGTTGCCATCATTTTTTGTATAAGGTCTATTATGTTCTTTCTTTTATAACATTGGATCTAGCCTTAAGGTTTCCTTAGTGACTATTCGAAAACACTAGTGGACAAACTAATACCAAATTAAAAATTCAAACATCTCTTCACTCCTTATAATTTCATATACTGAGTTTTAAACCCTTAACCTTTGTTGAGATGGTTAATGTCAAATTATTGAAGCTTACGTTGAGTTGCTATAGACTTGGGGGCGTCTTAAGTCACCATTTGACCTTAAAGACTTAGTTCCTTCACATTGAGCACTTTACACCTCCCTCTACCATACTCCATTCATAACTCTTCTCTTTAGTTCATAAAGATCTTATTGAGTATGATGCTTATCCTGAACTAAAAATACGATTCTTCTTTTAATTAAAGAGAGCATAAAAGGAAAATCACCAATTGAAAATTAGTTTCAACAAAAGTAAAATTAAGATTAAAATTAAACATTAAATTTAATAAAATAAGGAAAAATCAAAAGCTAAGAGTCCAAACTCACCAAAGGCCAGCCTCCTATAGAAAATATATTGATCGTAACTAAGAAGATTGTCTATGAAGAAAAAAGAATAAGGAAAAAAAGGTTTTAAGAAAAAAACCAAGTCATTAAAAACTTCTTAAATTAAAAACAAATCAAAATTACTTGATTGAAATTGAAATCAAGATTAAATTTAATTAGAAATTAATCACCAATTCAATGAAAATCAAAATTGGAATTAAATCAAACTCATTAAAATTTTCCAAACCAACCAAAAATTAAATTCAATTAAATAAAAATTCAATCACCAAATGAAATCAACTTCAAACAAAATCAAATTTAACTAAAACAATCAAGTTAACCTAAAATTAAATTCAAAATTAAAATTAAATATAATCAAATTTATTAAGTCATAAAATACAAGTATCAATCAAAATCAAAGTCACATATAATGAAATATAAATCAAGACCAAAATCAAACATAAAGATTAAAATTAAATATAAATAACTTCACCATAGTTAAAGCCAAGGTCGTGAAAACATCGAACCAGAAAGAAAAGAGGTTCGAGGTTCATTCGTTCCATCGAGGTCGAACCAGATGACTTAATAATCATAAAAAAAGATTAAATATAATTGTTAATTTTAGCACGAGTTTTTAAATTCAATTTTTGCTTTCTAAGCAAAATTTATTGTGCATTAATTTTTTTCCACCTTAACTTTATATTAATCTAAAGATATTTTCAATATTTAAGGTTGTGGTATTTAATAAATCTAATTTATTGTATTAATTAGTACAAAATATAAATATATTTAAAAAAAACTAAGAAATAAATAATAATAATAATCTTTTATTATTTCACCTATTTATTTTTAATTTCACCACTATTATGATTTATGAGTTATGACAAATNGGTTGTGATATTTAATAAATCTAATTTATTGTATTAATTAGTACAAAATATAAATATATTTAAAAAATACTAAGAAATAAATAATAATAATAATCTTTTATTATCCTCCATTCACCTATTTATTTTTAATTTCACCCCTATTATGATTTATGAGTTATGACAAAATTGTTATGCATTATCACATTGAATTTAAATTATTAGATTTACATATCTATAATATTTTACTGACATAAATTAATATATGAATATTATATTTTATTTTTAGAAAGTAAATAATAGTGATATTTTGATGTAATTGTACTNTCCTTAACGACGCCAAGGATCGAGCTTAGAATCCGCCGCTTGATTTCTCCTCTTTTAGGCGGCCATCGCCTCGTTTCCTTCTCTCTGCTCCTTCGCTCGCTTTTCCCCATCACCGAGAGAGAGAGAGAGAGAGAGCAGCTTCTACGTTAAGCATTTAATAGACTATAAATATTTCAGAGGTAAATATTCCCATATCAAGGAAACATTTATTAAATTATAATTCGATCTTTGTTATGATTGAGAATTTTGATATTTTATCAAACAATATAAGGTCTCTTTGGGGCAGTTTATAAGTGCAGGCGGTATTTTCAAAATACCGTCGTACCGTTTGATTCGTGTGTTTAGTCAGTTTATCCAAAACTGTGTTTGAGTTTTTACACTAAACGCAGGCCGCAGGTCAGCCCCTGTGACCGGCCCTCAGGCCGCATTTAAATATAAACAGTTTATCATGAAACACACAAACTGCCCAAAACAGACCCGTAGATTTGAAATTACATGTTTATGAATTTTTTATTTAATTTTATAAATAATTTTAAGTTTGATATGGTGTCCACTAGATAACAAATATATGACAATATTTATTTTTGAAATAAATAAATCCCAATGAAAGTAT
Organism: Phalaenopsis hybrid cultivar; assembly: GCA_002079205.1. Taxonomy (NCBI): domain Eukaryota; kingdom Viridiplantae; phylum Streptophyta; class Magnoliopsida; order Asparagales; family Orchidaceae; genus Phalaenopsis; species Phalaenopsis hybrid cultivar. The sequence continues at coordinate 104,008 of JXCR01139726.1, read as the reverse complement.
GTCATATACTATAATTTTAAATGCTTTTATCAATTAATTTATTAAGAAATTAATTTTCTGAATATAAATATAAATTGAAGAATATAATATTATTTTGAAATAACTTTCTTTGGCTTTCATCATAAGATTCTCAAATATTTGATATGACCTGAATTTATAATTGTGTCGAGCCATTCCGATCAAATATTTGATATGACTTGAATTTATAATTGTGTCGAGCGAGAGCGTCTTCTCTGTCCGTTCACCATTCCGATCACCGCTGCATCTCGTCCTTTATCCATGGTATAATGGGAAAAAATTTGCGTAAATAAGACGTACGCAGAGTTGCGTACGTCTGNCTCTGTCCGTTCACCATTCCGATCACCGCTGCATCTCGTCCTTTATCCATGGTATAATGGGAAAAAATTTGCATACATAAGACGTACGCAGAGCTGCGTACGTCTGTAACTTGCAAACAGGTTACAGGGAGGATTTCAGAAGGTTATAACCGCGTTATACACCCTGTAACCTCCCTGTAACCTATCTATATATGAAAACAGAAGCACGCAGAAGCGCAGAACTTACTTGAAGGTACAGGTAGGTTACAAAGAGGTTACAGGATGTATAACGCGGTTATAACCTCCTGAAATCCTCCATGTAACCTGTTTGCAGGTTACAGACGTACGCAGCTCTGCGTACGTCTTATGTACGCAAATTTTTTCCAGGTATAATGACCGAACATAAAAATTTGGGGTCGAGCAGAGAGCAACCAATAGAGGCATCAGCTCCAGTGTAACCCATCAAGACGTTAGGGTACGGTGATACAGCTAAGCACTAGACGCTATGTCATCTCATTTTGAAGGTTAAAATCAGCACAACTTCATTTATAATACTTAGGGTTTATTTGCTTGGAAATTTAATAAATCGACTGATTTTATATATGTTAACATAATCTTAGTTTTGAAAGATAACAATAATTTTTTTATTATATTTAATTTCATTAAATTTTTAAATATTTAAATGTGGCACATGAATAAGTGAATTTATTAGTTCATTTTAAATATTTTAATTTAAGTTTGCAAATAAAAAAAAAATTAATGATATATTTAAAAATTTTCTTGTGATATTTAATTCACATATAAGTTAATTTTTTTGTTAAATTGGAAATAATCAAACTTAGTTAAGATTTAGCTTATCAGTATTAAATATGAATACAGTTTGTCCGAATGTTAGCTACCTCTTATCACAAATCGACATGCTTGTTGACGCAACGGTCAGTTATTATGTAATGAGCCTCTTCAATGCTTTCTCAGGCTACAATCAAATCATGATGCATTCGATGGACATTGAAAAGACTGCATGCATCACAAGCAAGGGAGTTTATTGCTATATTGTAATGTTAATGCTCTTTGGGCAAAAAAATAATGGTGTTACTTACTATNTTTTTTTTAAATTGGAAATAATCAAACTTAGTTAAGATTTAGCTTATCAGTATTAAATATGAATACAGTTTGCCCGAATGTTAGCTACCTCTTATCACAGATCGACACACTTGTTGACGCAACGGTCAGTTATTCTGTAATGAGCCTCCTCAATGTTTTCTCAGGCTACAATCAAATCATGATGCATTCGATGGACATTGAAAAGACTGCATACATCACAAGCAATGGAGTTTACTGTTATATTGTTATATTAATGCTCTTTGGGCTAAAAAATAATGGTGTTACTTACTAGCGCATGATTGATGTAATTTTTGCTAAATAGAGAGAAAAAAATTGAAGTGTATGTGAATGGTATTTTAGTAAAAAGTAAAATGCTCAAGCAACATATGAAATCTTTAAAATGGACCTTCGAAACCTTAGGTTGGGTCTGGGCAAGGTTGGTTTCAGGATAGGTTAGGCTCTGGCTAGGTAGGGTTCGGACTAAGTAGGGTACGACTAGGATGGGTTCGGACTAGGTTTGTTTCAAGCTAGGTCAGGTCCGGGCTAGGTTGGGTTCGAGATAGGTTGGGTTCAGCATATGTTGGTCAGTGTCAGTTTGGGTTTATGCAAGGTTAGGCCGGGCAATGTTTGGCTCAAACTAGTAAGGTCCATGCTAGATTGAGTACAGGTTAGGTTGGGTTTGGGCTAGGTTGGGTTCGGGTTAGATTGGGTTTGGGCTAGGTTGGGTCCATGCTAGGTTGGAAACGGGCTAGGTTGGGTTCGAACTAAGTCAAGTTTGGGTAAGTTGGGTTCAGGTTAGGCCATGTTCATACTAGGTTGGGTCTGGGCCAAGTTGGTTCTCGGCTAGGTCGGGTCTGGGCAATGTTGGGTGTAGGCTAGGTTGGGTTTGGCTTATGTTGAGTTAGGTTGTGTTTGGGCTAGGTTGGATTCGGGCTAACCTAGGTCTAGGCCAAACCCCAGCCAAACCTAATATTTTAATGTAATTAATTATCCTAGGAACATAAAATAAAGAAAATAAAAGACAAAAAAAAATATATAAGCAAACAATCGAACCAAAGAAAGGGGAGGGGGTGAAGAGCGTCAGAGAACAACCAGAGAGGAGGGAGGAGGAGGAGGGAGAATGCACTGGCTAAGGGGAAGAATGACTACCTATAGATGTCTATAAGAAAAGATTGGCGGTGCAATCAGTTATCCTCTGTCTGACCCATCTGGATTTTCAATGGTTTGGAGCAGAGATCGACGATCGTATCTCCATCTATAGCTGAAGCTGCCACAAATCATCAATGGAGATACCACAGATAATGAATGAAGCTCCCACTCTTCGTGGTCACGCCAGTTGACGAAACTGGGTGCCTTCAAATTTAGTTTTATGCAAAGATTCCTTAAAATAATGGCAATATTAGTGTTATTTCAATCTTATTTGTGGTGATGTGTTATCAAAATTTTACTTGTACTTTATCTTCCATATTTTATAAGAATTTTTGCAAGGACATTCAGGTTTTAAATATTAATCAATATTAAAAATTAATTAAAAGGAAAAATTATTTTTTAAGTTCTATAAATTTAAATTATTCTTAAAATAATGGCAATATTAATGTTATTTCAATCTCCATAAGTTTACCTTGATTCGACTAGAAAAAATCAGAAAGAAAAATTTTGTCAATTCAGAAAAAACAATAGGCTTGCACTTCTAATTATTGAATTTCTAATCAATTAGAGCAAGTATATATACATATAAAAAATATAAATACCTAATAAAATGAAAGTGAGGTACGACCGACAAAAAATTCTCATTTCTCATTCATGAACAAAATTGACTTATATAAAAACTGACATACCCATTTATTTTCTTATATGTGTTTAAAAAAATTAATTAAATTAGAGAAAAGATTCGAGTTGGGTTACACATTTGACGATCCATTGTTGTAACCTTCATTCTTGACCTCTTTGTAAGCCATCTCACTCTAAGAGTAAAACACTAATGAAACAATCTGTTCAAGATTGAACCATTCTGGTAGAACTATCACAATCTTGTTCAAGAAGCCAACCTTGTAAACGACCTTGAATTTCTCTATCAAAAGTGCCATATGAGCCAGATGGGAGGAGAGCTCAAAAAAAAACTCATAATTCTTCTTCATTGTCATTTAGTCTTTCATGTTTTGGTTCTCCTCTTAGGTAGTCAAAAGTATCTCTAACTGACTGGGCAACTCTACCTCAGCTTCTTTAACCTCTTCTCAATCTTCAGTTGCTTCTAGCACTCCTACTGAATGATGGTCGAATGGAAATGGGAAGCTGCACATGCCCTTAAGTGATATCGAATAGTCATCCAGATCAAGGTTAGTGAGCTTTGCTCAAGGAAGGCCTCATTCAAATGGAATCAAAATTTCATTTAAATCAAATAAAAAATCTTAAAGGGATAGTGCACGCTACCACATGAGAATCAAAATTTCGACCCCTATAAAATTTCATCAACTCAAGCACAACTTTATCTCTTTGGTTTGTATCACGATCCACTTCAATGCATATCCCTTGCTTTTTTTTTCTTGGAGAAGGCTCAGAGTGCAACTTATTCAAGCTGGTCATTGAAGCTTTTCCCTCCTGGCAATATTCCTCCTAGTACCAACTGGCTTAGACTGATCCAGCTTTGCAAAGTAGTCCAACGACAACTCCACTGGGTGGTCCCCTTGAGGAGATTCATCTGAGCCTCCAAGGACAAAAAAATGCTTCATCTCTCACTTACAACTTGATGAATGATGAAGTAGTCAGTCGAGTGGTGGCAGATCCCACTTTCTGCTTTCTACTGAGACCTCTTCCTCATGGTGACTGGACTCTACTCAGCTTGTAACCTCTCAGAACCCTACTGTTGTGCACTTGGAAGACCTGCAACTGATACAGAACTTTTAGCGGGCACAAAAAATGTTGACCTCTCCATGAGGATCATCTCATATGTCGCAATCCTTTGAAAAATAATTGTTGAATCAAAAACATAGTAAATAAGATCCACAACTTCCAAGCTTTATCCAACCCAAACCAGCCTAAGCACTGTTCAATTTGCCACTCTGAAAGTGTTAAAGCGAGAGACCGGGTGAGCCTTCCTCTATACCACTTGAGCAAACGCCATCACCTCCCTTTTCATCTCGTAGGCATCAGATAGATCCCAATATTTTTGTCATCTCCTCAAATGTGTCCATCTATAACACGATAAGTGTCAACTCAAAGTTTTAGTGAACTAATATTCTTTGCCCTTCTACTTTATTGGCCTCCAACAACACCTTAATAGACATATTCATTTTTGCTTTCAACGAGGCTTTTCCAGATGAGACCATCCAGATGTTACCATTCATGCATGAAGGAACCGAGATAGAAACGCAGCTGCTAGTCTTTCACTCTATTCTCCAGCCCCAACAACTGGATTTTATCAGTTGAAGAAAAAAATATAAAGCAGTCAGAGCTAACCCAAAAGGAGAATAGATGACTGAGGAGCTTGGTGGATCGTGAGATTCTCGAGTACCAGTAAAACATGATGTAGGTTATGATGGTGGTGGAAGAGTTAGGCTTGATATGGGTGGGGATGTTGTTGTAGTGGGTAAAGATCAAACAAGACTTAGAATATAATAACAATTAAAGAACATACCAAAATTAAACTTTAAAAAATAGAAAGTGGATGTCATATGATGAAGCGGCTCTATTGGCTTCGCCAATGACCCGAAGTTTGATTGTCAGGTTAAAGATGAAAGTTTTCTATTGCAAGTCAACTTCACCCTAAATCACGCAAGATCAGTCGCTCAGAGGAACCGATCTGAAATATTGAAGAGAACATCAACGATCCATCAAAGCAGAGCATAAAGGAAAAAAAATCGGGAGAGCAAAAGGAAGCAAAAAAAGGTAAAGGAAGTGTGATCTCAAAAACCCTATCACCATTATATATTGAAAAATGGTGGATGTTTAACTGTCTCAATAGAGAAAAAAATATAATATGCTGACAGTGTGATCAAATCAACACAAAAATAAGACAATAAAAAATTATTTTGAAATGTTTGCTTAAAATTATAATAAACACACTTAAAAAATCAATCTGAAATGAAATATCTTGCAAGAGGATCAGTCATCACTTTGACCAAGGCATAACCCAACCGAAGCGGCCTCCTATACGAGAACTCATCTGCAAACCTAGACNGCATAAATATCTCTCTCGATTATTTTGTATTTATATATCTAACACCTAAACTTTAATTTCTACATTTATGTTATCTTACATATGCACTAAAAGTTGAATTTCACTTTTTAAAACTTAAAATAAAAATTTATTTAATATAATATGGAAATTTAGGTGGTATGAATGTAAAAAGTAAAGTTTAGGTGCTAGATATGTAAATTCGTAGGAATTGATTGGAATGTAATTATTTTAACTCGAGCACATGCAGCATTTTCGTATGTTTTAGACCTTGAACTCTAGTTAGGTTAGACGCAGAGTCATGCACTCATCCTAGAAAATCTTTTTGCCCAACACGTAAAATAAAAATAAAAATATATAAAAATAATTGTTTGACTTAATAATATCGTCAATCCTACCAAAAAACTACTTATGTCCCTATGCAATATCTGGTATTATTATTTTATTAGTACTAATACAATATACTAATTATATTTTTGACTTTTTTGAGCCATTTTATAATTCCTTGTATTATTTCTTGTGTCATGAGCTAAGGATTTGTTCAATAATCTGTTGTAGCTATTAAAAATATATATACCTTTTTAAATTTGATGGCAGCTTTCTACCAATTAATGCATCTAGTCAGGTCCAGTTGCAAAACACAATTTTCAGCTACAATTTTTGAAAAAAAACAGTTAAAACACAATTTTGCGTAATAGAAAAAATACAAGGCGGCATCACTTCGCCACCATACCATCACCCTAAACACATCTTCAGTCAGTCCTTAAAATGAAAATAGTGGCCCTATAGATTATCTTATATATATATATATATATATATATTAACGATTTCATGTCGATCTAATCAATTAAATCCATTTGGGCATCGATATCTTAACAAACTTTTTTAGTCCAACCTCAGCGTACATTGCTTCTTGTGAAAAATGACGACAATAAAGCGAAAAGTCTTATCGAGAAATTCATAAAACATAAACAACAACAGAACACTCAGATTTATGTGGTTCAATAAATTGTTTACGTACACGAAGTTGCATAGGATTTTATTACTTTGAGGATTACTTACAAGAAATTCTCTTCTCTTCATTTCTCTCACTCTCTCTCTCTTCTCTCTCACTACCCTTACAGAAGAAGAAAACACATAAAAAGAGATTTGATGGCGGAAGCCACCATGCGATAATATTTCTTTCGTAAGCTTAATTGCATACCCTTTCTTTTTCCAGCCAAAGCCTATTTAAAACCTTTCAATTCAAGGCCCATTAAGGTAAGCCTTTAATTAGTGAATCCAGAAGAATCAATGGTGGGATTAGAGGAGATATGAGAAAGCAATATTAAGCAATCATAATTTTTGTTTTCTTTAATTCACCAACAGGAGGAAGGTCGGAGAATCGAATAGAAGAAGGAAGGAATTAAATACAATTTAATTAATTTCCATAGATGTCAAAATTGCCAAATCGAATCGTGGACCGGGCTCCACAATACTCTAACAATTCTTCTACTTGGAAACTGGGACACAGACCGCATCATCTACTAACAACATCACTCTTTTCTTCAAAAGTGATATCCTCCACCTCTGCAACTCAAAACTTTTGTCTTCACCCTTGAAGACCGCTGAAATCGAGCACAACTTCAACTTCTCAAGAGTAATGCCCTTAGTTGACATATCAACTTCAACATAGTCCTATACCTCTAAGCTCTTTCCTCGATTACTGATGTATCTATTTACAACTCCCAGCACATGGCCAATATTTTGTCACTGTTGAAAGTCTTTTTAAACAAGTTCAGTCTTGTACCTCTTACTGTCATCAAGCTTAGTCTTCTCTCGGTACACCCACTTGTTGTGCAATGTCTTCTTCACTGTGGAAAGTCTTTTTAAACAAGTCCAGTCTTGTACCTCTTACTGTCATCAAGCTCAGTCTTATCTCGGTACACCCACTTGTTATGCAATGTCTTCTTCACCGGTAGAAGTTTTGCTAGCTTCTAAGTCTGATTCCCTAGCAGAGAATTTATCTCCTCCTTCACGGCCAACTCTTACTTGCTCAAATTTTCATTTTGTAAGATTTCTTCACAGCTCTGACTCATGTGACCAAGCTGCAATGTCGCAGATCTATCGTGCTCTCTGCAACTGTAGTAAAAACAGTGTTAAGTAAACTTTTAGTCACATATAGTGTGTCAGTTTTTGTACCCCGAGCTAGTACTAATGCTTCTTTGGTAACGTTCTAGGTGCTATCTTAGAACACTACTGAATGACCACCCTCATTGAGCTGCACAACAAAAATAAGATTTTTCTTCAACTCAGGAATGTGTATGACCTTTTACAAAGTCCATTTGCTCTTGTTAAAGAGTGCAATATCAACATCTCTCATCCCCACCACGTTTAAAGTTTTTCTATCAGCCAGATATACCTTCCCAAAGTCACCTGTAATATAGTTTTGCATTAACTTCCAGTAGGAAGATGTATAGAAAGAAGACTCTGAATGCAGTATCCAATTATCAACAGAGCTGTGAACTGCCAGTAATAACACATCATGTACTTCTTCAATTACAACATTAGCACTATCATCCTCCATCTTCTTTAAATTTTCGCAGTTTCTTTTTATGTAGTCAGCTTTTCCATAATTCCAGCATGTTATCTGTTGACCAAGTTTTGACTTGCTCTTGCCTCCGTGCTTTGATTTTGATCTTCCTCTATTTGAGTTCTTGTTATATAATCTCACTCTGAAATTAACATTCAGTGCCGAACTTGAATCCGAGGTCTCGCCATAATCTTTAATGCGTACCTCCTTGCCCAAAATCAAATCAAGAATGTCATCATATTTCAATTTAGATTTACCTGCAGAACTGCTAACTTTCATCTTCATGGCTTTCTATCTATTTGATGATAAAACCAACAATATCAATGCACGTATCTCATCGTCAAAATCAATTTCAACAGACGACAACTAATTTGTGATAATGTTGAAATTATTTAGGTGTTGAACAACAGACACACTTTCTGTCATCTTTAAGTTGAATTACTTCTTCATCAAATGCACCTTGTTATTCGTCGATGACTTTTCATACATACCTGATAAAGCCGCAATGAGATCTGCAATAGTTCTTTCCTTGATGACGTTGTGGGCAATGAATCTCGACTGGGTTAATCGAATAACCTTCAAAACTTGTCGAACCAACATATTCCATTTCACCTCGTTCATCTTTTCCGTCTTTTGTCCCAATAACGACATGTGAAGTTTCTTCCCATAGAGATATTCCTCTGTCTGCATCATCTAGTAACCAAAATCTGTGTCATTAAACTTCTCGATCTCTGATGTCATAATTCATCTTTAGCCATCGCCATTTTCAAATCCGAACCAAGACTCTGATACTAGTTGTTTTGAAAAACAACGATAATAAAACGAAAAACCGGATTGAGAAATTCATAAAATAGAAACAACAGCGAAACACACAGATTTATGTGGTTCGACAAATTGCTTACGTCCATTGAGCTACAGAAGATTTTATTACTTTGAAAATTATATCAGCGATCGCCTCGACGTTTACAAGAAACTCTCCTCTCTCTCACTGCCTGTGAGCCTTTACAGAAGAAAAAAACACAAAAAATGAGATCCGACGGAGGAAGCCACTATGCGATAGTATTTCTTTCGTAAGCTTATTCACATACCCTTTCTTATTCCAGCCAAAGCCCTTTTAAAACCTTTTAATTCAAGGCCCATTAAGGAAAGTCTTTAATTAGTGAATCCAAAAGAAGCAACGATGGGATTATAGGAGATATGAGAAAGTCCTTAATTCACCAACAGGAAGGCGGGAGAATCAAATAGAAGAAGGAAAGAATTAAATGTAATTTAGTCGACTTTCATAAATGTCGAAACTGTCAAATCGAACACTGGACCGGGCTCCATAATACTCAACATTAATATCATAAATGCTTTCATTTTTTTTAATAATGCAAATAGTAGAAAAGAAAAAAAAAATACATTACATACATACCTCCCAATCCCTATATTTTTTCATATCTAACATGCAAAATTTATATTTTATATTTATATCACCCAATCTTTCATATCACAAAAAAAAAAAAAATCATTTTAATTTTTAAAAAGTGAAATGCACATTTTCATGTATAGAAAGGTTATATATATATATATATATATGTAAAAAACTCAAAATTTAGGTGTTATATTTATAAATACATATAAATTGAGAGGCATGTATGCACAACAACAACAAAAAATCTTTATCATCAAGTGGGGTCCACTGCATGAATTCTTTTTCTCCATCCTAAATTTGCGTACATAAGACGCATGCAGAGTTGCGTACGTCTGTAACCTGCAAACAAGTTATAGGGAAGATTTTAGGAGGTTATAACCGCGTTATACCCCATGTAACCTCCGTGTAACCTACCTGTACCTTCTAGTAAGTTCTACGCTTCTATTTTGATATACAGGTAGGTTACAAGGAGGTTACATGGAGTATAACGTGGTTATAACCTCCTGAAATCCTCCCTGTAACCTGTTTGCATGTTACAGACGTACGCAGCTCTGCGTACGTCTTATGTACGCAAATTTTTTCCTGGTATAATGACCGAACAGAAAAATTTGGGGTCGAGCAGAGAGCAACCAATAGAGNGGTAAATATTCCCATATCAAGGAAACATTTATTAAATTATAATTCGATCTTTGTTATGATTGAGAATTTTGAACAATATAAGGGTCCCTTTGGGGTAGTTTATAAGTACGAGTGTAATTTTCAAAATGTCGTCGTCCCGTTTGATTCGTGTGTTTCTTCAGTTTATCCAAAATTGTGTTTGATTTGTTACACTAAATATAGGCCGCAAGTAAATAGTTTATCATGAAACGCACAAACTGCCCAAAACAGTCCCATAAATATGAAATTACATGTTTATGAATTTTTTATTTAATTTTATAAATAATTTTAAGTTTGATATGATGTCCACTAGATAACAAATTTATGACAACAATTATTTTTGAAATAAATAAATCCCAATGAAAGTATGTCATATACTATAATTTTAAATGCCTTTATCAATTAATTTATTAAGAAATTAATTTTCTGAATATAAATATATATTGAAGAATATAATATTATTTTGGAATAACTTTCTTTGGCTTTCATCATAAGATTCTGAGCTCAAGATATAATTGTGTCGAGCAGGAGCGTTTTTTCTGTCCGGTCATCATTTCGATCACCGCTACATCTCATCCGTTGTTCGCCGTACAATGACCGGACAAAAAATTTGGCGTCGAGTAGAGAAAATTTTTTTTCTGTACGGACTCCTGACGTAGCTCTACGTGCGGACCAAGTTATTTCTAAGTTATTTTTGGGTTATTTTTCGTAATACCAAAAAAACCTAGAAATACCCCAAAAATAAAGACCGCGGGTTATTTCGGTATTAATGAAAATAACCTAGAAATAACCTGAAAATAACTTAGAAATAATCTACGCCGCAGAGCTACGTCAGGAGTCCGGACAGAAAAAACCCGAGCAGAGATTAACCAATTTAGGACATTAGCTCCAGTGTAACCCATCAAGACGTTAGGGTACGGCGATACAGCTAAGCACTAGACGCTATGGCATCTCATTCTGAAAGTTAAAATCAGCACAACTTCATTTATAATACTTAGGGTTTGTTTGCTTAGAAATGTAATAAATCGACTGATTTTATTTATGTTAACATAATCTTAATTTTGAAAGACAACAATAATTTTTTTTATTATAANCATGTAACCTGTTTGCAGGTTACAGACGTACGCAGCTCTGCGTACGTCTTATGTACGCAAATTTTTTCCAGGTATAATGACCGAACATAAAAATTTGGGGTCGAGCAGAGAGCAACCAATAGAGGCATCAGCTCCAGTGTAACCCATCAAGACGTTAGGGTACGGTGATACAGCTAAGCACTAGACGCTATGTCATCTCATTTTGAAGGTTAAAATCAGCACAACTTCATTTATAATACTTAGGGTTTATTTGCTTGGAAATTTAATAAATCGACTGATTTTATATATGTTAACATAATCTTAGTTTTGAAAGATAACAATAATTTTTTTATTATATTTAATTTCATTAAATTTTTAAATATTTAAATGTGGCACATGAATAAGTGAATTTATTAGTTCATTTTAAATATTTTAATTTAAGTTTGCAAATAAAAAAAAATTAATGATATATTTAAAAATTTTCTTGTGATATTTAATTCACATATAAGTTAATTTTTTTGTTAAATTGGAAATAATCAAACTTAGTTAAGATTTAGCTTATCAGTATTAAAAATGAATACAGTTTGTCTGAATGTTAGCTACCCCTTATCACAGATCGACATGCTTGTTGAGGCAGCGATCAGCTATTCTGTAATGAGCCTCTTCAATTCTTTCTCAGGCTACAATCAAATCATGATGCATTCGATGGACATTGAAAAGACTGCATACATCACAAGCAAGGGAGTTTATTGCTATATTGTAATATTAATGCTCTTTGGGACTAGCGCATGATTGATGTAATTTTTGCTAAATAGAGAGAGAAAAAAATGAAGTGTATGTGAATGAAATCTTAGTAAAAAGTAAAATGCTCAAGCAACATATGAAATCTTTAAAAGGGACCTTCGAAACCTTAGGTTTGGTCTGGGCAAGGTTGGTTTCAAGATAGGTTAGGCTCTAGCTAGGTAGGGTTNAATTTTTGCTAAATAGAGAGAGAAAAAAATGAAGTGTATGTGAATGAAATCTTAGTAAAAAGTAAAATGCTCGAGCAACATATGAATCTTTAAAAGGGACCTTCGAAACCTTAGGTTTGGTCTGGGCAAGGTTGGTTTCAGGATAGGTTAGGCTCTAGCTAGGTAGGGTCCGGACTAAGTAGGGTACGAGTAGGATGGGTTCGGGCTAGGTTTGTTTCAAGCAAGGTCGGGTCCGGGCTAGGTTGGGTTCAAGATAGGTTGGGTTCAACATAGGTTGGTCAGTGTCAGTTTGGGTTTATGCAAGGTTAGGTCGGGCAATGTTTGGCTCAAACTAGTAGGGTCCAGGCTAGGTTGAGTTCAGGTTAGGTTGGGTTTGGGTTAGGTTGGGTTCAGGTTAGATTGGGTTCGGGATAGGTTGGATCCATGCTAGGTTGGAAATGGGCTAGGTTGGGTTTGGACTAAGTCGAGTTCGGGTAAGTTGGGTTCAGGTTAGGCCAGGTTCAGGCTAGGTTGGGTTCGGGCCAGGTTGGATCTTGGCTAGGTCAGGTCTGGGCAATGTTGGGTCTAGGCTAGGTTGGGTTTGGCTTATGTTGAGTTAGGTTGAGTTTGGGCTAGATTGAATTCGAGCTAACCTAGGTCTAGGCCAAACCCGAGCCAAACCTAATAATTTAATGTAATTAATTATCCTAGGAACATAAAATAAGGAAAATAAAAGACAAAAAAAATTATAGGCAAACAATCGAACCAAAGAAAGGGGAGGGTGGTGAAGAGCGTTAGAGAACAACCAGTGAGAAGGAGGGAAGAGGAGGAAGGAGAATGCACTGGCTAAGGGGAAGAAAGACTACCTATAGATGTCTATAAGAAAAGATTAGCGGTGCAATCAGTTATCCTCTCTCTGACCCATCTGGATCTTCAATGGTTTGGAGCAGAGATCGACGATCATGTCTCCATCGATAGCTGGAGCTACCACGAATCATCAATGGAGATACCACAGATAACAAATGAAGCTCCCACTCATCGTGGTCACGCCAGTTGACAAAACTGGGTGCCTTCAAATTTAGTTTTATGCTAAGATTCCTTAAAATAATGGCAATATTAATGTTATTTCAATATTATTTGTGGTGATGTGTTATTAAGATTTTACTTGTACTTTAACTTCAAAATTTTATAAGAATTTTTGCAAGGACATTCAGGTTATAAATATTAATCAATATTTTAAGATCTACAAATTTAAATTATTCTTAAAATAATGANACTTTAACTTCAAAATTTTATAAGAATTTTTGCAAGGACATTCAGGTTATAAATATTAATCAATATTTTAAGTTCAATAAATTTAAATTATTCTTAAAATAATGACAATAGTAATGTTATTTCAATCTCCATAAGTTTACCTTAATTCGACTAGAAAAAATCAGAAAGAAAAATTTTGTCAATTAAGAAAAAACAATAGGCTTGCACTTCTAATTATTGAATTTCTGATCAATTAGAGCAAGTATATATACATATAAAAAATATAAATACCTAATAAAAAGAAAGTGAGGTACGACCGACCAAAAATTCTCATTTCCCATTCATGAACAAAATTGACTTATATAAAAACTGACATACCCATTTATTTTCTTATATGCGTTTAAAAAAATTAAGTAAATTATAGAAAAGATTAAAGTTAGGTTACACATTTGACAAGCCATTGTCGTCTCCTTCATTCTTGACCTCTTTGTTAGTCATCTCACTCTCAGAGTAAAACACCAATGAAACAATCTTTTCAAGATTGAACCATTCTGGTAGAACCATCACAATCTTGTTCAAGAAGCCAACCTTGTATACACTGAATTTCTCTATCAAAAGTGCCATATGAGACAGATGGGAGGAGAGCTCAACAAAAAAACTCATAATTCTTCTTCATTGTCATCTAGTCTTTCATGTTTTGGTTCTCCTCTTAGGTAGTCAAAAGCATCTTTAACTGACTGGGCAACTTTGCCTCATCTTTCTTTAACCTCTCCTCAATCTTCAGTTGCTCCTAGCACTCCTACTGAATGATGGTCGATTAGAAATGGGAAGTTGCACGTGCCCTTAAGTGATATCGATCAGTCATCCAAATCAAGGTTAGAGAGCATTGCTCAAGGAAGGCCTCATTCAAATGGAATCCAAATTTCATTTGAATCAAATCAACAATCTTAAAGGGATAGTGCACGCTACCACACGAGAATCAAAATTTTGACCCCTATAAAATTCCATCAACTCAAGCACAACTTTATCTCTTTGGTTTGTATCGTGATCTACTTCAACACATATTCCTTGCTTTTTTTTTTCCTTGGAGAAGGCACAGAGGGCAACTTATTCAAGCTGGTCATTGAATCTTTTCCCTCCTGGCAATATTCCTCCTAGTGACCAACTGGCTTAGACTGATCTAGCTTTGCAAAGTAGTCCAACGATAACTCCAGTGGGTGGTCCCCTTGAGGAGATTCATCTGAGCCTCCAAGGACAAAAAAAATGCTTCATCTCTCACTTACAACTTGATGAATGATGAAGTAGCCGATCAAGTGCTGGAAGATCCCACTTTTTGCTTTCTACTGAGACCTCTTCCTCATGGCGACTCGACTCTGCTCGGCTTGTAACCTCTCAGAACCCTACTGTTGTGCACTTGGAAGACCTGCAACTGATACAGAATTTTAGCGGGCACCGAAAATGTTGACCTCTCCATGAGGATCATCTCATATGTCACAATCCTTTGAAAAATAATCGTTGAATCAAAAACATAGTAAACAGGATCCACAACTTCCAAGCTTTATCCAACCCAAACCAGCCTAAGCATTCAATTTGCCACTCTGAAAGTGTTAAAGCGAGAGACTGAGTGAGCCTTCCTCTAGACCACTTGAGCAAACGCCATCACCTCCCTTTTCATCTCGTAGGCATCAGATAGATCCTAATATTTTTGTCATCTCCCCGAATGTGTCCATCTATAGCACTTGATTGATAAGCGTCAACTCAAAGTTTTTGTGGACTAATATCCTTTGTCCCTTTACTTTGGTGGCCTCCAACAACACCTTAATTGGTGTATTCATTTTTTGCTTTCAACGAGGATTTTCCAGATGAGACCATCCAGATGTTACCATTAATGCATGAAGGAACCGAGATAGAAACAAAGCTGTTAGTCTTTCACTCTATTCTCCAGCCCTAACAGCTGGATTTTATCAGCTGAAGCAAAAAATATAAAGAAGTCAGAGCTAACCCAAAAGGAGAATAGATGACTGAGGAGCTTGGTGGATCGTGAGATTCTTGAGTACCAGTAGAACATGATGTAGGTTATGATGGTGGTGGAAGAGTTAGGCTTGATATGGATGGAGATGTTGTTGTAGTGGGTAAAGATCGAACAAGACTTAGAATATAATAACAATTAAAGACCAGAACAAAATTAAACTTTAAAAAATAGAAAGTGGATGCCATATGATGAAGTGGCTCTATTGGCTTCGCCAGTGACCCGAAGTTTGATAGTCAGGTTAAAGATGAAAGTTTTCTATTGCAAGTCAACTTCACCCTGGGTCATTCAAGATCAGTTGCTCAGAGGAACCGATCTGAAATATTGAAGAGAGCGTCAACGAGCCATCAAAGCATAGCATAAAGGAAAAAAAATGGGAGAGCAAAAGGAAGCAAAAAAAAGGTAAAGTGTGATCTCAAAAACCCTATCACCATTATATATTGAAAAATGGTGGAAGTTTAACTGTCTCAATAAGGAAAAAAATATAATATGCTGACAGTGTGATCACATCAACACAAAATAAGACAATAATTTTTTTTTTTGAAATGGTTGCTTAAAATTATAATAAACACACTTAGAAAATCAATCTGAAATGAAATGTCTTACAAGAGGAGCAGTCATCACTTTGACCAAGGCATAGCCCAACCGAAGCGGCGTCCTATACAAGAACTCTCCTTCAAACCTAAACAAACTCAATTGCTCTGACTTAGCTTGAGCCTCAAATATCAGGGATCTCTTCTAGACATCCAAGTGCTACCAATGAAGTGTCACCACAGCCCCTTTCATCATCTCTACTTTGTTCACATGAGTTGACAACTCATGTATCTCTTCACCCTGCTGGATCCCTGCTGAGTGAGCGAACGAGCTCTCAATTTTTTTCTAGATGATAGGCAAGTGACTTAGGAGACATCCTGGATCAGTTTATTGATTTCTTGTGTCCTTCAAGGGGGGTGTCAAGTTGATCAAATTTGTCATCCTCCCTTGAGCGCCAACAGCCTTTTTCTGACACCTGGTCTGTTATCTCTAACGCCCTAACGAGTTCACACCCACACCAGTCGGAATTGGATCATCATCCAAGACCCTCAAAATAGGGTCCT
Source organism: Phalaenopsis hybrid cultivar (assembly GCA_002079205.1). NCBI lineage: Eukaryota > Viridiplantae > Streptophyta > Magnoliopsida > Asparagales > Orchidaceae > Phalaenopsis > Phalaenopsis hybrid cultivar. The sequence continues at coordinate 87,367 of JXCR01139726.1, read as the reverse complement.
CTATGTCAAGAAAAAATAATAAAATAAAAAAGACTTTAGAAAAAAAAAATCAAATCCCACAAACAAGATTGAAGCCCCTTTCACTCAGGTGTTGTTTTCACTTAGATATAGTAATTGACATAGCACCGCCAGGGCTCATGTATGAAGGCAATGAGAGGGTACTAGAAGTCATTCAAGTGTTCGAGTCAATTGAAGGGTCTCATGTTGAAGCAGAAGAGTGCGTAATCGATCAAAGGTGTGGTTGGTTAGCTGAACTCTTTTATGTTTAATGTTGATAAGTGAATCATCTGACCCCACATGATCTAGCATTTAAAGTGTCGACTTCCTCTTCACAATGACTTTCCTCTTCCTTTCACCTCTTGATCAGTTCCATCCCTTTGACTTTCGAAGGTGAAGCAAATCAGGTTCTTGTTAAGAACATCACCAAGGGTTTCATCACATTCTCCATCGTAACATTTGGAAGTTGGTGAGGAAAGTCGTATGGCAAATTAGGAATGGAAGGGAGTCTTATTGTGCCCTTTTTATAAAAATCAAATGAACTAAAATCAAGAGAGTTTAATTATTGAATCATCAATTAAAAATTAAATGTGATCTACTTTTGCTTTAAATTCTTATTCTTATAGCAACTATCGCTTTCTAGAAGTAACAAAATCTTGAAACTAAAATATGTAAATAAAAAATGTGTCAGCACTGATCTTAAATAGAAAGGACTTTATAGAAGGGAAGAGTTCAACGGAGACTGGTCTCACCATCAAGATATTGTGAGGCCCACTTGACTGACCGAGCCTAGCTGTATTAGTCAAGCAAACAAATTATGATAGGAATTTTTTTATCTTACTCCATATCTAACACAATAAAATCCACAGGTAAGATAAATTTATCAACCTTTACCAAAACATCTTCTATAACTCGTTTAGAATAAGTTATCGAACGATCAACTAACAAAAGAGTTACAGTAGTTGGTGAAATTTCTCCAAAACCTAACCTTTTAAAAATCGATAGAGGCATAAGATTAATAGTGGCTCCCAAATCACATTAAACTTTTCCAAAAAATCTTTCGCTAATAACACAAGGAATAGTAAAACTACCGGGTCCTTTAAATTTTTCAGGAAGCTTTTTTTGAATTATTTTGATGGAGAATAGATTATTTTGTTAATCGTATGCACATTGACCTAAATAATACATTAAATATCATATTTTTAGGATTTTTAAAGCTCTTGCAAACTTTGTGTGCCAAACTCCATCCTGCTGCAGCTATTATATGATAGTAAGGTCGTCATCAACATTACTCACAATCCAGTTCAGCATGATTTCACCAAACATGTGGAAATTGACAAACAGTTCATTAAGGAAAAGAATGAGTCTAGGAAAATTTGTGTTCATCTTGTGCTCTCCAGTGATTAATTGACGAATATTCTCTCCAAAATCTTCCTCGTTCTTTGTTTGATGATTTCAAATCCAAGTTAAACATAACTGACTTCTATGCTTCAACTTGAGTGGGAGTAAGGTACAAACAAGAAGATGACAGGGTGACTCAAACACACACCATCTGGCCAACAATGAGACAAAATAGCATCTAAGATAATTAAAACAAGAAAAATGACTCGATATGATATTGTATACACCTATATAGCTAACTTAAGAAAAAATCCAGCTTCATAAGGGTTGACAACTGGGCTAGATCAGTCAATTAACCCACAAACAATCAAGCTAAGCCAACTGAAATGATCCAAGCAACTTAAAACCAAGTAAGCTTGGCCAATCGAGCCTGAATGTCGTGAGACAATAAGCTCGTGCAAATACCATAAATATACTAGTATGAATGTAATATCATCATAATACACTCTTCCCTATAAAAAAGTGAAGTATTATATGAATAAGACAATTGATTATTGTTTACTCCGCCCCCACACTTTATTCATTTAGTGTGATTCACGTGCAAATTTGAATTCAACAACTCAAAATCAAAATGCAATAAGAACTAAATTTTGAAACACATAAAGTTATTGAAACTAACGAATTTGAGGAATAATTTTTGGAACTTGTTTTCTTAAAACAATATGAAATGTTGGATCTTATATTTTTAGTACTATAAATATATATATCAGACATAAAATGATCTATATAAATATACTAGATATTATTTATATTTATGCATTAGTTCTTGCTTCTAATTATAATAAAGAAGTAAAAAATGTTTTATTTTTCTTAAAATTTAAATTAAAGTTTATTTATATAACAAATAATAACACAAACTCTATCAAACAAATAGTCACGGTATGCGGTTTATATATATATCTTAACTAACCTTTTGAGAAGAGAGATGACTCCAATCTTCATTAGGGAATATATTTTTATGCATAAAGATGAGCTCCAAAGGTGTAAATTTCTTTTCAAAGTTTTGCATGCAAACAAATAAAGAGACTCATTTACAATGACTTCCAAATAGTGATGTTAATGATCTGATTTTAAGTCGAGCTGAGGCCAACTCATATAGATTTAGTGTAGCTTGAAATCATCTCATTGCTCGATATATTCGATTTCGAGCTGAGCCGCTCGAAATTGAATCGAGATCGATCCATCTCGAAATCAAAACAAGCTGGCTCAATTGAGTTCTTTGAATTTGTTTCAACTCAGAATCAGCACGATTCGGCCCACAATTGAAACTAAGTGGCCCAAATTTAGTCATTTGGATTTGTACCAACTCGAAATCAGCCCTAAATTGGCTTGTGACTGGTTAAATTTAATTAAAAGCATTATATAAAGAAACTTTATAAATAAAAAAAATACTATGAGCCGATCTCTCTTTACTTTGAGCCGATTCATATATGACTCAAAATTACTTTGTAAAAAAATTTGATCCAAAATTTTGACTCATAACTCTGCTCGTTTATTTTAATCCAATCTTAATCCTCATCAAAATTCGAATTAAATTTTTCAATGATTAAATAATCTTCGAGCTAAATTCACAGCCAAACTTACTACACAAATAATGAAACAAAAAGGTGTGCACCGTATCCGCCAAATTTGCGCATTACAAAACAAAACACGCATTATTATAAGACGACCTTCATCCTTGAATAAAAAAAATTATATTTGAATATTTTGGCTAAACTTTAATAACATGATTAACATGATCAATAAATTTATATTAAATTCGATGTAATATATAAAAATTAATTAAAATTTATATTATATTTATCCCAAAATAAATTCATCCAACTGCAAACCATACAACGAGAAATAAATTTAAGTCGGCCTTAACAATCATACCAAACAATTCCTACATCTTTACACATCTAACAACTAAATTTTAATATTAACATGCACAATACTTAAAAACACATAAAAAATATTACTATTATTAACATTTTTTAAAACAATTAATCTTTTCATACTAATGCATTTGTCATCATCATGGAACTAACATGTAAATATCAAATATTTGGTGTTAGGCATGTAAATGTACAAGAAATGTGGTTGGTCTGTAAATCGTCCAAAAATTCAATTAGAATTTCATGAGCTAAAAAGTTCTTCCAAAAGTAGTCAAATCTTCTAATTCAGAGGATAAAATAAGAAATATAAACTTGAGATAATTTCAAAAAACTTTCAAAGAAGAACACCTGAAGCGTGTTTTCCACACATTGCTTCTCAACAGAACGCCTATCCTCTTCCCTAGTACAGACATGGCTGCTAAGAGTTGAAAAAAGAAGAAGAAAAGGATTTTTGCTTACATTTATATAAATAAGGATAGCTAAAAAGAATTACACAATCTTACAGATCAAAACTCAGAATTAAGATGTGGAAGCTATGTTTGCCTCCGCAGCTTTAGGGCGCCACATGGTTTTCTGCACGCAGAGCAGCCCCTCGCCCTCCTTCATATAAGTTATTCTGATCTCCCATTTCAAGGACCTTGCGATGAGCTCCAACTCATTGATGGTTTCTTTGGTATCCCTCACTATGAGATTGCCTTCAGGTCTCAGAATTCGATCTACCTCCACAAACACGGGCAGTATATCGCACCTGGACAGCAGTAGAGGTTTAGTAAGAACAATGGGGCATTTGCATGCATGCCACATGATTCTTATGTATTTACATCTCTATCACCAAAACATTCATATTTGCATGTATATCAATCAAATCTTTAGCATCACATCAATAATACCATCATCAGTATCTTTTTAAAAGAGATGCATCTGTTCGTTATGACACCAAGGTGTTGGGAGTGTAAGTTACAATTTTTTGGAGCTAGATATGTAAATAGATAAAAATTGTGTGGTGTGTATGTAAATTTTCCAAGAATAATTACAGAAGAAGAACTGCAACATGAATTCCAAATAAATTAGCATCACATAATGAAGTTTTACTAGTTGTTAATCAAGAGCCGGTTAAAGTAAATTGAAATATTGAAGAAGTGCTATCCGCTGACTCGTATGATTTTGAAAGGGAAAGTATAGGTAGATTTACATGCATATCACTCAGTTCCTATGAATTTACATATCAAACATCTAAGCTCAACTATTACATAAATAGGGGTATTTTTTATGTGATTTGGAAGGCATGGGTTGTATAAATATAAAACAAATAAAATTTACATGCTAGATATGTAAATACATAAGAATTGAGTAGTATGTATCTAGTTTTATCGTTTGAAAGCTTCTGAAACAGAAGATCAATTCATATTCACACAAACAGCACTCAAACCCTTAATATGACATCAAAAATACCATTTTTACTTTTTAGAAGTTCAATAAACCTTTTATGAAACCAAAGTGTTATAAACATGAATATAAAAATTTAGGTGTTAGTTATGCAAATACATAAATGGTATGCATGTATATTTCCCAAAAAAAGAAAAAGAAGCAATATTCACCTCTTCTTGATCCTGGAAAATAGATGATCTGCATGAAGAAGGTCGTATGTTCTAGGATAGGTGCTGAATGCTTCGCACCAATCATGGTATATGCCAAAGAGCCCACGTTCAAATATGACAGGAAGGGTGTCGGGTGAATCAATGGACACAACATTCATAACCCAAACCTTCATGTCCCGTAAGGCTGCAGCAAATCTGTCAAAAACAACCGAAGCAACAGATATCAATGAGTTAAAGGATAAAATTAAAAATTAATCACAACAAGCTTTTCAATGAGTTCCAGCTCAACAGCATATCTAATAAAGTAATAAAGTGCCAAAATAGTCTCGAATATTCACATTGGGCCATTATAATCCCAAAATTTATGAAAATGTCAGATTAGTCCCCAATTTTTTTTAACCGTACGGGGACTACTTTAGCCCGTATATTTTTGTGCCCTAAATTGACACTTCTATAGACTTTGGGACTCGAATGCCCTACTGCAAAGAGTATGTAGACCATTTTGTCACTTTTCTCTGAAGGGAAATATCATGAAGAAAATAATGGAAACAGTTAATATCCCCATTTTTTTTTAATCCAGCATGGCACATTACACAGCTATACACAGCTGCAAAAATTAAAAAATAAAAAGGTTTTACTAATGCTGGTCTTACATGACAGAATGAAAGATTTATTCTTATTTCTATTCACATAAAAAGAAATGTTCTTC
>JXCR01139726.1:11816-81704 GCA_002079205.1 Phalaenopsis hybrid cultivar | reverse complement strand
CCATAAACCCCAACCTGTGAGCTGTTGAGCCAATATGGTGTTGTCTCCAACCTTTGCGGCCATTTATCGGGCCAATGTGAGCCACGAAGAGTGGGATCGACAGGCAACTTGTGTATGCATGCTTGAAGTTGAATATTCCTTTATCATTTTAGAATGAAATGGGTAAATAAATGTGAAAGGAATGGAGAAATCATAGTACATTTTGATTATAAGCTTACCAAGCTGCGTTTGGATCATCAGATTCCTGGCAGAGCGGTGGGCTGTTCTGGCTTCTTGTGTCATAGCAGGCATTGTTTGATGGTTTTCTGAATATAGCAAAACCTACTTCGTTAAGGGCATCCCTTGTTTTAGTTACCATTTCCCAACACAGAGATTTTGTCAAAGCAAACGTTGCTGGAATCAAGTCCCACACAAATGTTTAAGTTAGAGACGTTATTAATGACGTGATACTTCAAATCTTAAAGATCCAAGGCAGCAAAAAATAGATGTTTACAGAAGCNAGTCCCACACAAATGTTTAAGTTAGAGACGTTATTAATGACGTGATACTTCAAATCTTAAAGATCCAAGGCATCAAAAAATAGATGTTTACAGAAGCAGCTTTCCCCCTAAAAAAAAAGCTTTCCTCGTATGGTTTGATGAAAAAAATATGGTAAGAGTTATAATGTGGGATTTCCATGAAATAAAAATATGAAGTACAGATACATTAAAAGATCAGTGCTGCAAACTACACGTGTTAGGCCAAAAAAAATCTATACTTTTTATGCGGAAGTGCCTGTTAGGATTGAATACAATGAATTCAAAACATTATAAGACAATGAGATTTAAATCATAGCCCATGTCCATGAAAAAACAGAAGGAATCCAATCAACTCGAAATAAGTTGCACTGTGTTTGAAGGGGAATAAGAAAATGATCCCTCTCTCTCTCATCTTTTAATAAGGATGAGTTNCACTGTGTTTGAAGGGGAATAAGAAAATGATCCCTCTCTCTCTCATCTTTTAATAAGGATGAGTTTTTTTTTCTTCCACATCAATCACTCTCAATAGAAAAAAAAAGGAATGTACAAGGTTAAAATTACCCAAAATATAAAATTTAGCTATATTTTGTTCGTATAGAAAAGCATCGACTTGAAAGCATGCTTTGTTCATTCCCCCCTGGCTATCTATACACAAAATTACTATTAAAAAAATAAATTTGTTTAATTATTATAAATTTAAAATTAAAACAGTTGGCCAAAAATTCTTATCTTGACTAGTGGGAAGTGAGCAATCTGAAGCACTCCCTTTGACATGTTAAGCACCATGAATCCATGACAATACTCTTTTCATGTTAAGTACATGAATTCATGGCACTCCTTAATTATCACGTGAATTTGTGGCTCCTTTTATACCTTATTTAGCATTTTCTCCTTATTTATCACATGAATTTTTTAATCCTTTTATATCTTAGTTAGCTATTCTAATACTATCAAAACTTAACCTTCAACTGGATTGTAGAGATCTACCATTTAAAGTTTACTTGAGATGCCTCTGGAAGCTGGTTTGTTAAATATGTTAGCAAGTTGAATTCCTATTTGAATATATGGAGTGCAAATTAACTTATTTTCTAATTTCCTATTCAACGTAATAAGAGTACAAGAGTTAAAAACTATATAATTTTGCTCCAGACAGCAAGACAAAAGATTTTTTTTCTTTTTTTTTGAGAGAATTAAAGAAGTTCCTTAAATTATCAATTCCAAGTTGAAAGTTCTTCGTTAAACAAGATAATCTTTCTTTATTCAATTGGCCTTCTTTATTTACAATACAACTTTGGAGTTTTGCTTGTAGAGTTTTTATCATTTCNTCTTTATTCAATTGGCCTTCTTTATTTACAATACAACTTTGGAGTTTTGCTTGTAGAGTTTTTATCATTTCTTTGATATGCCCTTTTTCTCACAATAATAACACTACAAGTGCTTATAGGTCAAGTCTTTTATCCTTCTTTTTTATGAGATTTGGCGATAACAAGTCCCTTATCTTGGGGTACTATGCTTGTCATTGTTGATGTTTCAAATTTGATCGTGTAAAACAATACCTTCTTTTTTCAATTCAAATGAGCGAGAATATCTCATTTAGGGATAGGCTCATTATGCTCAAGATTTAAATACAAATTTGGTCAAATTTATTATTGAGTCTCACAAGAATGCTAAACATCCTCTCTTTCTACAAATTATTTCAGAAACATATGTCATTACTACACTTCATCGTGAGACATTGATAGTAATCTAATTCTAACTAATGAAAACTTCTAATATTGAAATATTCATTGATAACGAGGTTAACCTACTAGGTTGGTAAGAGCTTTGTCTTATCTTATACATGAGAGCAACAATTTAAACTTTCGAGTTTATTTGATAGCTTCTCAAATGACTTGATGTCGTTAGGCATATGCATAGTCAATTGAATTCAGGCATCATTAAGTTTCATAACTATGACTTGAGCATGAAATCTGCATCAACTTAACATATAAACTTTTGGGAAGTTAGAGCCATTAGAGGATCAAGAAGATGATGGATTTTTTCCCTTTTCTTACACAAAGGTATTCATAACTTGAGACCACTTGAAGTTTTTTTTTTTTCTATTCAAATGATAAAAGGTCTGCAATATTTTAAAAAAATTCTCCTTTAATCTAATTTTCCCTATTTATGATAGTCAACTTTTTAGAAGAGAAGTCAAAAAAATCAAGCATGATGAGGAGAAAAATGAAAAAGATGTAAAAATAAATGTTAGAAAGGACGTAAAATTAGACCTTATTTGAATACAATATAGAAAAGAAGTAGCAGGCATTTATTCATTGCCTCCATGAGCATTTATACAAAAATTACCTAGAAAATAGTTAAAAATAATAATTATAAAGAATTTAAAAATTAAAACTGTTGCCTCTTAGCTAGTGGGAGAAGAAAAATCCACGATACTCCCTTTCCATATTAAGTACATGAATCCATGGCACTCTACTTTAATGTTAAGCACAAGAATCCGTGGCACTCCTCTTTCATATTAAACATCTGAATTTATGGCACATATTCTCTTATATTTATTACATGAATCCAAGGCTCCTTTCATTACTTATTTTTAATAATAATACTTTCAACAATTAGCGATAACTTCTAGTTACTTAAATATTGTTCATTCAAGAATAATAAGTTTAATCAAATTACACATTATCACTACTTTTGGCATGCATTTCAACCAAGTAAAAACTAGAGAAGCTGTAATATACAAAGAATAAAAATACCATTCCATATCTCCTGCTCTTCTTTCAATGCTCGATAAACTGGAGTAGCAGACCATACAAAATAGCCATCCGGACGTAGCAATCGATTCAGTTCCAACAATAGCATACCACCTAAAGCTTACAACTTCAGTAATTTTGCATGAAAAAAGTACATATACTGAAAGATTAGAGCAAATTGTAACTGAAAAAAGTATATATACTGAAAAAAGTATATACCGAAAAAGCTTACCTTCAATGTGCCATGGCACTCGGCAACGAGCACAATGAATAACGTCAAAGACCTTGCTAGGAAAAGGGAGTCTCTTGGTTCCCATGACAGCTGATATTGCCGGAATTCCTCTTTCAAGAGCAAATTGCACCTGAGCTTCATGCTCATCTTTTGGAGCAAAAGACATGGTGAGAGTATCTCGGTCAAAGAGATATCCTCCAAAGCTAGCAACCCCACAGCCAACATCTAACACAACACGGCTTTGTTTTCCCCATGCTATATCAGGAAATGACTACGTGAAAATGAAAGAAAACATCTCATATATCAGAGGTAAGGATCTCAATTAAACATATACTTAAGAGTCATTATCAAACCATAATAGCAATCAGCATCTGCTCAACAAGAATATTCTAAACAATGATCAATCAAGCTGTTAAAAAAATGCCAAAATATGACAAAGATTCATACCTCTTGGATGAAATCAATGTAGTGAAGTGCACCATTTTTAAATTGAGTTCCACCACCAGGGAAAATAAGATGTTCTCCACTCACTTTAACCCAATTTTGGTGTCCCTTCACAACTGCAAGCTTAGTGTGAGGAACATTGTAGTACCATACCTGCAGTTAATTGATATCCAAAACAGAGTAAACAAATTAGCTTACTAATCCAAAAATGTCGTGCATATCACATCAGAACTTGGATCAGTCAGTAGCGCCATGTACCTTCTCCCTACTGTTAGGCCACTCAATAGGCTTTCGATATCCTTTTGGACATGGAACAAGACAAGTTGGCCCCTCTTTAGGGCAATGCCTTTCACGATGTTCATAGTGCTTTGTGCTTCGGAGCTTCTTGATAGCTTCCTCATTATCAAGACAAGGTATATAATCCTCTCCTGCAGTAACATTACAAAGCTTCCAGTTATATTGTCCCTTGGATGATGAGGATGCTTGAAGCTCTTTCTGATTCTTTGATTCAGCAGATTGTGTAGACCAAGCCCCATTTTGTGTATTAGTCTCATTAAGAAGATCAGAGTGAGCTTCATCTGGCAATATATCATCAACAGCCCGGTCCTTTGCTTGAGGTTCAGTCTTGTTCTCCACATTAGCTTTTTCAGCCTCCTTCTCATGATTTTGCCCTGCCTCCTCCTTTATCAGCCCTTCCTCTTTCGCAGCCTGCACTGCATCAGCATCATCGTCAGATTTCTCCTCCCCTACATTCTTGTTATCCGACCGTTTTTGCACACTACTGCTAGCATCATTGGATTTTTCCTCATTTCCAGGTTGATCTTCATCACCAGCAGTTTCTTCAGAGTTCTTATTATTTGATTGATCTGTTTGAGATTCTGTAGCAGATTCATCAGAACTCTGCTCTGAATCATTGTTTTGCTCAGAACTCTCTTCTTGATCAGCATCTTTCTCCTTGTTTATTCCCTTTTCAGTATTCCTAGCTTCAGTCAAACTCTGTTCTGTACTGATGTTTTGCCCATCCTTTCGCGACTCTGTAGCACCACCCTCAGCAAGCACGCCTTCAGCTGTTTTTGCTACTTCACCACCTTCACCGGTCCCGCTCACATCACTGTACGTCTGAGGTTTTGATTCACCAACAGAGTCATCCTTCTCTCCCTTAATTAAATCAGAAGAGTTGTCTTCTGAGTTTTCTTGGGCAGCCTGATCATCTGAAGCCTCCTTATTGGATTTTCTTGCAGTTGCCTCTCGGCTGGATTTAGTATCCCCTTGTGTTTTTTCTTCAGGAACATCCCCAGAGTTCCCCTCAAAGTGCTTGGAAAGGCCATCTGAAACCGTTTCTGCCACTTTAGATTTGCCAGATGCTGGCATCTCTACTGGTACCTCAGTGGATGATGTCATCATCCAGACTCCCACCAAGCACAGAGCAACGAAAACAACAAGGGTCGCATTTGAACAACATGAGGGCGACCTCCTACTGTCAACCCGGTGGATCCTTCCAATCGCCATCTTTTAATGTATAGCAAACCTAGAGCAAATATTTGGAAAAATGAATGAAAAAAAAAAAGATTCACAAACTGTTCGAATGTTCACGTTCCAATGATAGAATTTAAAACAAAAGAAGCACACTATTATTATTAGAAGAAAAAGAATGGTATACAGTGGTGGACCTAAGGGGNAATGAATGAAAAAAAAAAAGATTCACAAACTGTTCGAATGTTCACGTTCCAATGATAGAATTTAAAACAAAATAAAGCGTTTAAAAAGAAATCTAGCAAGCAAGGAGCAAATAAATTGCGGCTGTTGGAAAAAGTCTACATGGACTTCTAATAGAAGCACTCTATTATTATTAGAAGAAAAAGAATGGTATACAGTGGTGGACCTAAGGGAATATTATATTAACGCTAACTAGGCGAGATCATCAGTAGATATTAGCTCTACTTCAATATATCGCATGGTACTAGGAGCATTCTGATTATATGGAGAAGCATGAAACAAACTCGTCTCAAGGTACAATGCTGAATTTGAATTCAGGGCAACCTCTCAAGATATTTGTAAATTCTTACAGATTAAAATTATACTAGAAAATTTAAAAATCAAATAAGTATTGTCCATTATACAATACAATATGATCAAACAAAACAAGTTGAGATGGATATATATTTTATAAAAAAAAAAAAGATTAATTTGTATTCCATATATTCCAACTTGAAATTAAACTAGCTGAGATATTTATCAATAAACTTTATAACACTGTATTAAAAAATATCTTAAGCAAATTTTAAATGATGGATCTCCGCCGTTGAATTTGAGAGAGTATTGAAAGTATTAGAATTGTTAAATAAAAGATAAAATGAGCCACAAAACCATGCGAAAAATACGGGAAAATAAATGCCACGGATTCATGTGCATAACAAGGAAAGATGAGCACCATTAATTTATGTGCTTGAAAGAAATGGGAGTGCCATGGATCACTAAAACCTCCCAAAAGCAATTATGAGAAGTTTTAGAATGTGGATTTAATTTTTTAATCCTCTGTAAGTAATAATTTTTAATTATTTTTTAGGTAATTTTGTCTACAAATCAATTGAGAGAATAAACAAAGAAATGCTTTAAAGCCACTTTTTTTATATTAGCTTATTAAACACTTATTACATTATTAAATGATGTCATGTAGAATTTGTTATCACTATTAAATCACTAAAAGGATATGAACTTATTACATTATTAAATGATGTCATGTAGAATTGACTGCACATTTGATAGATAGTAATGCTTATAGGGCAAACGACATGAACTAAGGCCATATTAAACCAATTCTGGCCATGTGCAGTCAATTCTAGCAAATGCAAATTAATTCTAAAGGTCACAAAAAATATTAAAAATAAGTTTTCATTTGCATTTTGGGTAAAAAAAATATTTAAAGTTTTCGGTTATTGAAAATTTGTGACGCTAAAAAATTCTGTTTTTAGTGATTTTTATAATAAATTAGATACTACAGATGATAAAATATATATTTATAAACTAGTCAAACAAAGAGAAAAGAAAAGCAAGTGTATTAAATATGAAAATCAAAAAATACTATTCTGAGAGAAAGATACTCAACATTGGCGAGTGAGCTATTGTGATAAAATTTTCAATGAAACTTCTGAAAATGCAATCAACATTGTGATCCTAATATCCTTAAAAATAATAAAATGTTTTTTTTACCGTTGCAACAGTAAAAAAGAAGTTGAAGAGGATTAAAGAAAAACAATAATGAAAAATCAATTAGACCTGATGATATCCCAATTGAGGTGTGAAATNGCGAGTGAGCTATTGTGATAAAATTTTCAATGAAACTTCTGAAAATGCAATCAACATTGTGATCCTAATATCTTTAAAAATAATAAAATGTTTTTTTCACCCTTGCAACAGTAAAAAAGAAGTTGAAAAGGATTAAAGAAAAACAATAATGAAAAATCAATCAGACCTGATGATATCCCAATTGAGGTGTGAAATATTTAAGAAATTTTGGTAGTTTCTTGGCTTATNGGTTCGTTTAGCAAACCGAACGAAAAAAATTGTTCGTGTTCGTCTCGTTTGCTTATCGAACAAATCGAACACAAACGCTCTGACGAATCGAACACGAACTGTTTGCGAACAACGAGCTTTTTTGACAGCCCTAAGCCTAGCTGTATTAGTCAAGCAAACAAATTATGATAGGAATTTTTTTATCTTCTTCCATATCTAACACAATAAAATCCACAGGTAAGATAAATTTATCAACATTATCAACATTTACCAAAACATCTTCTATAACTCCTTTAAGTTATCGAACGATCAACTAACTGAATAGTTACAGTAGTTGGTGAAATTCTTCCTAAACCTAACATTCTAAAAATCGATAGAGGCATAAGATTAATAGTGGCTCCCAAATCACATTAAACTTTTCTGAAAAATCTTTCGCCAATAACACAAGGAATAGTAAAACTACTGTGATCTTTAAATTTTTCAGAAAGCCTTTTTTGAATAATTTTGATGGAGAAAAGATTATTTTGTTAATCGTATGCACATTGCCTTAAATAATACATTAAATATCATATTTTTAAGATCTGCGAAGCTCTTGCAAGCTTTGTGTGCCAACCTCCATCCAGCTGCAGCTATTTTATGATAGTAAGGTTGTCATCAACATTACTCACAATTCAGTTCAGCATGATTGCACCAAACATGTGGAAATTGACAAACAGTTCATTAAGGAAAAGAATGCGTCTAGGAAAATTTGTGTTCATCTTGTGCTCTCCAGTGGTTAATTGACGAATATTCTCACCAAAATCTTCCTCGTTCTTTGTTTGATGACTTCAAATCCAAGTTAAACATAACTGACTTCTATGTTTCAACTTGAGTGGGAATACGATGCAGACAAGAAGATGACAGGGTGACTCAAACACACGTCATTTGGCCAACAATGAGACAAAATAGCATCTAAGATAATTAAAACAAGAAAGATGACTCGATATGATATTGTATACACCTATATAGTTGACTTAAGGAAAAATCCCGCTTCATAGCATCTCCAATCATCCAATGTACACCTTAAAGTCCTCTCACTTGGGTTTAAGGGTTGACAACAAGAGAGATGACTCCAATCTTCATTAAGGAATATATTTTTATGCATAAAGATGAGCTCCAAAGGTGTAAATTTCTTTTCAAAGTTTTGCATGCAAACAAATAAAGAGTCTCCTTTACAATGACTTCCAAATAGTGATGTTAATGATCTGATTTTAAGTCGAGCTGAGGTCAACTCAAATAGATTTAGTGTAGCTTGAAATCGGCTCATTGCTCGATATATTCGATTTCGAGCTGACCCACTTGAAATTGAATCGAGATCGATCCATCTCGAAATCAAAACAAGCTGGCTCAATTGAGTTCTTTGAATCTGTTTCAACTCAGAATCAGCTCGATTCGGCCCACAATTGAAACTAAGTGGCCCAAATTTAGTCATTTCGATTTGTACCAACTCGAAATCAGCTCTAGATTGGCTTGTGACTAGTTAAATTTAATTAAAAGCATTATATAAAGAAATTTTATAAATAAAAAAAAAATACTATGAGCCGATCTCTCGTTAGTTTGAGCCGATTCATATATGACTCAAAATTACTTTGTAAAAAAATTTGATCCAAAATTTTGACTCATAACTCTGCTTGTTTATTTTAATCCAACCTCAATGCTCATCAAAATTCGAATTAATTTTTCAATGATTAAATTATCTTCGAGCTAAATTCACAACCAAACTTCCTACACAAATAATGAAACAAAAAGGTGTGCATCGTATCCACCAAATTTGCGCATCACAAAACAAAACACGCATTATTATAACACGTCCTGCATCCTTGAATAAAAAATTTATATTTGAATATTTTGGCTAAATTTTAATAACATGATTAACATGATCAATAAATTTATATTAAATTTGATGTAATATATAAAAATTAATTTAAATTTATATTATATTTATCCCAAAATAAAATTCATCCAACTGCAAAACATACTTCGAGAAATAAATTTAAGTCAGCCTTAACAATCATACCAAACAATTCCTAAATCGTCCAAAAATTCAATTAGAATGTCATGAGCTAAAAAATTCTTCCAAAAATAATCAAATCTTCTAATTCAGAGGACAAAATAAGAAATATAAACTTGAGATAATTTCAAAAAACTTTCAAAGAAGAACACCTGAAGCGTGGTTTCCACACATTGCTTCTCAACAGAACGCCTATCCTCTTCCCAAGTACAGACATGGTTGTTGCTACGAGTTGAGAAAAGAAGAAGGAAAAGATTTTTGCTTACATTTATATAAATAAGAATAGCTAAAAAGAATTACACAATCTTACAGATCAAAACTCAGAATTAAGATGTGGAAGCTATGTTTGCCTCCGCAGCTTTAGGGCGCCACATGGTTTTCTGCACGCAGAGCAGCCCCTCGCCCTCCTTCATATAAGTTATTCTGATCTCCCATTTCAAGGACCTTGCGATGAGCTCCAACTCATTGATGGTTTCTTTGGTATCCCTCACTATGAGATAGCCTTCAGGTCTCAGAATTCGATCTACCTCCACAAACACGGGCAGTATGTCGCACCTGGACAGCAGTAGAGGTTTAGTAAGAACAATGGGGCATTTGCATGCATGCGACGTGATTCTTATGTATTTACATCTCTATCACCTAAACATTCATATTTGCATGTATACCAATCAAATCTTTAGCATCACATCAATAATAACATCATCAGTATCTTTTTAAAAGAGATGCATCTTTTCGTTGTGACACCAAGGTGTTGTGAGTGTAACTTGCACTTTTTTGTAGATATGTAAATAGATAAAAATTGTGTGGTGTATATGTAAATTTTCCAAGAATAATTACAGAAGAACTGCAACATGAATTCCAAATAAATTAGCATCACATGATGAAGTTTTACTAGTTTGAAAGCTCAATTGCTGGTCATTCATTTGTTAATCAAGAGCCGGTTAAAGTAAATTGAAGTATTGAAGAAGTGGTATCCGCTGACTCGTATGATTTTGAAAGGGAAAGTATAGGTAGATTTACATGCATATCACTCAGTTCCTATGAATTTACATATCTAACATCTAAGCTTAACTATTACATAAATTGGGGTATTTTTGATGTGATGTGGAAGGCATGGGTTGTATAAATATAAAACAAATAAAATTTACATGTTAGATATGTAAATACATAAGAAATGAGTAGTATGTATCTAGTTTTATCGTCTGAAAGCTTCTGAAACAGAAGATCATTTCATATTTACATAAACAGCACTCAAACCCTTAATATGACATCAAAAATACCATTTTTACTTTTTAGAAGTTCAATAAACCTTTTATGAAACCAAAGTGTTATAAACATGAATATAAAATTTAGGTGTTGGTTATGCAAATACATAAAAATTGTGTGGTATGCATGTATATTTCCCAAAAAAAAGAAAAAGGAGCAATATTCACCTCTTCTTGATCCTGGAAAATAGATGATCTGCATGAAGAAGATCGTATGTTCTAGGATAGGTGCTGAATGATTCGCACCAATCATGATATATGCCAAAGAGCCCACGTTCAAATATGACAGGAAGGGTGTCGGGTGAATCAATGGACACAACATTCATAACCCAAACCTTCATGTCCCGTAAGGCTGCAGCAAATCTGTCAAAAACAACCGAAGCAACAGATATCAATGAGTTAAAGGATAAAATTAAAAATTAATCACAACAAGCTTTTCAATGAGTTCCAGCTCGACAGCATATCTAATAAAGTAATAAAGTGCCAAAATAGTCTCGAATATTTACATTGGGCCATTATAATCCCAAAATTTATAAAAATGTCAGATTAGTCCCGAAATTTTTTTAACCGTGCGGGGACTACTTAAGCCTGTATATTTCTGTGTCCTAAATTGACACTTCCATAGACTTTGGGACTCGAATGCCTCCTGCAAAGAGTTTGTAGACCATTTTGTCACTTTTCTCTAAAGGGAAATATCATGAAGAAAATAATGGAAACAGTTAATATCCCTATTTTATTATAATCCAGCATGGCACATTACACAGCTGTACACAGCTGCAAAAATTTAAAAATAAAAAGGATTTACTAATGCTGGTCTTACATGACATAGAATGAAAGATTTATTCTTATTTCTATTCACATAAAAAGAAATGTTCTTCTTTAAAAGTGGGCCCTTTTATAGGATAAAATCCATGCAAAAACTCAAAATAAAGTGAGGCAGATCACTTACCCTCCATATACTGATCTCATATCCATAACATTTCTCACATTAGACCAGTTGATACCCATTCCATTAATGTAAGATTTACTAACTACTTTTTTCCAATGGTTATAATCATCTCGGAAATCCTCAGGGCCAGGTTTGCCATAAACCCCAACATGTGAGCTGTTGAGCCAATATGGTGGNGGCCAGGTTTGCCATAAACCCCAACCTGTGAGCTGTTGAGCCAATATGGTGTTGTCTCCAACCTTTGCGGCCATTTATCGGGCCAATGTGAGCCACGAAGAGTGGGATCGACAGGCAACTTGTGTATGCATGCTTGAAGTTGAATATTCCTTTATCATTTTAGAATAAAATGGGTAAATAAATGTGAAAGGACTGAAGAAATCGTAGTACATTTTGATTATAAGCTTACCAGGCTGCGTTTGGATCATCAGATTCCTGGCAGAGCGGTGGGCTGTTCTGGCTTCTTGTGTCATAGCAGGCATTGTTTGATGGTTTTCTGAATATAGCAAAACCTACTTCGTTAAGGGCATCCCTTGTTTTAGTTACCATTTCCCAACACAGAGATTTTGTCAAAGCAAACGTTGCTGGAATCAAGTCCCACACAAATGTTTAAGTTAGAGACGTTATTAATGACGTGGTACTTCAAATCTTAAAGATCCAAGGCATCAAAAAATAGATGTTAACAGAAGCAGCTTTCCCCCAAAAAAAAAAGCTTTCCTCGTATAATTTGATGAAAAAAATATGGTAAGAGTTATAATGTGGGATTTCCATGAAATAAAAATATGAAGTACAGATACATTAAAAGATCAGTGCTGCAAACTACACGTGTTAGGCCAAAAAAAATATATACTTTTTATGCGGAAGTGCCTGTTAGGATTGAATACAATGAATTCAAAACATCATAAGACAAGGAGATTTAAATCATAGCCCATGTCCATGAAAAAATGGAAGGAATCCAATCAACTCGAAATAAGTTGCACGTGTTTGAAGGGGAATAAGAAAATGATCCCTCTCTCTCTCATCTGTTAATAAGGATGAGTTCTTTTTTTTCTTCCACATCAATCACTCTCAATAGAAAAAAAAAGGAATGTACAAGGTTAAAATTACCCAAAATATAAAATTTAGCTATATTTTGTTCGTATAGAAAAGCATTGACTTGAAAGCATGCTTTGTTCATTCCCCCCTGGCTATCTATACACAAAATTACTTTTTAAAAAAAAATTTGTTTAATTATTATAAATTTAAAATTAAAACAGTTGGCCAAAAATTCTTATCTTGACTAGTGGGAAGTGAGCAATCTGAAGCACTCCCTTTGACATGTTAAGCACCATGAATCCATGACAATACTCTTTTCATGTTAAGTACATGAATTCATGGCACTCCTTTTTCATATTAAGCACACGAATTCATAGCACATATTTTCCTTAATTAGCACGTGAATTTGTGGCTCCTTTTATACCTTATTTAGCATTTTCTCCTTATTTATCACATGAATTTTTTAATCCTTTTATATCTTAGTTAGCTATTCTAATACTATCAAAACTTAACCTTCACTGGATTGTAGAGATCTACCATTTAAAGTTTACTTGAGATGCCTCTGGAAGCAGGTTTGTTAAATATGTTAGCAAGTTGAATTCCTATTTGAATATATGGAGTGCAAATTAACTTATTTTCTAATTTCCTATTCAATGTCATAAGAGTACAAGAATTAAAAATTATATAATTTTGATCCAGACAGCAAGACACAAAAGATTTTTTTTTTTTTTTGAGAGCGAATTAAAGAAGTCCTTAAATTATCAATTCCAAGTTGAAAGTTCTTGGTTAAACAAGATAATCTTTCTTTATTCAATTGGCCTTCTTTATTTACAATACAACTTTGGAGTTTTGCTTGTAGAGTTTTTATCATTTCTCTTTAATATGCCTTTTTTCTCACAATAATAGCACTACAAGTGCTTATAGGTAAAGGCTTTTATCCTTCTTTTTGATGAGATTTGGCGATAACAAGTCCCTTATCTTGGGGTACTATGCTTGTCATTGTTGATGTTTCAAATTTGATCGTGTAAAACAATACCTTCTTATTTCAATTCAAATGAGCGAGAATATCTCATTTAGGGATAGGCTCTTTATGCTCAAGATTTGAATACAAATTTGGTCAACTTTATTATTGAGTCTCACAAGAATGCTAAACATCCTCTCTTTCTACAAATTATTTGAGAAACATATATCATTACTACAATTCATTGTGAGACATTGATAGTAATCTAATTCTCACTAATGAAAACTTATTATATTGAAATATTCAATGATAGCGAGGTTAACCTACTCGGTTGGTAAGAGCTTTGTCTTATCTTATACATGAGCGCAACAATTTAAACTTTCGAGTTTATTTGATAGCTTCTCAAATGACTTGATGTTGTTAGGCATATGCATTAAGTTTCATAAGTATGACATGAACACGAAATCTGCATCAACTTAACGTATAAACTTTTGGGAAGTTAGAGCCATTAGAGGATCAAGAAGATGATGGATTTTCCCCCTTTTCTTACACAAAGGCATTCATAACTTGAGACCACTTGAAGTTTTTTTTTTTTACTATTCAAATGATACAAGGTCTGCAATATTTAAAAAAAATTCTCCTTTAATCTAATTTTCCCTATTTATGATAGTCAACTTTTTAGAAGGGAAGTAAAAAAAATCAAGCATGATGAGGAGAAAAATGAAAAAGATGTAAAAATAAATGTTAGAAAAGAAGTAAAATTAGACCTTATTTGAATACAATATAGAAAAGAAGTGGCTAGTATTTATTCATTGCCTCCATAAGCATTTATACAAAAAATTACCTAGAAAATAGTTAAAAATAATAATTATAAAGAATTTAAAAATTAAAACTGTTGCCTCTTAGCTAGTGGGAGAAGCAAAATCCACGATACTCCCTTTCCATATTAAGTACATGAATCCATGGCACTCTACTTTTAATGTTAAGCACAAGAATCCGTGGCACTCCTCTTTTCATATTAAACATCTGAATTTATAGCACATATTCTATTATATTTATTACATGAATCCAAGGCTCCTTTCATTACTTATTTTTAATAATAATAGTTTCAACAATTAGCCATAACATCTAGTTACTTAAATATTGTTCATTCAAGAATAATAAGTTTCATCAGATTCCACATTATCACTACTTTTGGCATGCATTTCAACCAAGTTAAAACTAGAGAAGCTGTAATATACAAAAAATAAAATACCATTCCATATCTCCTGCTCTTCTTTCAATGCTCGATAAACTGGAGTAGCAGACCATACAAAATAGCCATCCGGACGTAGCAATCGATTCAGTTCCAACAATAGCATACCACCTAAAGCTTACAACTTCAGTAATTTTGCATGAAAAAAGTACATATACTGAAAGATTAGAGCAAATTGTAACTGAAAAAAGTATATATACGGAAAAAGCTTACCTTCAATGTGCCATGGCACTCGGCAACGAGCACAATGAATAACGTCAAAGACCTTGCTAGGAAAAGGGAGTCTCTTGGTTCCCATGACAGCTGATATTGCCGGAATTCCTCTTTCAAGAGCAAATTGCACCTGAGCTTCATGCTCATCTTTTGGAGCAAAAGACATGGTGAGAGTATCTCGGTCAAAGAGATATCCTCCAAAGCTAGCAACCCCACAGCCAACATCTAACACAACACGGCTTTGTTTTCCCCATGCTATATCAGGAAATGACTACGTGAAAATGAAAGAAAACATCTCATATATCAGAGGTAAGGATCTCAATTAAACATATACTTAAGAGTCATTATCAAACCATAATAGCAATCAGCATCTGCTCAACAAGAATATTCTAAACAATGATCAATCAAGCTGTTAAAAAAAATGCCAAAATATGACAAAGATTCATACCTCTTGGATGAAATCAATGTAGTGAAGTGCACCATTTTTAAATTGAGTTCCACCACCAGGGAAAATAAGATGTTCTCCACTCACTTTAACCCAATTTTGGTGTCCCTTCACAACTGCAAGCTTAGTGTGAGGAACATTGTAGTACCATACCTGCAGTTAATTGATATCCAAAACAGAGTAAACTAATTAGCTTACTCATCCAAAAAAGTCATGCATATCACATCAAAACTTAGATCAGTCAGTAGCGCCATGTACCTTCTCCCTACTGTTAGGCCACTCAATAGGCTTTCGATATCCTTTTGGGCATGGAACAAGACAAGTTGGCCCCTCTTTAGGGCAATGCCTTTCACGATGTTCATAATGCTTTGTGCTTCGGAGCTTCTTGATAGCTTCCTCATTATCAAGACAAGGTATATAATCCTCTCCTGCAGTAACATTACAAAGCTTCCAGTTATATTGTCCCTTGGATGATGAGGATGCTTGAAGCTCTTTCTGATTCTTTGATTCAGCAGATTGTGTAGACCAAGCCCCATTTTGTGTATTAGTCTCATTAAGAAGATCAGACTGAGCTTCATCTGGCAATATATCATCAACAGCCCGGTCCTTTGCTTGAGGTTCAGTCTTGTTCTCCACATTAGCTTTTTCAACCTCCTTCTCATGATTTTGCCCTGCCTCCTCCTTTATCAGCCCTTCCTCTTTCTCAGCCTGCACTGCATCAGCATCATCTTCAGATTTCTCCTCCCCTACATTCTTGTTATCCGACTGTTTTTGCACACTACTGCTAGCATCATTGGATTTTTCCTCATTTCCAGGTTGATCCTCATCACCAGCAGTTTCTTCAGAGTTCTTATTATTTGATTGATCTGTTTGAGATTCTGTAGCAGATTCATCAGAACTCTGCTCTGAATCATTGTTTTGCTCAGAACTCTCTTCTTGATCAGCATCTTTCTCCTTGTTTATTCCCTTTTCAGTATTCCTAGCTTCAGTCAAACTCTGTTCTGTACTGATGTTTTGCCCATCCTTTCGCGACTCTGTAGCACCACCCTCAGCAAGCACGCCTTCAGCTGTTTTTGCTACTTCACCACCTTCACCGGTCCCGCTCACATCACTGTACGTCTGAGGTTTTGATTCACCAACAGAGTCATCCTTCTCTCCCTTAATTGAATCAGAAGAGTTGTCTTCTGAATTTTCTGGGGCAGCCTGATCATCTGAAGCCTCATTATTAGATTTTCTTGCAGTTGCCTCTCCGCTGGATTTAGTATCCCCTTGTGATTTATCTTCAGGAACATCCCCAGACTTCCCCTCAAAGTGCTTGGAAAGGCCATCTGAAACCGTTTCTGCCACTTTAGATTTGCCAGATGCTGGCATCTCTACTGGTACCACAGTAGATGATGTCATCATCCAGACTCCCACCAAGCACAGAGCAACGAAAACAACGAGGGTCGCATTTGAACAACATGAGGGCGACCTCCTATTGTCAACCCGGTGGATCCTTCCAATCGCCATCTTTTAATGTATAGCAAACCTAGAGCAAATATTTGGAAAAATAAATGAAAAAAAAAAAAGATTCACAAACTGTTCGAATGTTCGCGTTCCAATGATAGAATTTAAAACAAAATAAAGCGTTTAAAAAAAATCTAGCAAGCAAGGAGCAAATAAAATGCGGCTGTTGGAAAAAAACTACATGGACTTCTAATAGAAGCACTGTATTATTATTAGAAGAAAAAGAATGGTATACAGTGCTGGACCTAAGGGGATATTATATTAATGCTAACCAGGCGAGATCATCAGTAGATATTAGATCTACTTCAATATAACGCATGGTACTAGGAGCATTCTGATTATATGGAGAAGCATGAAACAAACTCGTCTCAAGGTACAATGCTGAATTTGAATTCAGGGCAACCTCTCAAGATATTTGTAAATTCTTATAGATTAAAATTACACTAGAAAATTTAAAAATCAAATAAGTTTTGTCCATTATACAATACAATATGATCAAACAAAACAAGTTGAGATGGATAGATATTTATAAAAAAAAAATTAATTTGTATTCCATATATTCCAACTTGAAATTAAACTAGCTGAGATATTTATCAATAAACTTTATAACACTGTATTCAAAAATATCTTAAGCAAATTTTAAATGATGGATCTCCGCCATTGAATTTGAGAGAGTATTGAAAGTATTAGAATTGTTAAATAAAAAATAAAATGAGCCACAAAACCATGCGAAAAATACGGGAAAATAAATGCCGCGGATTCATGCNATATCTTTTTATTTTAGTTATGGATGCTCTTATTGGACATTTACAAGAGGATGTACCTTGTTGTATGTTTTTGCTAATGATATCCTTCTTGTGGCTAAGACTAGAGGAAGAGTTCAAGAAAAACTTGAATTATGGAGGTCTACCTTGATGTCTAAAAGTTTTGTTTGAGTAGATCTAAAACTAAATATATGGAATGCAATTTTAGTAGTAGTAGCTCTAGTGGCACAGTTGTAACTATGGCNGTCTACAAATCAATTGAGAGAATAAACAAAGAAATGCTTTAAAGCCACTTTTTTATATTAGCTTATTAAACATTTATTATATTATTAAATGATGTCATGTAGAATTTGTTATCACTATTAAATCACTAAAAAGATGATCATAACCCATTTGATAGATAGTAATGCTTATAGGGCAAACGACATCAACTAAGGCCAAATTAAACCAATTCTGGCCATGTGCAGTAAATTCTAGCAAATCCAAATTAATTCTAAAGGTCACAAAAAATATTAAAGATAAGTTTTCATTTGCATTTTGGGTAAAAAAAAATATTTAAACTTTTCGGTTATTGAAAATTTGTGACGCTAAAAATTCTGTTTTTAGTGATTTTTATAATAAATTAGATACTAAAGATGATGAAATATATATTTATAAACTAGTCAAACAAAGGGAAAAGAAAAGCAAGGATTTAATTCAAGCGTATTAAATATGAAAATCAAAAAATATTATTCTGAGAGAAAGATACTCAACATTGGTGAGTGAGCTATTGTAATAAAATTTTCAATGAAGCTTCTGAAAATGCAATCGACCTTGTGATCCTAATATCCTTAAAAATAATAAAATGTTTTTTTTACCGTAGCAACAGTAAAAAAGAAGTTGAAGAGGATTAAAGAAAAACAATAATGAAAAATCAATAGGACCTGATGATATCTCAATTAAGGTGTGAAACATTTAAGAAATTTTGGGAGTTTCTTGGCTTACTAAACTCTTTAATTATTTTATAGACTAAAAATAGTCTGAGTAGAGGAAGGTTATTTTGATCCCTATTTATAAGAATAAAGGGGGTGCGCAAGAGTGTTCAAATTATAGAGGAATTAAGTTTATGTGTTACACTTTAAAATTATGAGAGAGGGTAAATGAACATATGCTAAGATGTGATATAAAGATTTCTCATAATCAATTTGGATTTATGTCGGGCATGTCTACTAAGAAAGTTGTAGATTTACTGAGAGGTTTGATGGAGAAGTATAGAGAGAGTAAGGAGGACCTACGTATGATTTTTATTGATTTAGAAAAAGCTTATGATAAGGTTCCAAGAGAAGTCCTTTGGAGAGCTAGAAAAGAAAGGTGGTGATATGACTTATATGAACTCATTAAAAATATGTATACTAGAGTTGTTACTTGTGTTCGAACAGAAGGAGGATTGACAATGCATTTTCCTATTTCAGTTGGATAACATCATGGATCTGCTTTAAGCCCATAGCTTTTTATTTTAGTTATGGATGCTCTTATTGGACATTTACAAGAGGATGTACCTTGTTGTATGTTTTTTTGCTAATGATATCCTTCTTGTGGCTAAGACTAGAGAAAGAGTTCAAGAAAAACTTGAATTATGGAGTTCTACCTTGAGGTCTAAAAGTTTCGTTTGAGTAGATCTAAAACTAAATACATGGAATGCAATTTTAGTAGTAGTAGCTCTAGTGGCACAGTTGTAACTATAGCCGACCAAATCATTAAACGGGGTGAACGTTTTAGATATATCGGGTCTATTGTTCAAAGTGATGGTGATATAGATGGGGATGTTATTATTAGAATTCATGTTGGTTGATTTAAGTGGAGGAATGCATATGGCCTATTGTGTGAAAGAAAAGTACCGCTTAAACTTGAAGAGATATTTTATAAGATAGTGTTGAGAATTGCAATGCTTTATAGCGCAGAATATAAGCCTTTAAAAGAGAAGAATAAAACAAAGTTAAGTGTTGTTGAGATGAGAATGCTTATGTAGATGAGTGGCTTGACACTTAGAGACAAAATAAGAAATGAATATATATGTTATAGGGTTAGTGTAGCTCCAGTGGCGAAAAATATTAGAGAGAGTCATCATAGATGGTTTGGTCACATTAAACATCGACCATCAGATGATCCGTATGGGAGAGTAAATATTTTACATTCTAGTTATGTTAAAAAAAGGCAGAGGTAGACCTAAAAAGACTGAGACACGTTATATAAAAACATGATCTTAATTTAACAGGATTAAATAAAAATATGACACTCAATATGATGCAGTAGAGAAAAAGGATTCATATAGACGACCCGACTTAGTGGTATAAGGGGTTGTTGTTGCAGTTGTTGTAGTTATTGAAATTTTACTAAAACAGCATACTATAACCACATTGTGGTGAAAAAAGAGGAAAAAAATATAAACGTTGATCATTGCGTAAGATGCAGCTCTAACAATCTCTAGACTAAATGTTTAATCAAAACACATGTTGTTAACCTGAATATACAAGTTTGCTCTGAAAAATGTGCTAAGACAACGGATCATCACATAACATATTCAAGGAGCTATATGCCATCATAGCTNCAGATGGGAGAGTAAATATTTTACATTCTAGTTATGTTAAAAAAAGGCAGAGGTAGACCTAAAAAGACTGAGGCACATTATATAAAAACATGATCTTAATCTAATAGGATTAAATAAAAATATGACACTCAATATGAAGCAGTAGAGAAAAATGATTTGTATAGACGACCCCACTTAGTGGGATAAGGGGTTGTTGTTGTAGTTGTTGTAGTTATTGAAATTTTACTAAAACAACATACTATAACCACATTGTGGTGAAAAAAGAGGAAAAAAATATAAACTTTGATCATTGTGTAAGATGTAGCTCTAACAATCTCTAGACTAAATGTTTAATCAAAACACATGTTGTTAACCTGAATATACAAGTTCGCTCTGAAAAATGTGCTAAGACAACGGATCATCACATAACATATTCAAGGAACTATATGCCATCATAGCCAAGCAATGTAAATAGTCCTCAAACCCATATCTCCCTATTTGTGCTAGAGTTGACGCCCAACAAATCTCCAAATGAGCATGAAGCTTACCCAATGGTTTCAATAGAACATCCCTTGTCTCTCAAAATTACATAACATCAATCCAATTGATCAAGCAAGTTGGTTGAGAACCCAAATTTGAAAATGATACTTCTTAGTTGATCCATGGATCCTAGTTAAGATCCGACCTCAATATGTATGCCCAAGTAGCATTACTGAAATTCATACTAACAAGTTAGCAACCTCTCCTAGGAATAAACATTATCAAAAGCTTCTAATCCCCAAAGAATTAAGTCAACTTCATGAGTTGTGCTACAACAATGCAAATTCAATTTCCGTTGATTAACATTCTAGGACACAAGAAAATTCACATATATATTTGGATGGATGCTAAGGCATCAACACACATTAAATCAAAGCATCCCTCTAATGAATACCAAAACATCTTAAAAGTTTGAAAATGAATAAATTTCAAGCCATTAAACCAATCAAAGTCTCTTGTCTTGTATGCTCTACTTCATATCAAATTGGAACCCATGAAAATTTGATGGTCATATCTTACACCTCAAAGCTGTAGGTGGTCATACTGCACACCTTTGTATCAATAAGTGAAAGAAAATATTGAATAAAATTGACTTGAGGTCTATTGTTTATACTTGTGGTAAGGGTTGTTCGGAAGTTTAGAAATATCACTAGAACAATAAGCTAATTTAGAGTTTAATGTCGTAGCACCTCCTAATGTGACGAGCATCAATTGCAAGAAGCAATTAATATTATATTACAATCAAGCGCCAAAAAGTTAACAAGAGTATTTTCACGTCTGGCCTCATTACCAATCACAATGTCATCAATCAAGTTGTAAAAACATATTGGGGCTTAGGGTATAAAACCATGCTACTCAAAAAAACTTATGTGTTCCTTCCCTAATAACGTACTAAACTTAGGTCCTAGCTAAGCCACGTTTCTCGTATCTATAAAATTATGGTGGCCTTCATACTTGTATTAAAAAAATATATAGTAAGATGGTTTTTTTTTTTTCCGTACTAGGCATTCTAACTAGTAGAAACATATTATTATGCTTGCACATCATAGAATTGGTCCTTTTTTTTCTTGATCTCATTTAAAAAAAAAAGATATCTTAAGTTCATGAAATGTTGCTTTAAACACCACTGAATAGTAGGGGTGAACATTCAGTCGGTTTGGATGTTTAGATTTTCAAATTGGGCAAATTGACTTCAACCGAAATCCAAAATCGAAAGTACCGAACCAAACAAAATTTTGATAAAACCAAACCAGTCAAACCGAAGTTTAATTTGGTTTGAACAATTTAGTTTTACATAAACCGAAATATTGTTTAAAGATATAAGCATATGATGATAATTTGAGAAAATGAAGATTACTTAGCAATGACTATGTAATGTTAATCACTAAAAAATTTACTTACTAAATATTTCAAAAAAGATTTGCCTAGAAAATTCGGTTTTCGGCTCATTCAGTTAAATAAGAATTAAAACCAAACCGTAAACTAAAAACCAAACTTTAACATTTCTAAAATCGTAATCCAATTTTTTTTTTTTTTAAAAAAAAAACTGAACCGAATCAACCAAATTGACTTGGCTCGGTTCAATTTTTCGGTTTAAGCCAAATAATGCACGCCCCTATTAAAAAGTCTTCAAAATTCCGAGCTAACAACAAAAGAGCATCCTTTTTTCTTCAAAAGGTGGTTAGACGAATGCAGAACATTAACTCCAGGCAAGAGACATCCATGAAAAGCTATTAATCGAGAACAAGTCTTATATTAACCCAGTTACTATCAACGAATGAAAACTCAACGGCACGAGCAATTCTATGTCATCGCTGAAAAATGAAAATTAAATTCATAAAAAACATCACATTTCTAAAATCTACATCAACATTTTCCGTTTTAGACATACAAATAAAGATTAAAATCCCCCAAAAAGTAGTGCAAAAACAAAAACCTCCAAAGTAAAATTGAACAAGAACATACTAAGCTCAATAATTATGAAAGGTATTCAATACCAGATCTGTCACAAAAACATAAGACATCACTATAAGCATGCCTCAGAACTTCACCATATCTGTTCCTCTGGATAAAACCAAAACAGCCCTCCAATTCCCAAACACAAAGCATTCTTAAAAGCATTTCATAGAGATCTACTAGGAAACTCACCAGATCCGGTCCTCTGGACTCTGGAAAAAACCAGAACGAAACAAGATCCCACCAATGCGCCTCTCAGACTCAAAAAAACTCAAGCAAACGATAACCAGGTAACAATTTCTTGGCAAAATCAACAAAACAAACACCACAATTAAATGAAGCAAATATACCCAGCAGGCTAATGAATCAGCAGGAAATCTAAAGTTGATATAGAGCTGCATAGAGAGAAGGAGAAGCCGATTCGTACCTCAGCGGATCTGGAAGAAGAGCGAAGAAAACGAAAGAAAAGGAGTGGTGAGGAATTCCCTCGAACCGCGGCGAGCGAAAGGCTTTAGTTTTAAAAGAGGTTAATGGCAGGGTATCAAAAATCAAATAAATGAAAATACTAATTTTAATCTTATATTTCTTCATGTCGGATACTCGTGATTTTTTATGGGCCACGCAGGATTTTTCAATTTGTGAATGAGTTTGTGTTTGATTTCTTCACGGGAGAAATGTGAATATTTTTTTTTCATTAGTTTAGTTAAAAGAATCAAACACGAATACTGATGCGTCTTCGTGGTTCGAATCGTATTGTTCGAAATATAAAATAATTTAAAATAATTATATATAAAAAATTTATGATATTTTAAATAATTAAATTTTATGAATTATAATATATAATAAATTTATAATAATAAAATATTAATATTAGGGATGTAAAACTGGTTTGTCGTTCGCGAACAGCTCATGTTCAGCTCGTTCTTTAAGAAACGAACACGAACAGTGACTTCACGAACAATTTCGAATACGAACTTATTTCAAACAAACTAAATTTCAAATGAACCAAACACGAATGCAAGCTCTGTTCGTTCTTGTTCGGTTCGTTTACACCCCTACATATGACACGTTAATTATGCATGAAAAATATTTATTTCACTTTTTAGAAGTTAAAATAATAATATTTTTTACTGAGGNGTGATGGAAGATTTATATTTATATCACTCAATTTTTATGTATTTACATCTTTACTATCAATTTCAAATTTTACACATATATGACTAGGGTTGTTAAAAATGTTCGCGAACAGTTCGTGCTCGATTCGTCAATGAATTCATGTTCTTTGATAAGTAAACGAGACGAACGTAAACAATTTTTTTTTCGTTCTTTTATTTAAATGAACAAACACGAATAGTGATGTGTTCGTTAGTGCTTGAATTGTTATTGTTTGAAATATAAAATAATTTAAAATAATTATATATAAAAAATTTATTATATTTTAGAATGTTAAATTTTATGAATTATAATATATAATAAATTTATAATAATAATATATTAATATTAGGGATGTAAAACTGGTTTGTCGTTCGCGAACAACTCATGTTCAGCTCGTTCCTTAAGGAACGAACACGAACAGTGACTTCACGAACAATTTCGAACACGAACTTATTTCAAACAAACTAAATTTCAAATGAACCGAGCACGAATGCAAGCTCTGTTCGTTTTATTCGGTTCGTTTACACCCCTACATATGACATGTTAATTACGCATGAAAAATATTTATTTCACTTTTTAGAAGTTAAAATAATAATATTTTTTACATAAGAAAAGATTTGGTTGATATAAATAAATTGGAAAATTATATTAAATTATATTTTTTTTCAATTTGCTTTCAAAGGAAAATAATATTAAATATAAATATTTTTGCTTATCTAGAAAATAAAGTTTAAAATTNAACAAACTAAATTTCAAACGAACTGAACACGAACACAAGCTCTATTCGTTCGTGTTCGGTTCGTTTACACCCATAGGTACAAATATTAAGCTTGAACTCCACTCCGGAGGAAGGAGTCCAATAAAATCACGTCATGTGGAGGTGTTAGAAAAAAAAAATCATTTTAAGATATGGAAATATTCCTCCTGTGTTATTCTGCATTATTCAGATGTTATTGTTATAGTATTCATGTGTTATGTGTTCTAGGAATATTCCTGGTGTTATAATAACACAATAATACATCAATTATTTTAAATAACACTAAGAATAGCCAACTTCACAGAAAAAAAAAAAAAAAGGAGGAATTCATTCTTAAGGAAATACATAAATAAAACTGTTCAATCATAAACAAAAATTCACTTTTTCCTAACATTTCTGTGTCCACGAAAATTTTACACTTTGATTAATTGAAACAAAAAAAATGCTAAATCTCAATAGCTGAAAATTCCATTTTAACCCTATCCTTTTGGTATAAATGAATAAATCATAAAAAAATGGCATTTAACTATAATATCTTTATCACTAGTTTAATTTCTTTGAGTGAAATAAATTTTTGTTGTATAATTCATAGACATAAGAAAAAAAAGTTTAAAAATGACATTATAATAATAGTGGGAGAATATTGACTCCATAATAATCAAATACGGCATTCACAACATGTTACAAATAATATTATTATTAAAATGTTGTTGTACATCAACTTTGTAATTTCTTATTCCCTAACTCAGAGAAGAGTGGACCTGTGTACCCCTATTACATAGTGAATTATTTCAACTGAGTTAAGCCTCATCACTTTTTTCCCTTTCTAGAAATTTTCATATAAAAAGTTAAGGTGTCTCCTCCTGCTACTTGTCACTTTAATTACATAAATGTGTGTTAGATTTTTGTGTAATGCTAAAATGTTAAATTATCACTCTTCCACCGCAGATCTTTAGGCACTCGTCAAAACAAATGAGAGTTTGACGAATAATCTCTACTCTTTTTGCACCACGTATTAAGTGAACAAAATTCAAAATGGACGGCTAAGTNGATGATCCGTATGGGAGAGTAAATATTTTACATTCTAGTTATGTTAAAAAAAGGCAGAGGTAGACCTAAAAAAACTGAGGCACATTATATAAAAACATGATCTTAATTTAAAGGGATTAAATGAAAATATGACACTCAATATGATGCAGTAGAGAAAAAGGATTCATATAGACGACCCGACTTAGTGGTATAAGGGGTTGTTGTTGTAGTTGTTGTAGTTATTGAAATTTTACTAAAACAACATACTATAACCACATTGTAGTGAAAAAAGAGGAAAAAAATATAAACGTTGATCATTGCGTAAGATGCAGCTCTAACAATCTCTAGACTAAATGTTTAATCAAAACACATGTTGTTAACCTGAATATACAAGTTTGCTCTGAAAATTGTGCTAAGACAACGGATCATCACATAACATATTCAAGGAGNCTCATATCTATAAAATTATGGTGGCCTTCGTATTTATATTCAAAAAAAATATAGTAAGATGNGTCTATTGTTATACTTGTGGTTAAGGGTTGTTCGGAAGTTTAGAAATATCACTAGAACAATAAGCTAACTTAAAGTTTAATGTCGTAGCACCTCCTAATGTGATGAGCATCGATTGCAAGAGGCAATTAATATTATATTGCAATCAAGCGCCATGAAGTTAACAAGAGTATTTTCACGTCTGGCCTCATTACCAATCACAATGCCATCAATCAAGTTGTAAAAACATATTGGGGCTTAAGTTATAAAACCGTGCTACTCAAAAAAACTTATGTGTTCCTTCCCTAAGAACCTACTAAACTTAGGTCCTAGCTAAGCCACGTTTCTCATATCTATAAAATTATGGTGGCCTTCGTATTTATATTCAAAAAAAATATAGTAAGATGTTTTTTTTTTTTTCCGTACTAGGCATTCTAACTAGTAGAAACATATTATTGTGCTTGCACATCATAGAACTTGTCCTTTTTTTTTTCTTGATCTCATTTAAAAAAAAAAGNAGATGTTTTTTTTTTTCCGTACTAGGCATTCTAACTAGTAGAAACATATTATTATGCTTGCACATCATAGAACTTGTCCTTTTTTTTTTCTTGATCTCATTTAAAAAAAAATATATCTTAAGTTCATGGAATGTTGCTTTAAACACCACTGAATAGTAGGGGTGAACATTCGGTCGGTTTGGATGTTTAGATTTTCAAATTGGGCAAACTGACTTCAACCGAAATCCAAAATCGAAAGTACTGAACCAAACAAAATTTTAATAAAACCAAACAAGTCAAACCGAAGTTTAATTTGGTTTGAACAATTTAGTTTTACATAAACCGAAAAATTGTTTAAAGATATAAGCATATGATGATAATTTGAGAAAATGAAGATTACTGAGCAATGACTATGTAATGTTAATCACTAAAAAATTTACTTACTAAATATTTCAAAAAAGATTTACCTAGAGAATTTGGTTTTCGGCTCATTCGGTTAAATAAGAATTAAAACCAAACCGTAAACTGAAAACCAAACTTTAACATTTCTAAAATCATAATCCAATTTTTTTTTTTTAAAAAAAAAACCGAACCGAATCAACCAAATTGACTTGGCTCTGTTCAATTTTTCGGTTTAAGCCAAATAATGCACACCCCTATTAAATAGTCTTCAAAATTCCGAGCTAACAACAAAAGAGCATCCTGTTTTTTCAAAAGGTGGTTAGACGAATGCAGAACACTAACTCCAGGCAAGAGACATCCATGAAAAGCTATTAATCAAGAACAAGTCTTATATTAACCCAGTTACTATCAACGAATGAAAACTTAACGGCATAAGCAATTCTATGTCATCGCTGAAAAATGAAAATTAAACTCATAAAAAACATCACATTTCTAAAATATACATCAACATTTTCCGTTTTAGACATACAAATAAAGATTAAAATCCCCCAAAAAGTAATGCAAAAACAAAAACCTCCAAAGTAAAATTGAACAAGAGNATTTTCCGTTTTAGACATACAAATAAAGATTAAAATCCCCCAAAAAGTAATGCAAAAACAAAAACCTCCAAATTAAAATTGAACAAGAACATACTAAGCTCAATAATTATGAAAGGCATTCAATACCAGATCTGTCACAAAAACATAAGACATCACTATAAGCATGCCGTACAGATCAAACACGTAAGCCTCAGAACTTCACCATATCTGTTCCTCTGGATAAAACCAAAACAGCCCTCCAATTCCCAAACACAAAGCATTCTTAAAAGCATTTCATAGAGATCTACTAGGAAACTCACCAGATCCGGTCCTCTGGACTCTGGAAAAAACCAGAACGAAACAAGATCCCACCAATGCGCCTCTCAGACTCAAAAAAATTCAAGCAAACGATAACCAGGTAACAATTTCTAAGCAAAATCAACAAAACAAGCAACACAATTAAATGAAGCAAATATACCCAGCAGGCTAATGAATCAGCAGGAAATCTAAAGTTGAGATAGAGCTGCACAGAGAGAAGGAGAAGCCGATTCGTACCTCAGCGCATGTGGAAGNGACTCTGGAAAAAACCAGAACGAAACAAGATCCCACCAATGCGCCTCTCAGACTCAAAAAAATTCAAGCAAAAGATAACCAGGTAACAATTTCTAGGCAAAAACAACAAAACAAGCACCACAATTAAATGAAGCAAATATACCCAGCAGGCTAATGAATCAGCACGAAATCTAACGTTGAGATAGAGCTGCACAGAGACAAGGAGAAGCCGATTCGTACCTCAGCGCATGTGGAATAAGAGCGAAGAAAACGAAAGAAAAGGAGTGGTGGGGAATTCCGCGGCGAGCGAAAGGCTTTAGTTTTTAAAAGATTTCAAAAATCAAATAAATGAAAATACTAATTTTAATCTTATATTTCTTAATGTTCGGATACTAGTGGTTTTTACGGGCCTCGCAGGAATTACAATGCGCTCCCATAAACCTCCGGAATCTAGGTACAAATAGGGCTGTCAAAAAAATTGAGTTAACAGCTCGTGTTCTGTTCGTGTTTGATTTGTCCATAAATTTGTGTTTGATTTGTTTGATAATTAAATGAGGCAAATATGAATGATTTTTTTCATTTGGTTAGTTAAACGAATCAAACAAGAACACTNAAATAAATGAAAATACTAATTTTAATCTTATATTTCTTAATGTTCGGATACTAGTGGTTTTTACGGGCCTCGTAGGAATTACAATGCGCTTCCATAAACCTCCGGAATCTAGGTACAAATAGGGCTGTCAAAAAAAATGGTTCAAAGTTCGTGTTCGATTTGTGTTCGCTTTATCAATAAATTTATGTTTGATTCATTTGATAATCAAATGAGGCAAATGTGAACAATTTTTTTCATTCGGTTAGTTAAACGAATCAAACACGAATACTAATGCGTTCGTTTGTGTTCGAATCATTATTGTTCGAAATATAAAATAATTTAAAATAATTATATATAAAAAATTTATGATATTTTAAAATTTTAAATTTTATAAATTATAATATTTAATAAATTAATGATAATAATATATTAATATACTATATTATTAATGTACTAATATATATATTATATATTTATATAATATAAGTTATATAATTAATTTATATATATTAATATTAGGGATGTCAAACTGGCTTGTTGTTCGCGAACAGCTCGTGTTCGACTCGTGTTCGGCTCGTTCGTTAAGAAACGAACACGAACAGTGACTTCACGAACAATTTCAAACACGAGCTTATTTCAAACAAGCTAAATTTCAAACGAACCAAACACAAACACAAGCTCTGTTCTTTCGTGTTTAATTCGTTTACACCCCTATATACAAATATTAAGTTTAAACTCCACTCCGGAGGCAGGAGTCTAATAAAATAACGTCATGTGAAGGTGTTAGAAAAATTTTAAAAAAAAAATTTGTTTTAAGATATTCTGCATTATTCAGGTGTTATTGTGATAATATTCATGTAANAACAGTGGCTTCACGAACAATTTCAAACACGAGCTTATTTCAAACAAACTAAATTTCAAACGAATTAAACACAAACACAAGCTCTGTTCGTTCGTGTTTAATTCGTTTGCACCCCCTAGATACAAATATTAAGTCTAAACTCCACTCCAGAGGAGGAATCCAATAAAATCACATCATGTGAAGGTGTTAGAAAAAATTTTTTAAAAAAATTGTTTTAAGATATAGGAATATTCCTCGTATGTTATCCTGCATTATTCAGGTGTTATTGTGATGATATTCATGTATTATTGTGTTCTAGAATATTCTCGGTGTTATAATAACACAATAATACATCAATTATTTTAAATAACACTGAGTATAGCCAACTTCCCAAAAAAGAAAAATAGGAGGAATTCATTCTAAGGAAATACATAAATAAAACTGTTCAATCATAAACAAAAATTCACTTTTTCGTAACATTTTTGTGTCCACGAAAATTTTACACATTGATTAATTGAAACAAAAAAAAGCTAAATCTCAATAGCTGAAAATTCCATTTTAACCCTATCCTTTTGATATAAATGAATAAATCATAAAAAAAATGGCATTAACTATAATATCATTATCACAAGTTTAATTTCTTTGAGTGAAATTAATTTTAGTTGTATAATTCATAACCATAAGAAAAAAAAAGTTTAAAAATGACATTAAAATAATATTGGGAGAATATTGACTTCATAATAATAAAATATGACCTTTGCGACATGTTACAAATAATATTATTGTTAAAATGTTGTTGTACATCAACTTTATAATTTCTTATTCCGTAACTCAGAGAAGAGTAGACCTGCGTTACTGTGTACCCCTATTACATAGTGAATTATTTCAACTCGGTTGAGCCTCATCATTTTTTTCCCTTTTTAGAAATTTTCATGTAAAAAGTTAAGGTATCTCCTCCTGCTACTTGTCACTTTAATTACATAAGTGTGTGTTAGATTTTTGTGTGATACTAAAATGTTAAATTATCACTCTCTTACAGCAAATCTTTAGGCATTCATCAAAACAAATGAGAGTTTGGCGAATAATCCCTACTCTT
Organism: Phalaenopsis hybrid cultivar; assembly: GCA_002079205.1. Lineage (NCBI taxonomy): Eukaryota > Viridiplantae > Streptophyta > Magnoliopsida > Asparagales > Orchidaceae > Phalaenopsis > Phalaenopsis hybrid cultivar. The sequence continues at coordinate 50,754 of JXCR01139726.1, read as the reverse complement.
TTTGCACCACGTATTAAGTGAACAAAATTCAAAATGGAGGGCAAAGCCCTCCCTTATTTTACCCAATAGGGTATAACCTATAACTTTAAACTAACATATTTAAAGGAATTTTAAGGGTGTTATATATATTTGTTCAAATAACTAAATATAAATATTACTATATTATGTATATGTCTTATAATACCATCTCTAAAATGTTTTAAAATGCGCATAACTACATCACAACTACAATATACAAGTATATAAAGATTAAAGTCTTTAATTTATTAAATAAGATTCTAAGCTTAATAAAGCTTTTAGAAGTAAATTAAATATATATAAATGTTGAACTTATTGATCAAACATTAACTTTGTTGTTTCAAAAGATTGCAACAATCCTTCAATGCTCGTGTAAAAATTTTCGGCCAGGGGAAAACACAGACGGGTCTTCCAGGCGGACAGCTGCAAAAGTTTACATAAATACCACCTTAACTTTGCATGCGAAAATGCATTTCAATTTTTGAAAATCAAAACAGCGATATCATAAAAATTTAAAAGTGATATTTTTGATATGATACGAAAAATTTGGATGATAAGAATGTAAAAAGTGAAGCTTATATGTTAGATGTGTATTAAGAATTGTGGGAAAATATTTGCGTACATAAGACGTACGCAGCGTTGCGTACGTCCTGGGGTTATTTAGAGGGTACCGGAGGATTATATTGAGATTATACCCCTTTGTAACTTCCTTGCAACCTCCATGTAACCTACAAATGAGTTCTGCGCTTCTGTAATTTCATGAGAACAAATAAGTTACACAAAGGTTATATGGGAGTTACACGGATGTTACAGTGGGGTATAACCTGGATATAACCCCCCTCTACCCCCTGAATAACCCCTGATGTATGCAGCGCTGCGTACATCTTTTGTACGCAAACATTTTCCAGTATTGTGCGGTATGTCTGTAAATGCCTCTATATTAATAAAAAATATATTTTTTTATGCTCGTATTAATTTTTTTATTAATTATTTTTGCATAAAGTTATTAAATCATTATGTATATTTGTATTATAAAAGTATATAAAATAGTTGAAATGTGTGTAATATTATTCAGCAGGGCATGAATTTGCTGCTACATATCACGAACCTTGGAATCGGCGAGATTTATGCCAAAGAAAACATCAAATGAATTTAGATCACATTTGAAACACAGATCCAATCATCTGCTAGCAGATAGTCAAAGTTGACAAGGTCAAATGATAGCGTTGTGTCGGTTGGCATAATAATTTAAGTTTTATTTGGGTAACTGTAACTTATTGAATAATTTGAGCTAATTAAAAATAATAATTTGGTGATAAATTAGGTGTGGTGGTTATTATAAATTTTAATTTTTTGAAAAAGTCATACAGCTGTCAGAAAGTCACCACCGCACCTATCTAGGTGCGGTGTGAAAACGCTGCTTTCAGTGTTTTCAAAACACATAAGCTGTCAAAACGCAGTTTACCCAAACAGGTCAGGTGCTACCGCACCAAATAAGCTGCCTCAAACGGACCCTTAAACTATAGGAATTCATTCGGAAAAAAAAAAATTAAAGCTCTTAATTCAAAAATAAAAATTTAAAAATTTCAATTAAAATTTATGAGTATTTGCATACATACCACAAAAGTCATATATATTAACATATAAAACACCTAAACTTTGATATTTACATACATAGTACTCAGATTAAACATTACATCACAATTTTTGTTATTACTAACTCTTTAAAAAAGAAATGCAACTTTTTATGCATGTTTTAATAATACAAAAATATTATAAAGATATATTTGTAACTAGATATTTAGATACATAAGAAGTATGTGATATGAATGTAAATTTTCCTAAAATTTATCATTTAAAATAAATTTAAAATAAAGAGCCAAAATTTGTCCACCTTCTACATTAATTTGTTGAGGATGATAAGTTTGAAATTAGCCTAATCTTATAAAGAGATAATGTTAATTTAAATGAATTAATATGATCATTCTTAAATAATCTTACACTAAACATGATGTGGCACATGTCATTTGCTTGGATGATTTTGCAACAAAAATAAAATAATGGTTACAACTCGAGCCATCGAATTAGGTGACTTGCTACTAAATGGCACCATTAAATTTTGTTCATAACATGTATATTCTATAATGACATTGTCTCTTGTTAGGTATGACTCATATACCATATAAGGGACAGATGTTGGAACGAAAAAGAGCGGTGCGGAGTGTAGAGGAAGAATCTGTTCAATCGGGAGAGTTTCGTTATGAGGGTTTGGGGATCGGGAGAGTTTCGTTATGTGGGTTGGGGGTGTGGGAGCAACGCCCCGCGGTACGTTACATGGGTAATTTGAGAATTATATATTATACTACAGGGTTTTCTCTAAGGTTATATATATGCATGTTTGTAACCCTAGGTTATTCTATTATGTATCTTGTAACTTTTTTTAATGGAGTTGAAAGAAAGTCGTCGCTCTGCTCCTGAGACTTAGGCATCTTTTTCGAACCTCATTAAATCTCTGTGTTTTCTGGATTTGATGAATTGGCTGTTGTTCTGTTCTTTTGTTTTCTATTTTTATTGTTTTCATTATTTTTTTTGGCATGGATGTTATTGTTTTATGAATTTCCCCTTTTTTTTTTGTTTTTCACGTCAGTTGTTTTTTTCTTTCAGATGTCTTTTCTTCTTTTGGTTGTTGTTTTGGCCTGATGTTTTTCTCTGTTTTCTTAGGATCAATTCTTCACTTGATTTGTTGAGTTGGGTTAAGCTATGATGTTTTCTAATAGTTTATTAAACTTCAACCATATTTTAAATATATTTGATCATTTGATTTTATATATTTATGATATTTAAAAGAAATCTTAATATTTTTCTTACAGGTAAGTTTCTACGCTCAATTATTTTGTCTGTAAGTATAGGTGTCAATTCGGGTCAGTTGGTCGGGTTCAGGTCAGATCTTAAAAATGACCGACTCGAATAGAGTCATCCCAAACCTGACCCGAACTCAACCCGAACTTTCGTGCTTATTCAAGTCATGTTTGGGTTTTCGCGTTCAACCTAAACTCGACCTGATTACTAAGCGAGCCAAATTCTTTGACTCAAACCTGACTCGAAAAAAATTCGGTCAACCTTAACCCATATTTTTCAAGTCGAATTCGAGTTATGTTGGCGTGTCAAATCAATTTTTGACAAGCCTATCTATATGTTTCAAACTTTTTATTTTTTGATGCTTTCTTTATTTATTTTTGTTTGAGATGGTTTGCTGGTTTTGGGTTTGCTCTTTTCCTCTTTGGGTTCTATTATATTTTAATTGTTTTTCCTTTTGGTTTGATGGATTGGTTGTTGTTCTATACTTTTGGTTTCGATTTTCTTTTCTGCTTTTGTCATTTTCATTTTTTTTCTTTTGGCATGGTTGTTGTTGTGTTCGGGATTTCTTTGTTTAGTTTGTTTCTTGTATTAGTTCGTTCCTCTTTCGGAGGTCTTCTCTCCTTCTTGGTTTTTTTTTGTCTTTGTGTTATTCTCTCTTATATTAAGATCAATTCTTCACTTGATTCATTAAGTTGGTTGAGCTGCGATGTTTTAAATTTGTTTATTAAAATTCAATCATATTTTAAATATCATTGGTCTTTTGATTTTAGATATTTATGACAAGTGGCAGGAATTTAATACTTTCCTAAACAGGTAAGTTTTTTAGCTTAATTTTTGGTTTATAAGTTCGGAACTTTTTATTTTTTGAAACTTTCTTTGTTTAGTTTTGATTTTCATGGTTTGTTGGTTTTGCTTTGTGCTTTTCCTGTTTATTTAGTTATTTGTTGCTAGCCTTTTTTGGTTTGAGTTTTTAATTCATATTGTTTTTGTTTTGTGTGTGTGTGTGTGTGTGTCTTTTGTTTTATGTTCTTCGATGTTTATGTATTTCTTTGCTATTTTTGCAGATTCAGTATGCACCTGCTTCTCTTGTTAAAGTTTCTATTTATGGGCAGATTCTTTCATCTTTGATAATGTGTTTGCTTTGGTTTTGTTTCTTCTGCTCTCTCCCTCCCTCCTTCATGCTTCCTGTTGTCGTTCTTGGATTAGTTGGAAGTCTTTTTGCAGAATTTGTTTGCTTGTGCTTGGCTGGTTGGGTCATATAAATGAGCGTTTTATCCTAAGTTTAAGGTTAAATATGCTTTCGACCTTTAGTATGCTTTGTAGTGCTCTCTTTTATGTTTCATGTTATTCATTTGGGTTTAGTTATAGGCCTTTGTATTTTTTTTTTTTTGGGTTGTTTATTTGTTATTTGTAATTGTTGCTCCATGTGAGTTGTAATCTAACTCTTTTAAGTTTTTCTATTTATAAAGTTCGGCATGAGCTCACCTTTTTCCAGAAAAAAGGAAAAAGAAAAAAACATTTTATTCAATATGATTGATTCATGTAAATTAATAGATAGCACGTCCCATAAAAAAAGGAAAAAAAATTACATCAGGGCTCCAAACAGTGAGCTACGTTTGGATTGCAACAGTTAGGAGTATCCCACTGTGTTACAAAAATATTCCATCTGCGTTATTTGTAAAAAATGAAGTGTTATTCTAGTATTATGTGTTGTTATTCGATTACTTTGTGACATTATTGAAATATTTCCCGCGTTACTTGATTTACAGCTGTGTTAGTCGATATATTTGCCGTGTTATTTCAATTTTCAGTATGTTATTAGAATAATACAACCCAAATTAAATAACATAGGAGGATATTTTAATAACACCATAAAGAAATTAAATAACACCACATAAAACTTGAATAACATTTCATTTTTTATAAATAATGTAAATAAAATATTCATAAAACACAGCAAAATATTACTATCTGAACGGTCCTGACTAAAAATATGCGCTACATAAACAAGCGCTCATAAATAAGAGTTCAGCGGGCACGTAAAATGATCGCCCATGTTTATCTGCAGTTAATGACGTTGCACTAATGAAAAACACCCGCACCTCCCATGTCTCCCTCAACCCTACCCAAACGTACTAGCCCTTTCTGCGCGGTCATGCGTCAGCGGCGGCGGCTGAAGACGACGCCGCCGCCTACTCCGGTGAACTTCTCCATTACTCCTCTTTCACCTTTGCATCCTACAACACCTCCAAAGGAAGAATCCAGCTCCTCAACCTCCTTCTGCTCTCGAACTCAAAGATCTCTTACCCCTTCTCTTCTACACTTGGCAGCCCTTGACGATGGGGACTGGCATACCCTTGACCTCTCGAGATCGGAGCTATCACTTCTCCACACTCTACCCACCGGTCAGACATTTCGTTGGCGTCGAACCGGACCCTCCCAGTTCACCGGTGTCGTTGGTCCCTACCTCCTGTCCCTCAAGCACGCCAATGGAGATGATGATCCTTCTGGACGCATCCACTTCTTTCTGCACAATTCGTCAGACGCTGCTTCCACGCGGGCTGCGCTGAGTGACTATCTTAACCTCGAGATCTCCCTCACCGCTCTGTGGCGAGGTTTTTCTGCGGCGGATCCGCGGTTTGATGAGATAGCTCGGCGATTCGATGGCGGGGCCCGTGTTCTGCGACAGGATCCGGTGGAGTGCGTTTTTCAGTTCCTCTGCTCTTCGAACAATAACATTGCGAGGATTGAGAAGATGGTCGGGGTTCTGTCTTCGTTTGGCGAGCATTTAGGGACGGTTGGTGGGTTTCATTTCCATGAGTTTCCCACACTTGAGAGGCTTTCTGCTGTCACCGAGCAACAGCTCAGAGAAGCTGGATTTGGTTATAGGTATGCTCTTTTCAGGGGCCTGACTTTGATTCTTGATCATCTAGTTTTTGTATTTATGATGAATTCACGAATGTAAATTTCAAAAGGGCAAAAAAAGGAAAAAAAAAAAAGAGAGGAATAGTTACAGAGAAATGATTTTCTTGAACTGCAGAACCGATGCATTGGGTGCCACGATCAAACCATTGAGAATTTGATAAAAAGGATAAATATGGGTTGGGGTTTGTTCATAAATTTTGATATTTAAGTGAGAATTTGAAATGAAAGATAGTGCTTGATTTGTCAATAGCAATGTTTCAGGTGTCCTGTATGTATTGCCCCCAAAAAAAAAAGTTAATTTGCTGATTCTGTTCTGATATTTTGAGTCATAGGGAGAACCAATTTGACCAACTTTCAAATCCACGGCTTTATTTTTTTCATACTGACCGGCAAGATTTAGTTTAAATCCTGCTCTAAATCTGTTACCAGACAGAACCTCAGTATTAGTTTATTTGGGTGTCATGAAGGAAGAGGAAATATGTAGTTCAGTCTGTCACAACTAAAAGTGGTGACTGATTTATAAGAGTTTTGGCATCTAATTAAGCTTATATTTTTCATAGATTGGACGTCTTTAAAACTAAAACAACCAAAGCCTTGTTGGGAACTTTGCTTATGCTTTTCGATCTGCTGTGTTCTGCACATGACGTGTTAAAAGTTATGTAATTGGTTTCGAATTATTATGTTAGCAACTGTTACCATGATTACCACACCATCTGGTAATATAAAATTGACCACAGTTTCTTAATATCAGTTGCATTTGGAGCCATGATGCCATATGAATGTTACCCTAAAGATATTTTCCATCCATGGCATGGCATGGCATTTTGCCTTGTTAAATTGACTGACTTGCCTTGTTTTCGTGGTTGTATGTTGTTTGTATTTCAATGGTGCCATAATTTTTAAAGTTGCTATTTTTTTGTTTTTGCAGTTTGCTTAGTACATTCAGAGACTTGACATATCCACATTAGAGATAAAAGAAATGATAAAGTCGTATCTTCATCATACAAATTTAAGTCTATTAGGAGCCACCTCCTATGGTACTCGTAGGGGATGCTATTGCACTCGTTGCATGTTAAAGATATAAGAAATGATAAAGGTGTATCTTCATGATACAAATAGTAAATGCTGTGTATTTATGATAAATGATGGTAAAGGTTTTGACGGTGCTTCTAAGTTCTAAGATGACTTCTATAATTAAAAGAAAAAGGGAAATGAAAATGGATAATTGATTAGTTTTAAGAAAAGTTAAGTGATAAAATGATAAATACATATTTTGTATGTAAAACTTCATTATTTGATCAGCATGTTAATTTGAGAAATCAGGTTAGGCATTTGCATAATATTTAATGCATACTTAATTATTCTTTCAGGAAAAGATCCTCTAGATAGAAGTTTCTAATAGGAAAGTGTTTTATTGCTGGACGAGAGAGAGTGTAGAAGATAGGTAGTGATTTGTTTATTTTTATGTTATATCACTTTTATTGTATTACTGGTGTTACTGTAGTAGACTATATGATATTATGCGTTTTTTTAGAGGATTGCTTTCATGTGTGCTATGGATTTAGTGGCTCTTTTCTATATGAATGTTATTACAGATTAATATTAATGTTTAGAAATGTCTTTCACCGTCCGATCGTCCGAACCTGACTTAATTAGTTTAAAGTTCTCGGACTGGGTCGTGACAAAGCCTAACAATTGTTTAATACAAAGGCACATGAATCTTGTAGCTAAAATAAACTAAAAACTACATGTTGATTATGAACTATGGTCATCACTAGCTGGAGTCACTATTGACTTGATTGAATGTTGTTGAGTAGCTTTGAGCTTGGACGGATATGCTTAGTTATTCTGCAGGCCAGCTATGTTCACAGGCAATTTCATCATGAACCTGACTATTATGATATGGACGAGTACATATAATGCTTGGTGGGTTCAATATAAAGAGTGCATTATAATTGACGGTACCATGCAGCTTGGAAGTTTTCATGGTGCCTCTAACAAGTTCAATGTAAATCCGATGAGTTCTTCATAAGCTTAGAACCTCAGATCTAACTGATTTGAACAGATCTTCATGATATTTGGGTGCATGGTTGACTTGAATGATAAATTGTTTGATAGATAATGGACAGTTATATGATTTCTCACTTCATAATTGGCTGATGACATGTATATTATTAAAATTGACCCTTTTTCATTTTTTAGAGTGCATCGCACTTCTTATCCCATGATGTATGAAATGAATTTTCATTAAGAAATCAAAGGAGAAACTATGGTTTCCTCATTGCAATGGAGTTCTTTGTGTTCTCAGTTTTTCATGGGAGAAGATGATGGTAATTAAATTTGGCTTGCTCAGATTTTTAATATTTGACAGCTACAAAGAAGTTATAAAAAAAAATTGTTGTATTTGCTGATGTGATATCGTCTCCAAATAGCTAAGTGCTGATTATCATAACCATGAATTGTGATAAATAAAAAAAAATTGTCATCTTTAGAGACCTTTACCAAAAAAAAAGGTCCAGTTTATTGAATTACTGAATACACATTAATTTTAGTTTTTAAAACAAGTGGATGTAAAACTTTTTTTTTTTATTTTTATAAAACAACTTACTGGTGTTTTTTGGCAACTTGACATATTGTGATATCTTCCTTCTAAAAGCATTTGTATTCTGTACTGCATTTCCAAGTCTTGACTGTTAAATGTCTTGCAAACAGAGCAAAGTATATTGTTGGTGCGGTTAAAGCTTTACAAGCAAAGCCTGGCGGGGGTGTGGAATGGCTTGCTTCGCTTCGCAGCTTGGATCTACATGATGTGTTAGATGCCCTTTGTTCCCTGCCTGGAGTTGGACCAAAAGTTGCTGCCTGTATTGCTCTGTTTTCTCTTGATCAGCATCATGCAATTCCAGTTGATACTCATGTGTGGCAGGTAAATGCCCGACCCTGTTTTTTTTTTTTTTACTACAAAACATTTTGATTGAGCAAAATGCCAAGTAGTCCCCTGAGTATTGACATAGGATCATTTTAGGCTCGATTCAAGTCTATAAAAGTGTCAAATTACTCCACCAAACTCTATTATTATGAGCTGAAATGGTCTTTAGCAAGAACTATTTTAGCCCCCCTTAAAAGATTGGGGGAGTAAATTAGCATTTTTATAGCTCTGGGATTAAAATGTCCTCTTAAAAAGAGTTAAGGGACCACTTCGACACTTTTATTTATTTTTATTATGGTTAGAGTTTCATGCTACATGGGTTCATGTCAATTAGGTTTAGTCTGCATTTGATTAAGGCCTGAGGGAGTATATGAAGGGGGGTGGAAGTTGTTGCCTAAGTTTGTTGCTATAAAAAAAGAGAGAGAGAGAGAAAAATAAAATAAACAAAAAAGCCTTTTAATTGCTCTTAGCCCATAATGTCGGAACTGCTTGTGACTTTCTTTGTTAGAAAACTCACAACCGAGCCCCTTTGCTTTCTAATTGACATAATGACATGCATCTGAAAGCTCTAGTGCTCGTCTCTATTTGTTATAGTCGTGACTAGGGCTAGCTGGGAAAGCATTGATGGGATCGCATTGTACATAAACCTTCAAAATTCCCATCTTTCTCTCCTGTGCATCTCCATTGCGATATAGTTGCGACTAAAGCTAGTGGGAAGAGCAACGATGGGATTGCTGCATATGGAGACCTCCGAAACACTCGCTGAAGCCTCTGCCTGCCCTGTTCATCTGCATCACTCACAATAACTCATGACTAAGGTTTGTGGGAAAGGAAATGACGAGATTGCAGTGGATCAAGATCTTCTACGCCCTTTGCTAGAGTATCAACAATGGGATCGCTGCAGACGAAGATTCTGAAAATCTTCAAGACCCTTTCTGGAAAAGCAACCACGAGATCACACCATATGAAGATCTCCAAAACTCTTCACGTGCCCTTTTGAGAAAGGCAATTACTAAATCGCTACGCACTAGCCCTCCAAAACTACTTCAAGTTCCAATGACATAATTGAGCCTCTTCTTCATCTACATGTGCCGCACCCCTTATCTCTTCCATATAGGTGTGACGCCTGCCTTATTTTCTNAAGTCTTTAATTTATTATTTTATTGCCCTTTTAAATTTTAAATTTATTAAATAAGATTCTAAGCTTAATAAACCTTTTAGATGTAAATTAAATATATATAAATGTTGAACTTATTGATCGAACATTAATTTTGTCGTTTCAAAACATTTTAACACTACTTCAATGCTCGTGTAAAAGTTTTCAGCCAGGGGAAAGCACCGACGGGTCTTCCAGGCGGACCGCTACAAAATTTTACATAAATACCACCTTAACTATGCGTACGAAAATATATTTCAATTTTTGAAAATTAAAAACAGTGATATCATAAAAATTTACTAAGTGTTACTTATGATATGATATGAAAATATTGGATGATAAGAATGTAAAAAGTGAAGCTTATATGTTAGATGTGTATTAAGAATTGTGCGGTATGTATTTAAATGCCTCTATATTAATTAAAAAAATATATTTTTTTATGCCCGTTTTAAATTTTTTATTAATTATTTTTGCATAAAGTTATTAAATCATTATGTATATTTGTATTATAAAAGTATATAAAATAGTTGAAATGTGTGTAATATTATTCAGCAGGGCATGAATTTGCTGCTACATATTACAAACCTTGGAATCGGCGAGATTTATGACAAATAAAACATCAAATTAATTTAGATCACAAGCAAGTAGTCAAAGTTGACAAGGTCAAATGATAGCGATGAGTCGGTCGACATAATAATTTAAGATTTGTTTGGGGCAGCTGCAGTTTATTGAATAATTTGTTGATAAGCTGATTAAAAATAATCTGCTGATAAACTAGGTGCGGTGGCTATTACAAATTTTTTATTTTTTAAAAAAGTCAGACCGGTGTCAGAAAGCTGTCACCGCACCTATCTAGGTGCGGTGCGAAAACGCTGCTTTCAGTGTTTTCAAAACGCATAAGCTTCCAAAACGCACTTTACCCAAACAGATCAGATGTGTTTTCAAAACGCCACCGCACCAAATAAGCTGCCCCAAACGGACCCTTAAACCATAGCAATTCATTCTAAAAATAAATAAATAAAGCTCTTAATTCAAAAATAAAAATTTAAAAATTTCAATTAAAATTTATGGGTATTTGCATACATACCACAAAAGCCATATATATTAACATATATAACACCTAAACTTTGATATTTACATACATACTACTGAATTTAAACATTACATCACAATTTTTGTTATTACTAACTCTTTAGAAATGAAATGTAACTTCTTATGCATGTTTTAATAATACCAAAATATTATAAAGATATATTTCTAACTAGATATTTAGATACATAAGAAGTATGTGATATGAATGTAAATTTTCTTAAAATTTATCATTTAAAATGAATTCAAAATAAAGAGCCAAAATTTGTCCACCGTCTACACTAATTTGTCGAGGATGATAAGTTTGAAATTAGCCTAATCTTATAAAGAGATAATGTTAATTTAAATGAATTATTATGATCACTCTTAAATAATCTTACACTAAAAATGATGTGACATATGTCATTTGCTTGGATGATTTTGCTACAAAAATAAAATCATGGTTAGAACTCGAGTCATCGAACTAGATGACTTTCTACTAAATGGCACCATTAAATTTTGTTTACAACATGTATATTCTATAATGACATTGTCTCTTGTTAGGTATGACTCATATACCATATAAGGGACAGATGCTGGAACGAAGTAGAGCGGTGCGGAGTGTAGCGGAAGAATCTGTCCAATCGGGAGAGTTTCGTTATGAGAGTTGGGGGATCGGAAGAGTTTCGTTATGTGGGTTGGGGGTGTGGGAGCAACGCCCCGCGGTACGGTACATGAATAATTTGGGAATTATATATTATACTACAGGGTTTTCTCTAGGGTTATATATATGTCTGTTTGTAACACTAGGTTATTCTATTATGTATCCTGTAACTTTTTTTTCTGGAGTTGAAAGAAAGTCGTCGCTATGCTCTCGAGACTTAGGCATTTTTTTCGAACCTCATTAAATCTCTGTGTTTTCCGGATTTGATGAATTGGCTGTTGTTATGTTCTTTTGTTTTCTATTTTTGTTGTTTTCATCATTTTTTTTAGCATGGATGTTATTGTTTTATGGGTTTCCTTTTTTTTTTTTCATGTCAGTTGTTTTTTCTTTCAGATGCCTTTTCTTCTTTTGGTTGTTGTTTTGGCCTGATGTTTTTCTCTCTTTTGTTAGGATCAATTGTTCACTTGATTTGTTGAGTTGGGTTAAGCTATGATGTTTTCTAACAGTTTATTAAACTGCAACCATATTTTAAATATATTTGATCATTTGATTTTATATATTTATGATATTTAAAAGAAATCTTAATATTTTTCTTACAGGTAAGTTTTTGCGCTCAATTATTTGGTCTGTAAGTAGGGGTGTCAATTCGGGTAAGCTGGTCGGGTTCAGGTCCGACCTGAAAAATGACCCGACTCGAATAGAGTCATCCCAAACCTGACCCGAACTCAACCCGAACTTTCGTGCTTATTCAAGTCATGTTTAGGTTTTCGCGTTCAACCTAAACTCGACCTGATTACTAAGCGGACCAAATTCTTTGACTCGAACACGACTCGAAAAAAAATCGGGTCAACCTTAACCCATATTTTTCAAGTCGAATTCGAGTTATGTTGGCGCGTCAAGTCAATTTTTGACAACCCTATCTATAAGTTTCAAACTTTTTATTTTTTGATGCTTTCTTTGTTTATTTTTTTTTGAGATGGTTTGCTGGTTTTGGGTTTGCTCTTTTCCTTTTTGGGTTCTATTATATTTTAATTGTTTTTCCTTTTGGTCTGATGGATTGGTTGTTGCTCTGTATTTTTGGTTTCGATTTTGTTTTCTGTTTTTGTCATTTTCATTTTTTTTCTTTGGGCATGGTTGTTGTTGTGTTCGGGATTTCTCTGTTTAGTTTGTTTCTTGTATTGGTTCGTTCCTCTTTCGGAGGTCTTCTCTCCTTCTTGTTTTTTTTTTTGCTGTGTTATTCTCTCTTATATTAAGATCAATTCTTCGCTTGATTCATTAAGTTGGTTGAGCTGTGATGTTTTAAATTTGTTTATTAAAATTCAATCATATTTTAAATATCATTGGTCTTTTGATTTTAGATATTTATGACAAGTGGAAGGAATTTAATATTTTCCTAAACAAGTAAGTTTTTTAGCTTAATTTTGGTTTATAAGTTCGGAACTTTTTATTTTTTGAAACTTTCTTTGTTTAGTTTTGATTTTCATGGTTTGTTCGTTTTGCTTTGCGCTTTTCCTGTTTATTTAGTTATTTGTTGCTAGCCTTTTTTGGCTTGAGTTTTTAATTCTTATTGTTTTTGTTTTGTGTGTATGTGTGTATCTTTTGTTTTATGTTCTTCGATGTTTATGTATTTCTTTGCTATTTTGGCAGATTCAGTATGCTCCTGCTTCTGTTGTTAATGTTCTATTTATGAGCAGATTCTTTCATCTTTGATAATGTGTTTGCTTTGGTTATGTTTCTTCTGCTGTCTCCCTCCTTCCCTCATACTTCCTGCTGTTGTTATTGGATTAGTTGAAAGTCTTTTTGCAGAATTTTTTTGCTCGTGCTTGGCTAGTTCACTCATATAGATGAGCGTTTTATCCTAAGTTTAAGGTTAAATATGCTTTCGACCTTTCGTATTGCTTCGTAGTGCTCTCTTTTATGTTTCTTGTTATTCATTTGGGTTTAGTTATAGGCCTTTGCATTTTTTTTGGGGTTTGTCTATTTGTAATTGTTGCTCCATGAGAGTTGTAATCTAACTCTGTTAAATTTTTCTATTTATAAAGTCCGGCATGAGCTCACATTTTTCAAAAAAAAAAAAAAGAAAAAAGAAAAAAAAAACATTTTATTCAATTTGATTGATTCATGTAAATTAATAGATTGCACACCCCATAAAAAAAGAAAAAAAAATATTACATCAGGGCTCCAAACATAGAGTTACGTTCGGATTGCAATAGTTAGGAATATCCCGCTGTGTTACAAAAATATTCCATCTGCGTTATTTGTAAAAAAATAAAGTGTTATTTGAGTATTATGTGCTGTTATTCAATTACTTTGTGATATTATTGGAATATTCTCCTGCGTTACTTGATTTGGAGCTGTGTTATTCGACATATTTACCGTGTTATTTTAATTTTCACTATGTTATTGGAATAACACAACCACAAATTAATAACACAAGAGGATATTTTAATAACACCATAAAAAATTAAATAACACCACATAAAACTCGAATAACATTTAAGTTTTTATAAATAACGTAAATAAAATATTCGTAAAACACAGCGAAATATTACTATATGAACGGTCCTGACTTAAAATATGCGCTACATAAATAAGCGCTCATAAATAAGAGTTCAGCGGGCCCGTAAAATGATCGCCCATGTTTCATCTGCAGTTAATTAATGACGTCGCACTAATGAAAAACACCCGCACCTCCCATGTCTACCTCAACCCTACCCAAACGTACTAGCCCTTTCTGCGCAGTCATGAGTCAGCGGCGGCGGCTGAAGACGACGCCGCCGCCTACTCCGGTGAACTTCTCCATTGCTCCTCTTTCACCTTTGCATCCTACAACACTTCCAAAGGAAGAATCCAGCTCCTCAACCTCCTTCCGCTCTCGAACTCAAAGATCTCTTACCCCTTCTCTTCTAGACTTGGCAGCCCTTGACGATGGGGACTGGCACACCCTTGGCCTCTCGAGATCGGAGCTATCACTTCTCCACACTCTCCCCACCGGTCAGACATTTCGTTGGCGTCGAACCGGACCCTCCCAGTTCACCGGTGTCGTTGGTCCCTACCTCCTGTCTCTCAAGCACGCCGATGGAGATGATGATCCTTCTGGTCGCATCCACTTCTTTCTCCACAATTCGTCAGACGCTGCTTCCACGCGGGCTGCGCTGAGTGACTATCTTAACCTCGAGATCTCCCTCACCGCTCTGTGGCGAGGTTTTTCTGCGGCGGATCCGCGGTTTGATGAGATAGCTCGGCGATTCGATGGCGGGGCCCGTGTTCTGCGACAGGATCCGGTGGAGTGCGTTTTTCAGTTCCTCTGCTCTTCGAACAATAACATTTCGAGGATTGAGAAGATGGTCGGGGTTCTGTCTTCGTTTGGCGAGCATTTAGGGACGGTTGGTGGGTTTCATTTCCATCAGTTTCCCACACTTGAGAGGCTTTCTGCTGTCACCGAGCAACAGCTCAGAGAAGCTGGATTTGGTTATAGGTATGCTCTTTTCAGGGGCCTGACTTTGATTCTTGATCATCTAGTTTTTGTATTTATGATGAATTCACGAATGTAAATTTCAAAAGCGCAAAAAAAGAAAAAAAGAAAAAAAGAGGAATAGTTACATACAGAGAAATGATTATTTTGAACTACAGAACCGATGCATTTATGGGTGCCACGGTCATACCATTGAGAATTTGATAAAAAGGATAAATATTGGTTGGGGTTTGTTCATAAATTTTGGTATTTAAGTGAGAATTTGAAAAAAAAATGGATGAAATATAGTGCTTGATTTGTCAATAGCAATGTTTCAGGTGCCCTGTATGTATTGCCCCCCCAAAAAAAGTTAATTTGCTGATTCTGTTCTGATATTTTGAGTCATAGGGAGAACCAATTTGAACAACTTTCAAATCCACGGCTTTATATTTTTCATACTGACCGGCAAGATTTAGTTTAAATCCAGGTTAAATCCTGCTCTAAATCTGTTACCAGACAGAACCTCAGTATTAGTTTATTTGGGTGTCATGAAGGAAGAGGAAATATGTAGTTCAGTCTGTCACAACTAAAAGTGGTGACTGATTTATAAGAGTTTTGGCATCTAATTAAGCTTATATTTTTCATAGATTGGACGTCTTCAAAACTAAAACAACCAAAGCCTTGTTGGGAACTTTGCTTGTGCTTTTCGATCTGCTGTGTTCTGCACATGACGTGTTAAAAATTATGTAATTGGTTTTGAATCATTATG
This sequence comes from Phalaenopsis hybrid cultivar, assembly GCA_002079205.1. Lineage (NCBI taxonomy): Eukaryota > Viridiplantae > Streptophyta > Magnoliopsida > Asparagales > Orchidaceae > Phalaenopsis > Phalaenopsis hybrid cultivar. The sequence continues at coordinate 34,915 of JXCR01139726.1, read as the reverse complement.
TTAGCAACTGTTACCATGATTACCACACCATCTGGTAATATAAAATTGACCACAGTTTCTTAATATCAGTTGCATTTGGAGCCAGATGCCATATGAATGTTACCCTAAAGATATTTTCCATCCATGGCATGGCATGGCATTTTGCCTTGTTAAATTGATTGACTTGCCTTGTTTTAGTTGTTGTATGTTGTTTGTGTTTCAATGGTGCCATAATTTTTAAAGTCGCTATTTTTCTGTTTTTGCAGTTTGCTTAGTCCATTCAGAGACTTGACGTATCCACATTAGAGATAAAAGAAATGATAAAGGTGTATCTTAATGATACAAATTTAAGTCTATTAGGAGCCACCTCCTATGGTACTAGTAGGGGATGCTATTGCACTCGTTGCATGTTAAAGATAAAAGAAATGATAAAGGTGCATCTTCATGATACAAATAGTAAATGCTATGTATTTATGATAAATGATGGTAAAGGTTTTGACGGTGCTTCTAAGTTCTAAGATGACTTTTATAATTAAAAGAAAAAGGGAAATGAAAATGGATAATTGATTAGTTTTAAAGAAAAATTAAGTGATAGAATGATAAATACATATTTTGTATGTAAAACTTCATTATTTGATCAACAGGTTAATTTGAGAAATCATGTTAGGCATTTGCATAATATTTAATGCATGCTACATAATTGTTCTTTCAGGAAAAGATCCTCTAGATAGAAGTTTTTAATAGGAAAGTGTTTTATTGCAGGACGAGAGTGTGTGGAAGATAGGTAGTGATTTGTTTATTTTTATGTTATATCACTTTTATTGTATTACTGGTGTTACTGTAGTAGACTATATGATATTATGTGTTTTTTTAGAGGATCCCTTTCATGTGTGCTATGGATTAAGTGGCTCTTTTCTATTCGAATGTTATTCCAGATTAATATTAATGTTTAGAAATGTCTTTTACCGTCCGATCGTCCGAACCTGACTTAATTAGTTTAAAGTTCTCGGACTGGGTCGTGACAAAGCCTAACAATTGTTTAATACAAAAGCACATGAATCTTGTAGCTAAAATAAACCAAAAACTACATGTTGATTATGAACTATGGTCATCACTAGCTGGAGTCACTGTTGACTTGATTGAATGTTGTTGAGTAGCTTTGAGCTTGGACGGATATGCTTGGTTATTCTGCAGGCCAACTATGTTCACAGGCAATTTCATCATGAACCTGACTATTATGATATGGACGAGTACATATAATGCTTGGTGGGTTCAATATAACGAGTGCATTATAATTGACGGTACCATGCAGCTTGGAAGTTTTCATGGTGCCTCTAACAAGTTCAATGTAAATCCGATGAGTTCTTCATAAGCTTAGAACCTCAGATCTAACTGATTTGAACAGATCTTCATGATATTTGGGTGCATGGTTGACTTGAATGATAAATTGTTTGATAGATAATGGACAGTTATATGATTTCTCACTTCATAATTGGCTGATGACATGTATATTATTAAAATTGACCCTTTTTCATTTTTTAGAGTGCATCGCACTTCTTATCCCATGATGTATGAAATGAATTTTCATTAAGAAATCAAAGGAGAAACTATGGTTTCCTCATTGCAATGGAGTTCTTTGTGTTCTCAGTTTTTCATGGGAGAAGATGATGGTAATTAAATTTGGCTTGCTCAGATTTTTAATATTTGACAGCTACAAAGAAGTTATAAAAAAAAATTGTTGTATTTGCTGATGTGATATCGTCTCCAAANCATAATGTATGAAATAAATTTTCATTAAGAAATCAAAGGAGAAACTAAGGTTTCCTCATTGCAATGGAGTTCTTTGTGTTCTCAGTTTTTCGTGGGAGCAGATGATGGTAATTAAATTTGGCTTGCTCAGATTTTTCATATTTGACAGCTACAAAGAAGTTATAAAAAAAATTGTTGTATTTGCTGATGTGATATCGTCTCCAAGTAGCTAAGTGCTGATTATCATAACCATGAATTGTGATAAATAAAAAAAAATTGTCATCTTTAGAGTCCTTTACCAAAAAAAAGGTCCAGTTTATTGAATTACTGAATACACATTAATTTTAGTTTTTAAAACAAGTGGATGTAAACCTTTTTTTTTTTTAAAGCAACTTATGGTGTTTTTTGGCAACTTGGNAAAAAAAAAGGTCCAGTTTATTGAATTACTGAATACACATTAATTTTAGTTTTTAAAACAAGTGGATGTAAAACTTTTTTTTTTTATTTTTATAAAACAACTTACTGGTGTTTTTTGGCAACTTGACATATTGTGATATCTTCCTTCTAAAAGCATTTGTATTCTGTACTGCATTTCCAAGTCTTGACTGTTAAATGTCTTGCAAACAGAGCAAAGTATATTGTTGGTGCGGTTAAAGCTTTACAAGCAAAGCCTGGCGGGGGTGTGGAATGGCTTGCTTCGCTTNAAATGTCTTGCAAACAGAGCAAAGTATATTGTTGGTGCGGTCAAAGCTTTACAAGCAAAGCCTGGCGGGGGTGTGGAATGGCTTGCTTCTCTCCGCAGCTTGGATCTACATGATGTGTTAGATGCTNGCTTATATTTTTCATAGATTGGACGTCTTTAAAACTAAAACAACCAAAGCCTTGTTGGGAACTTTGCTTATGTTTTTCGATCTGCTGTGTTCTGCACATGACGTGTTAAAAATTATGTAATTGGTTTCGAATCATTATGTTAGCAACTGTTACCATGATTACCACACCATCTGGTAATATAAAATTGACCACAAGTTTCTTAATATCAGTTGCATTTGAGCCATGATGCCATATGAATGTTACCCTAAAGATATTTTCCATCCATGGCATGGCATGGCATGTTGCCTTGTTAAATTGATTGACTTGCCTTGTTTTCGTGGTTGTATGTTGTTTGTGTTTCAATGGTGCCATAATTTTTAAAGTTGCTATTTTTCCTGTTTTTGCAGTTTGCTTAGTACATTCAGAGACTTGACATATCCACATTAGAGATAAAAGAAATGATAAAGGCGTATCTTCATGATACAAATTTAAGTCTATTAGGAGCCACCTCCTATAGTACTTGTAGGGGATGCTATTGCACTCGTTGCTGTTAAAGATATAAAAAATGATAAAGGTGTATCTTCATGATACAAATAGTAAATGTTGTGTATTTATGATAAATGATGGTAAAGCTTTTGACGGTGCTTCTAAGCTCTAATATGACTTCTATAATTAAAAGAAAAAGGGAAATGAAAATGGATAATTGATTAGTTTTAAAGAAAAGTAAAGTGATAAAATGATAAATACATATTTTGTATGTAAAACTTCATTATTTGATCAGAATGCTAATTTGAGAAATCATGTTAGGCATTTGCATAATATTTAATGCATGCTACTTAATTATTCTTTCAGGAAAAGATCCTCTAGATAGAAATTTCTAATAGGAAAGTGTTTTATTGCAGGACGAGAGGGAGTGTAGAAGATAGGTAGTGATTTGTTTATTTTTATGTTATATCACTTTTATTGTATTATTGGTATTACTGTAGTAGACTATATGATATTATATGTTTTTTTAGAGGATCGCTTTCATGTGTGCTATGGATTTAGTGGCTCTTTTCTATATGAATGTTATTATAGATTAATATTAATGTTTAGAAATGTCTTTCACCGTCTGATCGTCCAAACCTGACTTAATTAGTTTAAAGTTCTCGGACTGGGTCGTGACAAAGCCTAACAATTGTTTAATACAAAAGCACATGAATCTTGTAGCTAAAATAAACTAAAAACTACATGTTGATTATGAACTATGGTCATCACTAGCTGGAGTCACTATTGACTTGATTGAATGTTTTTGAGTAGCTTTGAGCTTGGACGGATATGCTTAGTTATTCTGCAGGCCAACTATGTTTACAGGCAATTTCATCATGAACCTGACTATTATGATATGGAGGAGTACATATAATGCTTGGTGGGTTCATTATAACGAGTGCATTATAATTGACGAGTACCATGCAGCTTTGAAGTTTTCATGGTGCCTCTAACAAGTTCAATGTAAATCCGATGAGTTCTTCATAAGCTTAGAACCTCAGATCTAACTGATTTGAACAGATCTTCATGATATTTGGGTGCATGGTTGACTTGAATGATAAATTGTTTGATAGATAATGGACAGTTATATGATTTCTCATTTCATAATTGGCTGATGACATGTATATTATTTAAATTGACTCTTTTCATTTTTTAGAGTGCATCANGTTGGGCATGCTAGGCACCCAAATGTAATCCCATAAGAGAGGACGACACGATGAGGCAGCCAAAATTTCTTATGATTTGGACTCGCAAAAATAATTTAAATTTAGACCGTTAAGTGTTGAAAATCACTTGAAGAATTAGAATTTTAGATTTCTAAAAATGACTTAAATTTTGGACTATTTGGACTATTGGACATTAATATCGATAAATAAAAATATAAATCGAAAAATGAATATTTAAAATAAAATGCATATTAAGTCCAACAAAATATAATGATGAAATTTGAATACTAAAATAATTAATCATAGGATTCAATAGATCATTCAAAAATTTGAATGAAATTTTTAATTGTGTCCTTTTAAAAATTCAACTTATTAAAGACAAAGGTCTAACATTAAACGTCAAATAATTTTGCCACCCAATCTGCATCTATAATTCACAAATTGACAAAATGTTGTCTTTTGAAAAAATCAAAATATGATTTCATGCATGTATTAACATATAAATTGTCAAAGATTTTGAATGATTTTCGTCACCAAATTTGTTATACATCTACTAGCGAACAGAAGACGGATCTTTTTAAAGCTCAAAATGAAACTTTGTGTGTGATCCATACATGCATTTCAAATTCTAAATGATTTTTAAAATCCAACATTTGTGGTTCAAGGATTTTCTAACTCGTGTAAGTATTTTAAAGTATGCATTTACATCTTATGAAAGCTTCAAATATCATATCATGCTTTGCAAGATTATAAAATATTATGTAATCGCTCCTTGCAAATGTATTAAGCATCATGCTATAATACATTGAATAACAAAATACTAGAATCACATGCGTACCGTTCTTCATATAAAATGTATAATATATGTATGTTAAAATGTGTGCATAATCTCAATTTTATATATCCGCAGGGCCACCTTGTCTCTAAGGCACTTAACTAGTATTATCTTTCTCATTTTATGACTGAAGTCGACGAGCCTAGTAATTTCAATAATATCCAAATCACAGACATAAAACTTTTTAGTCCAATTCACATAGTTCGATCATCCTGCTCTTCAGGAGTGGGGTTGGCAAAACTAATAGTTTAAAGATTTTAGACTAATAAAACCCAAATCATGATGATGGTCGTGTTGATTAAAAATATCACATTGAGGGATCAACTTTTAAAACTATCAAGATTGTCAAATTAAAATTTTTGAAGCAACTAAATCAAAATATTAAAGTTAAAATGAAACACTTAAGAAACTTATAAAAAAATTCATTCATCATCTACAAAGTTTGTCGGAGGTGACAAATTTTCGATTGACTTGAGCTCAAAAAGAGTGAATGTTATATTATGTTTTATTATATTCACACTCAAAAAAGTTTCACCTGTAAACCCGAATTCTCTATTTGTATGGTTTGGTCCAAAGGTTACATAGAAAGTAGCAATCACGACTAGAGCCCTCTAACTTGGTGGTTTTGTTGTCAAATGACACTATTATATTAAGGTTACAATCACAAACGTATGTTTGCAAAGAGTTTTTTTACCCTAGGAAGTAGCAAACTCTAATGGTCATGTTGATTAAAAATATGACATTGAGGGATCAACTTTTAAAACTAATCAAGATTTTCAAATTAAAATATTCAGAACAACTAAATCAAAATATTAAAGTTAAAATTAATCACTTAAAAGCTTAAAGCAAAATCCATTCATCATCCACAAAGTTTGTTGGGGGTGACAAATTTTCGATTGACTTTAGCTCAAAAAGTGTGAATGTTTCATCGTGAATCACTATATTCACATTCAAAAAAATCTCACACTAGTAAAGTGTGGCCATCCTCTATTCGTATGGTTTGGCCCAAAGGCTACTTAGAAAGTAGCAATTATGACTAGAACCCTCTGACTCGGTGGTTTGCCACTAAATGACACTATTATATTAAGATCACGACTTTAAACTGTATGTTTGCAAAACTTTGTTTTTTAACTCTTTGAGTTATGAATCATAAGGTACATTGATTGACTTAAAAATTTTTGTTAGTTAAGTTCGAATTAAAATTTTTTCCTTTAGACATACATCCACCCCAGATTTATAAGGTTCCATTGGACGATGCAATCCGTGGTTATTGACAAAGATTTTTATATCAAGTTGGGTTGACTATCTCCTCTAAGTAGACGAGGGACTACGATGATCCGGAACAATGTAACCATGGGATCTTAACCAAGTTTGTTATCATTTCCTCCACCATCCGAGTCAAGGGATCTTTGAACAAAACAACCCATGATTATTGATAAAGATTTTTATATTAGGTCGGGTTAACTACCTCCTCCGACTAAGTAAACAAGAGATCACAAGACCCGGGACGACGAAACAATGTGATCTTGATCGAGTTCGTCATCATTTCCCCCACGAGTCAATTTAAGCTCAAGATGATAAATTTTATAATTCAAACCCTAAATTTGTGGTTAGTTTATGCTGAATATTCAATGTTCAATGACTAGCCTTAATCGAAAGTGTTATCCTGTTGTCAGGAGGGGTAATTAGTCATAGGGTCTTGCGCTTATGGGAAACCTTGAATAGCAGATCAAAAAGTCCTTGCAAAATGAGATTGAAATCCTTAGAACTAGTATTTTCTACAATCCAATCTGCCTTCCGAATCTTCAACCAAGACACCAAATGCAAAGCTCTCACACAATACGAGAGTCTAGGGTGTTGAATTTTTGTAGCCCACAAAGGGGAGAGGGATGGTAGAGGAGGAACGATGTGAAGGACTAAGCCGAAGTTCAGGCGATGAGGGTGTGAAAAGTTTACCAGTATGGGTTTACTTTAAGTGTTGTCGAAGACGACAAGTTTTACTAGTTTGGTTTTTGATCAAGTACTGAGCAAGGTCATTTTAGTCCCATAGTCTAGAAATATGTCAATTTAGTTACAAGTGTCTTTTCATATAAGATAAAATAATCCTCAAAGAGAACTTTTTCAGCCTCAATTTAAAGACTAAGGGACTAATTTGACACTTTTATAAACTCTGAGACCAAAATGACCTCATATAAATAGTCAGGAGACTAAGTTGACACTTTACTCGGCTAGAAACAGAACTGGGAGGGAACTGTGAGAATTTGTTAATGAATGATGAGAAAGATAACAGCGTATGTTCCCAAGGGAGTTCATTAATAATGCTGTAGATGGGGTTTAGGCCTTTGATAGACGGTTTTATGAGGCCCAAACGTCAGAGTAAGAGAAATTTGCCTGGTTTAGTTGTGTGTTATGAACCTCTAAATTTTGTAGAAATTCATTAATTTAAGGTAGATGGTTACAGTATCATATATTTTTGCTTGAATTACTTGCGTCCCCTTAAGATTTGAGACACTTTATTTGTAGGTCTACGTCCTCAAGTTGTTTGTGAAAACTACTACTTAGCTATTAAAATTATAACATTTTCTTTATATGGAAACTTGCTATCAATTGAACAACCCATCTGTACAAATATACAATACTTTTGCGAGCGCAATTTGCATATAAATATATATGTATATATATATGCCTTANGGATTTCTATTCCGGCGGCCGACAGCTTCTTACGGGCGACCCCCAAACGTAACTCCCCCCCTTTTAAACGCCAACACTACTTTGCTATGAAAACTATAACATTTTCTTTATATGGAAACTTGCTATCAATTGAACAATCCATCTGTACAAATATACAAAACTTTTGCGAGCACAATTTGCATATAAATATATATGTATATATATATGCCTTATATATGCACCTGTGTGTGTGTGTATTATCTACTCTGTGCATGATAGGATTTGTTGTAATTCAAACCAAATATATTGGCAATAACTTTCAAGGCTCTTACTGACCAAATTAGTCGAAACCCATAAATATATGTATGTCTGCGTGTCAGTGTGTGAGATGAATGAAAGATTTTTCTTTTTTACCAATCTAAAAGAATGGACTTCTAAAGAAAGCCTCCAGTTTTTTCTTTATGATAAAAAAGTTGCCCCAATTTTTTTTCTTTGACCAAAGTTAACCCTATTACAACCACAGGTAATCTCCAAAGAACATGCGTTAATGTAGCCATATCTTAATATTTGCTCGCATCTATACTATTATCTAAAAGGGGTTGAAACTCCAACAAATAATGATCTCATTTATCTGAAATTTGTTGAGAAATACCTGCATGACGTACATTGATCTTATGTTTAAATATAAGCAAGAATGATTTATATAAAAACTTTATGTTTTTATATTTTAATTCACTATCGTTTTTCAAGCTNCTGAAATTTGTTGAGAAATACCTGCATGACGTACATTGATCTTATGTTTAAATATAAGCAAGAATGATTTATCTAAAAACTTTATGTTTTTATATTTTAATTCACTATCGTTTTTCAAGCAGTTAAATGATCAATAACCAATCCTAATGTAGCCATATTTTGCTCATTAACATTTTAAGAAGTATAAAAATCCACTTACATTTTGTGTGTTTGCTATTTATTTTTCTATTATTTATAAATAATATATTTCAAGCAAATGACGTGTACTTGCTTCTCGTGAACACTTGCTATTATATATAAAGGTAAATCCTTTCTGCTATGGAAATGCATAACTGTACATGATTCTTTGAAATGTTCAGATTACTCATCGAACTTATAAATATGAAACTAATGCTGGACATGGAGAACGACACAACATGAACATCATGGCAAAATGTTGGAATTGACACTTTTATCAAAAAATATGTAATACTAAATTTACTAGAGTATGCATGAAAATTTACCATGTGTAGCATTTGAAAGCATATAGAATTAGTTAGCTTGAAATTTAGGAATTAATTTTGCTGTGAATGATGTGTGATAGATATATTTGTCATATAACTAGGTTGAGTGATAGAGGCATTTCATTTCCATTTGAAATATATCTTGGCCACAGTTGAGAGGATCAAGGAATGAGTTTAGGAGTGAGTCACAAAATGGTGTGGTCAAGGCATCGAGTCTCTGTAATGTCTCAACTCACAATTCTAACCCCAATATGCGGAAAACAAATATGGTTTTCCAGTTTATATGATTTTTTTTTTCATTCTTACTCTTTTATTATTTTCTTCGACCAACTTTGTAATAAGTCGTTTACCATGTATGATCAGGTGTTTTTTTTGTTTGGTGTTTAAAATTCTCCTATTGTTATTCATCACTAATCATAATAACTCAGAATTCTAGTTGGGAGTCATTTACATTTCCTTGTATACCTCTAAGAATCTAAATTAGTCCAGTTCATCATTCATCATTCCTCATTATTTTTTGGAAGATTTAAATACATACCACTCAATTCCTTTGTATATACACATCTAACACCTAAACTTCAATTTATATATATATATATGTATATATAATCTTACATATGCACGAAAATATATATTTCACTTTTTAAAAGTTAACATGGTGGTATTTTTTTTGTTATATGAAAGATTTGGGTCGTATAAATGTAAAATGTAAAGTTTGGTGTTAGATATGTAAATATGTTGGAATGTATGTATGCAAATACCTCTTATTTTTTTAACATGAAAATGCTTTTAACGGTCGTATGCGCACAGATCGCTACACGCTACTTCATACCAGAGCTTTCTGGCACCCAGCTGACTCCAAAGCTTTGCGCTCATGTGGCCGATATATTCATTGCAAGGTTTGGAAAATATGCTGGTTGGGCGCAGAATGTGTTGTTCATTGGTGATTTACCTTCTCAGAAGGCACTTCTACCAGCACAGGTGTTGGCTAATAAAAAATCAAAATCTGCTAAGAGGAAGCGTAGCAACAGAAAATTTAAACTTGAGTAACTCGAAATTATGCTTGAAAGCTTCACTTAGCCAACTCCTGAAGCCAAATTTTCCTTTTCTGAAGTAGATCAATATTCTTGAGAGCTGAAGGAGTACTTAAATAAGCATCTGCGGCTTTCCAATGCAGCTTCTCAATTATTTAATTTTTCTATTTTCCAGGTATGGCCTTATAATGGATCAACCTCTAAATCTCTATCTGCAAAGTCCTAATTGTTGTGATCAAATCTTATTTTTAACAGTATGCAGGATAATGATTTTTTGTTAGGGTGAGAAAATGGCGGGAAATTTACATACATACCACACAATTGTTATGCATTTACATATCTAACATCTAAAGTTTAATATTTACATTTATAATGTCTTAGTTTTTAACATCTATTCATGAAGAAATGTATCTGACTTTTAAAAAGTTAGTGCTTGTAATATTTTTGATGTGCTGTCAAAGATTTGAGTGTTATGCTTGTAAATATGAAAGCTTAGGCGTTAGAGATATGTAAATTTATAAGAATTTCATGGTATCTATCTAAATGCTCACCAAAACAATTGAGCCATACACCGGTGTTTTCCATCAGTTTTATGTAAATACCCAAAAACTTGGATTGATAATGTAATGCTGATACTTATTTGGGTCATTTTCATACATGCCACACAATTCCTACCTATTTAAATATCTAACATCTAACTTTAATATTTACATTCATAACATTCAAATCTTTTACATCACACAACTATAACACTTTACTAATCTTTCAAAAGTCAATTGTGCCTTTATATGCATATGTTTATAGCACTAAAGTGTTATAAATGTAAATATCAAACTTTAGGTGTTAGATATGTAAATCCATAAGAATTGTGTGGCGCATATGTAAGCTTACCTACTTATTTTTAGGAATTCTTGACCCAAAATTTTCCCATGGGTCATCTGCTTCATCGGAATTTTGCGTGGATGCTTGGCTGACAGTTTATTCATTGTTTTCTCCAACTATTCATATATTTAGGTGCATTATTTCTTCTTCAGAACCAGCTTCAGCACCAGTCACCTTTGAATACTGAAGAGAAAATGAAGATGAAGATGAAAGGACTTAAGAATTGCTTATTATAATTAGGGATTGATCAATTTTCATATGCCACCCTGTTCATAGACTTGCAATATTTTGCTCTAATTACTCATTTCAATTAATCAACTATTAGCTACTAAACAAATTGCTAGGGGGATTCACATATGTTATGGTATGACTCATATACCATATAGGGACAGACGCTGGAACGAAGCGGAGCGGAGCGGAGCGAAAGAATCTGTCCAAATCGGGAAGTTACGTTATGTGGGTTGGGGGTGCTGGGTACGCCCCGGCTATACGGTACATGAGTAATTTGAGAATTACATATTGTACTGTAGGGTTTACTCTAGGATTATAAATAAACTTGTTTGTAATCCTAGGTCTTTGAGAGGAGCTGAATCTTGTATTATAAATTCTTTTCTGAATATTGAAAAGGAAGTTGTCGCTCTGCTCCTGAGGATTTAGACATCTTTGCCGAGCCTCGTTAAATCTCTGTGTGTTCTTCTGGATTTGTGTCGATCCTTATTTTTCTTTTCCCTAATTTCTCAACAAGTGGTATTAGATCGAGGTTCGAGGGCAGGAAAGAAAAATTTCGGCGCCGCGTAGGGAAGAGTGTCCGCTAGGGAAGCAGATCGTCCGCGAAGGAGGGCTTTGCGGCAGTTCCGCAAAGCAGTTCGCGAAGGGAGCTTCGGCGATTCGCAGAGGTGTTCTGTTCGGCAGAAGGTCTTGGTCTGCGATCGGCAGACGGGACATCGGTTTGAGATCGTGAATCGCGGAAAGAAGCGGAGGCTCGCGTGCGACAATTACGAATCGCGACAGAGGCGATCAGATCGGGTTCGACACAAGAAGGTTAGAGCGATTTGCAGGAGGGTTTCAGCGATTCACGGGATTATCGGACGGTGGCAGTTCGCGAAGGCTGTNTGTGTGGCAGGTAAATGCCTGTCCCCTGTTTTTTTTTTTTTTTAACTACAAAACATTTTGATTGAGCAAAATGCCAAATAGCCCCTCGAGTATTGGCATAGGATCATTTTAGACTCGATTCAATTCTATAAAAGTGTCGAATTACTCCACCAAACTCTATGAGCTGAAATGGTCTTTAGCAAGAACTATTTTAGCCCCCCTTAAAAGATTGGGGGTGTAAATTAGCATTTTTATAGCTTTGGGATTAAAATGTCCTCTTAAAAAGAGTTAGGGGACCACTTCGACACTTTTCTTTATTTTTATTATAGTTAGAGTTTCATGCTACATGGGTTCATGTCAATTAGGTTTAGTCTGCATTTGATTAAGGCCTGAGGGAGTATATGAAGGGGGTGGAAGTTGTTGCCTAAGTTTGTTGCTATATAAAAAGAGAGAGAGAGAGAAATAAAATAAACAGAAAAGTTTTTTAATTGCTCTTAGCCCATAATATTGGAACTGCTTATGACTTTCTTTGTTAGAAAACTCACAACCGAGCCCCTTTGCTTTCTAATTGACATGCATCTGAAAGCTCTAGTGCTCGTCTCTATCCGTTATAGTCATGACTAGGGCTAGCTGGGAAAGCATTGATGGGATCGCATTGCACATAAACCTTCAAAATTCCCATCTTTCTCTTCTGTGCATTCCCATTGCGATATAGTTGCGACTAAAGCTAGCAGGAAGAGGAACGATGGGATTGCTGCATATGGAGACCTCCGAAACTCTCGCTGAAGCCTCTGCCTGCCCTGTTCATCTGGATCACTCACAATAACTCATGACTAAGGTTTGTGGGAAATGAAATGACGAGATCACAGTGAATCAAGATCTTCTACGCCCTTTGCTAGAGTATCAACAATGGGATCGCTGCAGACGAAGCTTCTGAAAATCTTCAAGACCCTTTCTGGAAAAGCAACCACAAGATCACACCATATGAAGATCTCCAAAACTCTTCACGTGCCCTTTTGAGAAAGGCAATTACTAAATCGCTGCGCACTAACCCTCCGAAACTACTTCAAGTTCCAATGACAGAATTGAGCCTCTTCTTCATCTACATGTGCCGCACTCCTTGTCTCTTCCATATAGGTGTGATGCGTGCCTTATTTTCTCTCATATTCTATTAGCAATCTCTTATCCCAAATATCTATTATTTTCCTCAAATTTCTCCTCGCCTCTCATCTCGTGCTTACCCAATTTGAGCCTCATAAACCCGTAATAACCAAAAACCTTCTTCAAATTAACCTGGTCTCTAACCATTTCTTATATATATATATATATATTCTCTCTCTCTCTCTCTCTATATATATATATATATAGAGAGAGAGAGAGAGAATTAAGTAGTAATCTATTGGCTTATAGATCTTTTTTCACAGTCATCATCACCACCTCCCAAATAAAGGTACTAATGCAAGAAAATTGCGCTAAAATCATTTTCATGCAGGTTAAGCGGATACTCACATGTGACTTATAGACCGGTGGATTAAAAGACGCTCTTACGGTTGTAGTTTCTCAGACAGTTGGGCATACTAGGCACCCAAATGTAATCCCATAAGAGAGGACGACACGATGGGGCAACCAAAATTTCTTATGATTTGGACTCGCAAAAATAATTTAAATTTAGACCGTTAAGTGTTGAAAATCACTTGAAGAATTAGACTTTTAGACTTCTAAAGATGACTTAAATTTTGGACTATTGGACATTAATATTGATAAATAAAAATATAAATCGAAAAATGAATATTTAAAATAAATGAATATTAAGTCGAAACAAATATAATGATGAAAGTTGAATACTAACATAATTAATCATAGGATTCAATAGATCATTCAAAAATTTGAATGAAATTTTTAATTGTGTTCTTTCAAAAATTCAACTTATTAAAGACAAATGTCTAATATTAAACGTCAAATAATTTTGCCACCCAATATGCATCTATAAGTCACAAATTGACAAAATGTTGTCTTTTGAAAAAATCAAAATATGATTTCATGCATGCATTAACATATAAATTGTCAAAGATTTTGAATGATTTTCGTCACCAAATTTGTTATACATCTACTAGTGAACAGAAGACGGATCTTTTTAAAGCTCAAATTGAAACTTTGTGTGTGATCCATACATGTATATCAAATTCTAAATGATTTTTAAAATCCAACATTTGTGCTTCAAGGATTTTCTAACTCTTGTGTAAGTATTTTAAAATATGCATTTGCATCTTATGAATGCTTCAAATATCATATCATGCTTTGCAAGATTATAAAATATTTTATAATCGCTCCTTGCAAATGTATTAAGCATCATGCTATAATACGTTGAATGACAAAATACTAGAATCACATGCGTACCGTTCTTCATATAAAATGTATAATATATGTATGTTAAAATGTGTGCATAATCTCAATTTTATATATCCGCAGGGCCACCTTGTCTCTAAGGCACTTAACTAGTATTATCTTTCTCATTTTATGACTGAAGTCGACGAGCCTAGTAATTTCAATAATATTCAAATCACAAGCATAAAATTTTTTAGTCCAATTCACATAGTTCGATCATCCTGCCCTTCAGGAGTGGGGTTGACAAAACTAATAGTTTAAAGATTTTAGACTAATAAAATCCAAACCATGATGATGGTCGTGTTGATTAAAAATATCACATTGAGGGATCAACTTTTAAAACTATCAAGATTGTCAAATTAAAATTTTCGAAGCAACTAAATCAAAATATTAAAGTTAAAATTAATCACTTAAGAAACTTATAAAAAAAATTCATTCATCATCTACAAAGTTTGTCGGAGGTGACAAATTTCCGATTGACTTCAGCTCAAAAAGAGTGAATGTTATATTATGTTTCATCATATTCACACTCAAAAAAGTCTCACCTGTAAACCCGAGTTCTCTATTTGTATGGTTTGGTCCAAATGCTACATAGAAAGTAGCAATTACGACTAGAGCCCTCTAATTTAGTGGTTTTGTCGTCAACTGACACTATTATATTAAGGTTACGATCACAAACATATGTTTGTAAAGAGTTTTTTTACCCTAGGAAGTAGCAAACTCTAATGGTCATGTTGATTAAAAATATGACATTGAGGGATCAACTTTTAAAACTAATGAAGATTTTCAAATTAAAGTTTTCAGAACAACTAAATCAAAATATTAAAATTAAAATTAATCACTTAAAAGCTTAAAGCAAAATCCATTCATCATCCACAAAGTTTGTTGGGGGTGAGAAATTTTCGATTGACTTTAGCTCAAAAAGTGTGAATGTTACATCGTGAATCACTATATTCACATTCAAAAAATCTCACACTAGTAAAGATGTGGCCATCCTCTATTTGTATGGTTTGGCCCAAAGGCTACATAGAAAGTAGCAATTATGACTAGAACCCTCTGATTCGGTGGTTTGCCATTAAATGACACTATTATATTAAAATCACGACCGTAAGCCGTATGTTTGCAAAGGGTTTTTTTACCATTTGAGTTATGAATCATAAGGTACATTGATTGACTTAAAAATTTTTGTTAGTTAAGTTCGAATTAAAAATTTTCTTTTAGACATACATCCACCCCAGATTTATAAGGTTCCCTTGGACGATGCAATCCATGATTATTGACAATGATTTTTGTATCAAATTGGGTTGAATATCTCCTCTAAGTAAACGAGGGACTAAAATGATCCGGAACAATGTAACCATGGGATCTTAACCAAGTTCGTTATCATTTCCTCCACCATCCGATTCAAGGGATTTTTGAACAAAACAACCCATGATTATTGATAAAGATTTTTATATTAGGTTGGGTCAACTACCTCTTCCGACTAAGTAAACAAGAGATCACAAGACCCGGGACGACGAAACAATGTGATCTTGATTGAGTTCGTCATCATTTCCCCCACGATCCAATTTAAGCTCAAGATGATAAATTTTATAATTCAAACCCTAAATCTGTGGTTAGTTTATACTGAATATTCAATGTTCAATGACTAGCCTTAATCGAAAGTGTTATCCTATTGTCAGGAGGGGTAATTAATCATAAGGTCTTGCTCTTATGGGAAACCTTGAATCCCAAATCAAAAAGTCCTTGCAAAATGAGATTGAAATCTTTAGAACTAGTCTTTTCTACAATCCAATCTGCCTTCCGAATCTTCAACCCGAAACACCAAATGCAAAGCTCTCACACAATACAAGAGTTTAGGGTGTTGAATTTTCGTAGCCCACAAAGGTGAGAGGGATGGTAGAGGAGGAACGATGCGAAGGACTAAGCCCAAGTTCAGGCGATGAGGGTGTGGAAAGTTTACTAGTATGGGTTTACTTTAAGTGTTTTCGAAGGCAACAAGTTTTACTAGTTTGGTTTTTGATCAAGTACTGAGCAAGGCCATTTTAGTCCCATAGTCTAGAAATATGTCAATTTAGTCACAAGAGTCTTGTCATATAAGATAAAATAATCCTCAAAGAGAACTTTTTCAGCCTCAATTTAAAGATTAAGGGACTAATTTGACACTTTTATAAACTCTGAGATCAAAATGACCTCATATAAATAGTCAGGAGACTAAGTTGACACTTTACTCGGCTAGAAACAAAACTGGGAGGGAACTGTAAGAATTTGTTAATGAATGATGAGAAAGATAACAGCGTATGTTCCCAAGGGAGTTCCTTAATAATGCTGTAGATGGGGTTTAGGCCTTTGATAGACGGGTTTATGAGGCCCAAACGTCAGAGTAAGAGAAATTTGCCTGGTTTAGTTGTGTGTTATGAACCTCTAAATTTTGTAGAAATTCATTAATTTTTGGTAGATGGTTACAGTATCTTATATTTTTGATTGAATTACTTGCGTCCCCTTAAGATTTGAGACACTTTATTTGCAGGTCTATGTCCTCAATGTGTTTGTGAAAACTACTACTTAGCTATTAAAATTATAACATTTTCTTTATATGGAAACTTGCTATCAATTGAACAACCCGTCTGTACAAATATACAATAGTTTTGCGAGCGCAATTTGCATATAAATATATATGTATATATATATATGCCTTGTATATGCACCTGTGTGCGTGTGTATTATCTACTCTATACTGTGCATGATAGGATTTGTTGTAATTCAAACCAAATATATTGGCAATAACTTTCAAGGCTCTTACTAACCAAATTAGTCGAAACCCATAAATATATGTATGTCTGCGAGTCAGTGTGTGAGATGAATGAATGATTTTTCTTTTTTACCAATCTAAAGATGGACTTCTGAAGAAAGCCTCCAGTTTTTTCTGTATGATAAAAAAGTTGCCCCAATTTTTTTTATTTGACCAAAGTTAACCCTATTACAACCACAGGTAATCTCCAAAGAACATGGGTTAATGTAGCCATATCTTAATATTTGCTTGCATCTATACTATTATCTAAAAGGAGTTGAAACTCCATCAAATAAAGATCTCATTTATCTGAAATTTGTTGAGAAATACCTGCATGACGTACATTGATCTTATGTCTAAATATAAGCAAGAATGATTTATATAAAAACTTTATGTTTTTATATTTTAATTCACTGTCGTTTTTCAAGCAGTTAAATGATCAATAACCAATCCTAAATGTAGCCTTATTTTGCTCATTAACATTTTAAGAAGTATAAAAATCCACTTACATTTTGTGTTTGCTATTTATTTTTCTATTATTTATAAATAATATATTTCAAGCAAATAACTTGTACTTGGTTCTCGTGAACACTTGTTATTGTATATAAAGGTAAATCCTTTCTGCTATGGAAATGCATGACTGCACATGATTCTTTGAAATGTTCAGATTACTCATCGACCTTATAAATATGAAACTAATGCTGGACATGGAGAACGACACAACATGAACATCATGGCAAAATGTTGGAATTGACACTTTTATCAAAAAATATGTAATACTAAATTTACTAGAGTATGCATGAAAATTTACAATGTGTAACATTTGAAAGCATATAGAATTAGTTAGCTTGAAATTTAGGAATTAATTTTGCTGTGAATGATGTGTGGGCGTTGGGACTGATATTCTATATTTGTGATATAACTAGGTTGAGTGATAGAGGCATTTCATTTCCATTTGAAATATATCTTGGTCACAGTTGAGAGGATCAAGGAATGAGTTTAGGAGTGAGTCACAAAATGGTGTGGTCAAGGCATCGAGTCTCTGTAATGTCTCAACTCACAATTCTAACCCCAATATGCGGAAAACAAATATGGTTTTCCAGTTTATATGATTTTTTTTTTCATTCTTACTCTTTTATTATTTTCCTCGACCAACTTTGTAATAAGTCGTTTACCATGTATGATCAGGTGTTTTTTTGTTTGGTGTTTAAAATTCTCCTATTGTTATTCATCAATAATCATAATAACTCAGAATTCTTGTTGGGAGTCATTTACATTTCCTTGTATACCTCTAAGAATCTAAATTAGTCCAGTTCATCATTCATCATTCCTCATTATTTTTTGGAAGATTTAAATACATACCACTCAATTCCTTTGTATTTACATATCTAACACCTAAACTTCAATTTATATANTCGCTACTTCGAGGCGCGACTGTTCATGAACCTTCTCGGCATTAGGCGAGGTGGAGTTAGTGGACAGGAGTTTGTGTGTAGTCATCACGAATAGGAGCGTTTGCGAACAGAAGAGTTTGGTGGTGTTCGACCAACAGAGTTTGCAAGTTCGTCGCAGGAGGAGTTGCGATAGGTGGAGTTCGGTAGGGTGCTGGCGAGCGAGCAGGCACAATTATTCGCGAATAATGGTTTTGCGGAGGTATTTCGCGAAGGGATTCACTCACGGGACAACAATTTAACAGAGGTGCTGGCGCGAACAGGAAAAGTGCTTCAACTCACATTTGTGCATAAGAAACTCCATGATATATTTCTCTTAAGAGGCTAGATATTCGCCAATGTGGAGATTTGTTATGGTATGACTCATATACTATATAGAAACAGACGCTGGAACGAAGCGGAGCGAAAGAATCTGTCCAAATTGGGAAGTTACGTTATGTGGGTTGGGGGTGCTGGGTCAACGCACGGCTTTACGGTACATGGGTAATTTGAGAATTACATATTGTACTGTAGGGTTTACTCTAGGATTATAAATAAACTTGTTTGTAATTCTAGGTCTTTGAGAGGAGCTGAATCTTGTATTATGTATTGTTTTCTGAATATTGAAAAGGAAGTCGCCGCTCTGTTCCTGAGGATGTAGACATCTTTGCCGAACCTCGTTAAATCTCTGTGTGTTCTTCTGGATTTGTGTCGATTCTTATTTTTCTTCTCCCTAATTTCTCAACAACATCAGTACGTTCTCTTTCACACCAAACTTACCCTCAAAAGCTTGATCTTCTTAGTTGCTCTAGGAGGCGGCNACGACGATGATGTTTTGCTTGAAAGAATTCTAATAACTTGTTAGCATTTGTTCAAGGACATCTATTGATTATGGTATTTTCACATCTTACTGCCCATCAAAATCTTAGAAAGCATACTCAATGAAGTGGAGATTTAAGAAACATTTGAACAGGTAAAAATGTATTGTTTCGATTAATATTTGCTCATTAATAAATTTATCAAAACATCTAAGTTCAATAATATATATTACGTTATCCACCTCAATGAAATTAGAATTTAGTTGCTGAAATAATCTCTCAAATAAAAAAAATCACATTTCAATCACTTATGCTTCTTTTAATTATGCACAGCTAATAATATAAATATCAAAAATTGATAGATATATGTTTGCAAAAAAACAAATTTAGTTGGTGAAATCCACCAACTATAAATAATGAGACCTGGACAAGAAGATGACTACATGAGCCAAAAAAAAGGTCAACTCTAAATGTGGATATTATACTATAACAATTATAGATGTCATAAAAACAAGATTTGTCTGTCATGATTATTAAGTAAAAAAAAATGTACTTTAGATAACAATAGAGTTCAAAAAAATTTATATACAACTGATGATTATTATATTCAAATCTCATAATATCCACTCATGAGCGTATTATACATACCATATTCATATAAAATCAATTTAACTATTTATCCTGAAAGTGGGAAATGTAAGCATTAATTTGATAGAAAGTTTAATTATTTCTAAAAGGAGTCATCAGATTTTGATCCAGTTGGCCAATATCCTGATACATACATCATCAATGCAAGCATGTTTTATATAAATTTTAATTATATTAAAAGTAGCATAATGAAAATTTAATCATTATTATAGTCAAAATCTGTTGTATATAAACATAGTTCATGATTTCCATAAGTCGTTAAGTATTTCTCAATACTCATATGCAGAATTTTCTTAGAAACTTGTCAGTAAAGTATATTATCAACAATCAAAACATACAATCAAGTATCAAGAGATACAATTTCTAACAATAAAGGATATGCTAAAAGTCCGTTTATCAGAGAGAGGTCACGAGTTAATTGCACATTCATTATATTTCACATCAACATATAAGCAGAATGTTAAATTTTTTTAGTCCCTCACTTTAAACCCTTATCACAGCATGCAATGATTTTTTTTATGTAAGTGTATAGCTGAAAGCCCTGGTGTCGCAATGAAGTCGAATAGCTAGATTGCTCGTCAAGCCGGCTAGATAGTTCGGCTAGGTCAATTTGATCGATTGAATCAATTAAGAAGTTATGCTCTATAGCTTGCTTATAATGATTAACGGGCTGAATTGAAATCGCACAATCACTTGTCAAGACTGCTCAACTTGCTCCACAACATAGTTGCAAAACTACTCCTGACATCAACTCACCAAAGAAGATCAACTTGCTCCATAGCCGAGCTGATTTATAGAAGAGTTACCCGATAATTAGTTTTTTGAAAGGCATTTTTATAAGGAGCAATTTGCAATGCAAGACTTCATCAAAATATTAATTATAATGCCATGCCAGAAGAAGGCAGAGAGTTAGATTGAGGAATTCTTGATATTTGTGTGTAATGAGTACTTGATTTGTAACAGTAAGCTAGTCTCTATAAATGGAAGTATTATTGTTAAACAGAGGATGTCCCAATATATTAAAAGACCAATTTTTTTCTTATTTTTTCTCTATTATTAGCTTACAGTGTTTCTTATTCTGCTGTTTTCCTTATGGTGTAAATTCACAGACAAATCAAATTATAACAATCTGTATTGGGTTCTTTTTTTAGTCGTTATAAGACTACAAATGTTTATGGTGAACAATTGCTTGTAAAAAATCTGATTTACAGTTAAATTCTATTGTATAGTTCAACTAAAATTTTGTTCTAAACCAGCTATAATGTATTCCTACTAAAATTTTGCTAAAAAAAGAGTCAAGCAAATAGAAAGCAAATGGCATTCTCGCACATAGATGGAAGAACTTTTGAAAAATCTTAGGTTTAGAGCAGTGACGAGTGCCATTGGAGTAGTTTTTTAAATTTTGCTTATGAGATTATGTGATGAATGTGAGGGAAATGACTCTGAATAATGGGTATAAACATATGACAGTGTTTGGTAGGCTTACAGTTCAGTTAACTGTTCTATTGCTCTCTGTCACATGCAGTGCAAAAAGTGAAGAAACAATGAATGGAGAGTGGAGAGTATTAACATCATCATAAGTTAGTTGTTGTTATTGGTTAATAGGGAAAAACACTAGAGGTTAGGTGATGATTGATGACCAAATGCATTCTCTTTGTAAAAAGCAAATTGGGTTTGAAGTTGATAGCTTATCGAGGTCAGGTGTTGTCGATCTTTGACATGCATCACGTAGTTGTCAAGAAGATTAGAAATTAAATGACAAAATGTCAACGAGGTTGCTTTCTTTGAAGAAGAAGAGATCAGACAATTGAGAAGATGTGCATTGGATGTCAGTAGTTGATGGATATTGAATGCCGATTGTTAATGATGTTGTGTGAAAAATCAATATGGATCATTGAATTTTGGGTGATGATGGCAAGCATGTTGGTCGTCGCTTTAAGTTGAGTTACTAAAAAGGTGAGTCTAAGATGTTTGTGGCTCAGGGACATCATAGTTGGTTGGCATCAGATGAAAATTAAAGAAGAATGTTAGAAGTTGGGCGATGGTGGGCAATTATCTTGTTTATTTTTAGTACAAAAAGTGATTAGAATGATAAGCATTTAACATCGATGGCGGACGTTAGATATCAACATTTCACATATGCTATGTTGTTGTCTATAAAAAGCATAAGAATTTCGTTGATGGTTGGCATTGAGTGACAAAATATGATAGGTAGCAATGTGGATCGACTTATGGCCTCTGGCGTTAAATGGCAATAGGTGTCGATTTTAATTAATGATTAACATTGGATTATAGGTACGTTAGGTGAGAGTCGACATAGCTCTAAAATTTTCGACAACTCTATATTTCTCTATGTTAAAGATTATTTTCTAAGAGTTTAGAATTATAATCTATATTTTTATATAGTTATAGAGTGATCATTTTGACGACCTCTATCATAATCCTTGATATTTCACCAAATGGTCAAAATGCGTCCATTTTGATTCATCCATGATTACTGGACTGGACATTCTGGTGCTTTAATTAACTCAGTTGTGTGATCTTGTATTGCTATTAGATTCATCTCTTTGAGATACTTTTTTAACCATAATCACATAAAATTTTGAATGTCATTGACCCCTCGATTGATCTCGAAAAAGTTGTAATTATACTTTTTAGTATTTGATTTGAACACATTTGATTTAGATACAAACTTTATTGGCATTGTTGGGTATGTTACATTGTTACTAACTGCCTTGGTACTAAACTCGCTGAAAATGGATTCAAGATGATCTGAGAATCAGTTATTTCAATTTCTAATCCAAACATTTGGGATTCTTTGAATTCAAAACATTCCTTTAAAATTCGTGTTTCATCGTTTTACATATATATATTAATGTATTGAGCTTATGAATATTTAGTTATTTTATTTCAAAATTGATATGTTTTAATTAGAAGTTCTATGATAATTCTGTGATTTGAAAATTAATGCTGCAATTGCACATATGCCTAGGGGTATATATATATATATATATATATATATATAT